>QANY01002976.1:4600171-5127265 GCA_003255025.1 Datisca glomerata
GGGGGGGGGGGGGGTAGCTAACAATCCATCTATATAGCAAACTCAACATTCCGGTATCCATTTTCCTTTTAATTAAATCATTGAACAGGAAATTTAAGTGACCAATGAAACACAATAAATTATTTAGGACAAACATTTTTCCCAAAATAGAATCAATTTCCAAAAAAGTTTGACAAATGTATTTGTCGGATTTGGCAACAGAAAAGAACTAAAATAACAAGGAGTGATGAGAAAATCACCTGAGCCACCTGTGCAAATTGCCTTTATGTTATTAACTGGCATATCAAGGGCTAAGGACATTGCATGACGGGTGGCTTCCACCTGGTCCTCGGATAGCTGTGTACCATTTGTGCAGCCTCCCACATTCAAATTGCCATGCCGCTTCCTAATAATGGCCCATCTCTACACAATTGGAACAACGCATTGCAATTAGTAGAAATATAGAGCAACGACTACTAATTATAGGGAAAAAACTTCACAAGACTCCAGGAGTTAAACGAAGGCAGAATTTGGCATGACATAAGAGCTAGAATATTACTAAAGAAAAGTGTACGAGAAAAAAGAAAAGTACAGAGATAGTATGTGTGTGTGGGTGCGCCTGACAAGACTATCTCCAGGCAGTAGACAAAGCAGACACATTTACACAGTTGTATATAATAGAATTTCAACATCTATATACGCTAAAAATTCCGTTGCCGGGATTTGAACCCGGGAAAACTGGGTGAGACCCAGACATCCTGGCCGGACTAGATGACAACGGACAGTAAAATATAACCAATGCACTGCAGAGTATATCAGTGACAATTTGCCAATGTAAGGAAGAAACATCAATCTCACTTAAAAAGTCGAGCAAAACTAGAAAAATATTTGATGAGAAGATTCTACACTCAAATAGCACTTAAAAGCTACCTAAAGAAACACGTTAATAGTTAATATGTGGGCTAAACTGCAAATCATAAAAGTTAACTAATTACATATATTTGGAACTGTATGCATAGAGAAGACAGAGAAGTGCAACTGAATAGCACATCTCTACAGTTCCCAAAGAATCCTCAGCTTATTACACTAATATAAAACCGAAGAAATCCGCACATTCCAGACAAAGCACCTGCGAATGACCACTTCCACTATAGTGCATAGGGCAATTAGATAGGGAAGAAATATAAGGAAAAAAAAGAATATGAATAAAAGTATAAATCTATATTCTATAGAAAAAGAGGGCCAAAATCCAAGAAAACTATAAATGACTATCAACGAATATAATATAGTGGAACAATAGTCATATTTTGACAAAATAAAAAACTAAAGGAACCTGAGATAGCTGTGACGCAGTTCTATCCCCCTTGAAATCTCCTCGTAAGATATTAGCCCAATTCCTATCACCACATTTCTGCACCGCAGCAATAAGTTCCAAATCCTCTGCTTCTGACCAAGGTTTTCTTTTTCTTCGAGAAAGATTGCTATTACCAGATCCATTTGTGTCCAATCCTTCAGCAGATGCTGGTGTAGGGACAGGTTGTCTCTGAACAGAAACTGGAATAGTGATGTAAGTCCCTTGTACTGACCAAGTGGTTTCTGGATTTTCTAATCGAACCTTAGATGACTGAGCATTAGGTAGATTTATAGTCAGTGGAGCCTCGACAGTGGAACTGCTGGGAATACTTGAATCACTCGGAGTACCAAAAGCAATCAAAATCTAACCAAATAAACAACACGTTAGTCAGATGGAGTGCCCTCTCTTTTTTTTTATAAGCAGAAATATTATATATATATGAAGGAGAGAATGTACAGAGTAGGTTCGGAGGAAAAGAATTCCTAACTGAACACCAAAAGCCTATAGTTAGTCTATACAAGCAGCCATCCAATCACAACCACGCATAAATAAAGAAACATCCTTAAAAGAGATGGGGTTCCCTCTCTGAATGCACCAAAACAACGCCATCAATAAGAAACACAAAATGAAACCCAAATTAAGAATAGCAGTAGCTCCTTTTAGTATAATCTTGAATTGAACCAACAGTTTGAAAACTCATTTAAGGCTATCAGGATTGATTAACCGACATGATGGAGTAACACTTGGCAGAAGTCCCGGGATTTCATATTGAAGTCCCGGGATTTCATATTGAAATCCAATATATATACTTTGGATTCTTATGCTGACTGTCCTCTAAATTATATTATGGCCAGTGACCATGAATTTGAACTATCCTAAAAATATACTTCTGCCAGCAATAAAGATTACTAGTGATTCACATCCTACTCCAAGTACACCCTTTTATGAAGGCGCCGTTAGTGTTTGATTCATCTAACCTTCGAGTTCTTCCTGAAAGCATCAATCAACATACAATACCTTCCTATTTTTAAATCTAGAAACCACTTAAAATGTTATGTTTGATTACTTATTAAAACAGGAGATATGAATATGGAAACAAAATTGTGATTAGAAGAATATTTTATTCACAGACCAAAATAAAATATTTTCCCAACAAAAAAACAGTTCAAAGGAAGAACTACAGGAACAGTCCAAGTATGATAACATAGTTGGCTACAAATAGAGAACCATAAAAGACAGAGCAACATCTCTATGCAGTACCTACTCCCACATGAGGATTCAGGCATGATTTTTTAAAGGAACAGTTATGATAAATGTAATTCGTTAAACATGCCTTCGCACAAGCTGCGGCCTCAGTTAGAGATTCGCTATTCACAGCTGGAAAGGGTTCCAACTCAAACTCCAAGTCACTATCATCATCCTGCAGGTCAATTTTAACATCGATCAGAAAAAGGTTATATACATCTCGACTACTGTATAACCATCCAAGTTGGCAATATACTCTGAAATAAAGCAAGTCTTTATAACAATATAACATTTATGCAAGATTATATGGAAGAAAGTCGTAAATTTGGTAATATAGAATTCAAATATCAATAGATGAGTAATTTTAGCAGTTCAGTACTTAAGAAAGAACTGACCAGAGGTTCAGCCCCATCTACCAATTTCTCAATCAGTGCGTTACGATAAGCTAAATGGCGCCATAGCATCTGGTACTCCCTAGCATTAGAAATCCCAGTTGAAGTATTTTTCACCAACGCATTCCAATCAATCTTCACGTCCGAAACCTGAGATACTTCCTGAAGTAATGTCAACACCGTCGTCGGTGAATACCTGCCCAGAAAGCAACCACCAATAGACACAAAATTCCCTAATTAGAAATTCACCATACAATAAAACCATGACAATATACACAAATTGGCTAACAAGAACTAAACTTTTTTTCAGAAATTCAAAGGAAGAGGAAGAAAGCGAGTGAAACCTTTGCAAGAGAGACGAAATATCTTCCTCCTTCACTAAACCCTTCTTTTGCTTCTTAGTTTTCTCAATCATCGTCTTACTAATTAGCACGAAACTGCATTCATAACATATGAATAACAAACATTGAGGAAGAAATTCACAAACAAATCTCTCTCTCGCTCTCTAAACCAGCTAAAACCCTAACTCCGTAGAGTTGGTGAGAGAGGAATCTCGGAGAAGGAAGAGTGTTGATTTGGGAGGAAGGAATAAACGGCAGTGAAGAGGAGGAGTGAAGTGTGAGGGTGAGTATGATGAGTACGGAGGGAATGATGGTGACCGACCGTTGAAGAGCGTAAGAAGCACGCGAATTCTGGTTTTTGACGGGAACAAGAGAGAGGAGAAATACGCGAAGTTTGAGGTTTTGGGCCGGGCCACCGGAGAAGCGGCGAATCGAGTGGAGAGGTACTTGTGGAATAAGGAATCTAAGCTCAAATTACCAAATCCCCCTGTTGCATTTTAGAGCTTTTTTTGGAAATGTTTTTTTTTTATTTCTTTTTCAATTTGGTATGGAGAAACTTTGATGACTTGTCACATGTATTCACTCCATTTCAACTTTTAATTACTACTAGTCGATACACACGTGTGATATGTGTATAATTGAACTTATCATATTTATAGTTATGATTATTTATTTATAATCATATTATCTTTATGTAAACTAATATATATATATATATATATGAGTGGTTGACAAATTAAAATTTAGTCTAATAACTTGGTTGGTCTACAACTATCAAGANTTGGGTTTTAATAAAAATTTAAATTTTTGAAAATTTGTTTACTAGATGTGTTTGAAGTTTATTCTTATAATTTATATTTTTCTAAAACAAAATCAAATCAACAACCAACACAGCCCTAGATTTTTCAACTCATATAACTACACTCGCTCATCTATTATCTGCACTTTATTAAATAATTTTTACTTGATTTATATAATTACTAATAATTTGAAAATGTCAAAACAAATTATACGTTTAAATTAATATTAATGTCCAAGCTTTTAACTTCTTATATACATGCTATATTTTATTTTAGAGTACTAAGCATACATATACGATAATCTAACTTTGGTTAATATTTCTCAAATGAAAAAATAAAAATAGTATACTTGAAAGTAGAAACAAGTATAAAAATTGTACAATGAAATAAAAGTAACTAACAAAAAGTAATCAAGCTTATGGGAATAATAAAAATAAAGTACTATTAGAACTAGATACTTAGTAAAAGAAATTACATACAAAATAAAAAAAAACAATGAGTGATGCCTAAAAATAAATTAAAGAAAATTCAATGTCAAAAGTTGATATGGAGTATAAATAAAAAATAACAAAAAAGCAAGTGTGTTGGAGATAGTAATATTTGAACTCAAGAGTAAGAGAAAAGAGACAATTATCAATGTACTATATCATTATTCACAGGGGGCACATTACAAATTAAACTCATATATCATACAAAAATAATTGTTGGTGAAAATATAAAAATATCAAAATCGAGGGGTCAGGGGACCCCAAGCCTAGTATAAACTGCCCATGTTTAGCACCATATTATTTGCTTTCAATTTATGTGATTAAAATTAATACAATGTTATATTATTAGTATGCTTATTTGTTGTTATTTTTATCTAACCAAGTTGTACAACATCATGTATGTATGTTTCTAGGGAAAAAATTAAGAGTGTATAATAGAAATGAGCTCTCAAAAATTAGAAGAAAAAGAGATGCCATAAGAATTAAATTATTTATTTCATGATTGATCTTAATCTTTGATTTTTTCGTTTGTATTGTAAATTGATTTTTTCGTTTGTAAATTTTATGTAACTAATTTTTTGCAAGGGTTAATTTCACTAAGACCCCCTCAACTTTGTTATTATAAAATTATGAAGTTTGTAGGCGTCCAAAATGTCTGCTTTCAAAAAATTATATAGAAAAATAAAACAATAAAAATAATTTATTATTGAAACTTTTGATTGTTTGTAATATATATCCTTAACCTTAATTATAATATTATTACATATTGTCATTTACAAATTTTCATAATTTATAAAATGATTTCATATTATAAATATTTTAATTTATAATAATTGAAGATTTTGTTATAAAATTATTAAGTTCGTGTGCATCCAAAATGTCTTCTTTCAAAAAGTTACAAAAATATTTTTATTGTTTTTTTAAAATAATACACAAGTATTATACTTTCTTGAAATTTTTTAAAGCGCATTTTTAAATCTTTTGTTATCATATTTATTACTCAATATTTATCACCTTGCTTTTTCATTATCCAACTTTTTGTAATCTTAACACAAAATTAAATTAAAAAGAAAAATCTTTATATTATTCCAATCTTTTACTACAAAAAATTATTAGTACTAAAATTCATTTTGTTTAATTATATTTTTATATTAGATAATTTTTAACCTTTTTCTTCAAGATCAGCACTCTGAAGTCTTCTTCAAGGTCGGCACTTTAAAGTCTGAACTCGGCAGACTTCTCGTCAGTTTCTTTGTTCCCCATGACTCCTTACCATTTCTCTGGGGGAAACAAATAGCAAAAAGAAAAAAAAACCATGACTGCGAGCCGGGTCAACCATGGCTTGTCCCTCTACTCTGCCGCCACCTCCGGCGAGCTTTTTGAAAGTGCCTCCACCATTTTTAGTAGGAAGCAGGGGAGCGACTCGTCGTCCACGGTGATGGCTGGAGTCAAATTCGTGGTTCCGTAAAGAAAGTTTGCTGTTGAGAATGTGGGATGGGTGGAAATAGGATGTGGCTTACTGGGAAAGAAATTGAGGAAGTATTAATGGAGGGGTTAGCTTTGTAGTTTGAAAGTTTAAAACTTTAAAACAAATATGAAGTTTGAAGGCCAGTACAGGCTTGGCAGTACTAAAGTCACCTTCTCTCATCCACCTCCCCAAATCTCAATCTCTTCATTCTCTTTTCTCACTCCCCGTCTCTTAGCATCTCGTATTTCTAGCTAACAGGTCCCTGCCATTTAACTATGCCATCATGGGATATGATCTTAACCGTGTGGGTTTTTCATCATGCTCCTATCATTTTAGTATATTGAGGGATGAGGGTCTTTTGAAGGATCAGCCTTCGTCCTCGTATGGTGCCATTTATGTTCCTTCCCACCATCGCCTCCGCTCCGTTATCACCTCCCCTAGTTACACCTTTGTTGCTTCCGTAATTGACGCTAAGCTCCATGAAACTCCAGCTTCGGTTCTTAATAATCAGACCCAATTTTGTAAGTATTACTCGACCTTCGATGATGGGTTTCCAAGGAAGGGTCCCATCGTGAATATGAGATGGCTTCACTATAGGTGTGATTTATTTTGTCGAAAAACGTACCTTGAAGAAGACGATTTGGTCTCCTCCCTGAAAATTCACTTCTTGTCTTGAAAGAAGGTTCTCACAATTTGAAAGAAGGTTAAACTTGTTGAAATTTTTTCATAATAGGTCCACGTGACTGAATTAACAGAAAAACATAATTTTGGAGGATGAAGTATTTTTGATTGATTAGGAAAGTTTCCGAATTTTTGTAGGAGGTGATCAAAGTTGAGGAGGTATACTTAAAAAATGATAAAAATTGAAGGTGTTTTAGTGAAATCAACTCTTTATGCAATTATATGTTAAATAAATACTTATCTACTTAAAAAAAATGGTATTGTTGCAATCTAAAAGTTGTATTGGTTAGATTTCTAGTTGTTTGGGTGGGCCAAATGGAAATGGTAATAATTTATGGTAGTTTGTAAAGAATAATATTAACAAATGAATGAGAATGTGACAAATATACTTTTAAGGGTATTTAAGATTAATAAAAAAATATGCGGGTATAGTTGTACAAAAACGTTTCTACATTATTTTCCCATTTTAATATATTATAATTTATAACTTATAGATTATAGATATAGCTAATCTTGTATTGTCAATAGCATACTATGACTCAAATATACGATGTTAAGGTGTTCATGCGAGCTGTAAAAAAAAGAAAGTGTTCGTGTGAGAGTTCATTACATTATTTCTTTCCATTTTTTAATTCAAGGAGATGATTTGGCGGGTGGTGTGTTTGGGTTTATACAAAATAATTATAGCTTACTCAATCATGCATACCAATTTTTCTTTCAATGATATATTAATTATACTGGAGTTTTCTCATTCATTCATACGATTTAACATTATATGTAAATTAATTTATGAATGATTGACATGTGATTCTAAAATTTTTTCTAAGTCTGTTTGTGTGAGATTACTTTCTATCTGTTAAGTTAAAATTTTAAAAGTAACTATAGACATCTAATCACTAGGGGTTAGGGATGTGCATGGTTCGGTTCGGTTCGATTGATTAGTAGGATATTTTTATAATCAAATCGAATACATCGATTATCTAAGTAACCAAACTGAACTAGTAAGTGTATAAGAACCGAACCGAACGAACTGAAATAGTGGTTTCAGTTTGATTGGTTGTGATCGATTCGTTTATTTAGGGTTTTGATATTATATATATGTACACACACAAAATAAACTCTAATTAAATTATATATATATATATTAAAATATTAAAATATTAAAAAAAATTCAGAGTGATAATCGATTACTATGTAAAAAAAGGTAACCGAACCGAATTTGTGATTCATTAAATTAATCTAATCGAATAGAACCGATAAAATAAAAGAATCGATCAAACCGATTCGTTCGGTTCGATTGGATAGGCTAATTTCTGCACATCCCTACGAGGGGCCATGATCCCAAGGTGATCAGATAAAAGTATACATTAAAAATTTAAAAAAATTACTTAAAAAATCAAGAAATTAATAAGAAGTTTTCTCCAAATTATTCATTAACATAGTGCGAATGCTTTTTTTTTGTATGGAAAACCCTCTACGAACAAATAATAAAGATCATAATTTGAACAGAGAAGAGAGAACAAAAATACCATCATTTACGTGGAAAACCTTTAAAAGGAAGAAAAACCATGGGAATATTCACTTATGTAAATGATTTTACATAGTTGTTGATGAGAAAAGACTGGAAGGACAATGCCTTTAGTTGGGGTTTGCTTAGAACTTCTCCCTCGCCTCTTTTTTTTGTTTTTATCTGAACATGTACTTATAGGCCTTACAATTATAATAATAATAATAATAATAATAATAATAATAATAATAATAATAATAATAATAATAATAATAAAGGGGATACATCCCCTATGTTTTCGGCTGATGGAATTGCTTTCAGGCGTGGGCTCCTTTAGTTTGCTCATTCCTTTTAGCTGTTTTGTCCTTAGCAACTCAATTAGTCATAGCCACTTGGCGGTTCCCCATGATTCGGGCCAATCAATCACAACCACTTGACTGTTAGGCTAAACCCTCTATTCCGTTTTGATGTTCTATCATGTCCAGGAGGTAATGATTCCCCATTCTCGAGATGTCAGTTACCGTTCTAGAAACGATGATTCCCCGTTCTTGAGATGTCGGTTACCGTTCTAAAAACGATGATTTCCCATTCTCGAGATGTCGGTTCCCAATCTGTTATTCTTTCTCATTCTAGGAGTGATGGTCCCACATTTTGGAAGCGACAGTCCCCCCCGTTCCAGAAGTGATTGTTCCCCGCTTCAGCATTCTTTCCTGTTCTGTCGAGATCTCCCGCTTCAGCATTGTTTGCCATTATGACGAGGTCTCCTGCTTCAGCATTCTTTTCTAAACACGTGTCTCGAGTGGATTTTTTCTTGTTCATTTGCCCCCATTACACTCAATAAGTTTCACTTATTGAGTTGTAATGGTTTGTCCTTTCTTATTATATCATTACGTCTGCCCATTTTTGTTCTCACGTGTTTTACGTTTGTCGAGTAGCTTTTTTTCCAGCTCGCTGTCGATGATGATTGCTTTCCCTTTATTCGCTGTATTGTCTTTCTGATATTTTTACTATGGGCTTATTGATAGTTTTTTCCCGTTTTCATCATTATAGGCTCATTGGCGAGGTTTTCTCGTTTTCTTCAATACGGGCTTAATGATAGAGTTTCTCCCATTTCTTTATTATTCATTTTCCTTCTTTCCTATGTTAATATCTGTGACAAGAATGTTATACAAGAACAATAACATAATAATTTATTAAAATGAATAAGGAGTTAGTATAATGTTCCATAATTGCATCGCACGAGTTTGAATTTTTACGTTTCACATTTATTGGTAGAGTTTCTGCTGTTTCAATATTTTCTTTTTCCTTCTGAAAACGATGTTTGTAGACACTCCCAAAAACTTAGACTCATTTCGTGAAACCATGACCTCGTTTTGATTTCCTTCTAAGAACGATATTTGTAGACACTCCCAAGGAATTAGGCTCATTCTGCGGAACCATGGCCCCATTTTGATTTCCTTCCAAGAATGGTGCCCATAGACACTCCCAAAGATTTAGGCTCCTGTAGTGGAACCATGACCACGTTTTGATTTCATTCTGAGAGTATGACTTATAAATTACCCCTCTCAAGGACTTATGCCCTTAGTTCCTTCTGACAGTAGGACTTATAAATTGCCCCTCCCAAGGACTTACATCCTTAGTTCATTCTCAGAGTAGAACTTATGAATCTCTCCTCCCGAGGACTTATGCCCTTTGTTCCTTCTGAGAGTATGACTTATGAATTGCCCCTCCAAGGACTTACGTCATTAGTTCATTCTAAGAGTAGGACTTATAAATTGCCCTTCCCAATGACTTATACCCTTAGTTCCTTATGAGAGCATGACTTATGGATTGCCCCTTCCAAGAGCTTACACCCTTAGTTCTTTCTGAGAGGCAGGACTTATGAATTGCCCCTCCCAAGGACTTACGCCCTTAGTTCTTTTTGAGAGTAGGACTTATGAATTTTCCCTCCCAAGGACTTACGCCCTTAGTTTTTTCTGAGAGTAGGACTTATGAATTGACCCTTCCAAAGACTTACACCTATAGTTCCTTATGAGAGTAGGACTTATGAATTACCCCTCCTAAGGACTTACGCCCTTAGTTCATTATGAGAGTAAGACTTATGAATCGCCTTTCCTAAGGACTTATGCCCTTAGTTCATTCTGAGAGTAGGACTTATGAATTGCCCCTCCCAAAGACTTACGCCCTTAGTTCCTTCTGAGAGTAGGACTTATGAATTGCCCCTCTCAAAGACTTACGCCATTAATTCCTTCTGAGAGTAGGACTTATGAATTGCCTTTCCCAAGGACTTACGCCCTTAGTTCCTTCTGAGAGTAGGACTTATGAATTTCCCCTCCCAAGAACTTAGTTCCTTCTGAGAGTATGACTTATGAATTTTTCCTCCCAAGGACTTACGCCCTTAGTTCTTTCTGAGAGTATGACTTATGAATTGCCCCTCCCAAGGACTTACACCCTTAGTTCCTTTTGAGATTATGACTTATGAATTGCCCCTCCCAATGACTTACGCCCTTAGTTCCTTCTGAGTATATGACTTATGAATTGCCCTTCCCAAGGACTTATGCCCTTAGTTCCTTCTGAAAGTATGACTTATTAATTGCCCCTCCCAAGAACTTACGCCCTTAGTTCCTTCTGAGAGTAGGACTTATGAATTTCTCCTCCCAATGACTTACGCCCTTAGTTCATTCTCAGAGTAGGACTTATGAATTTCCCATCCCAAGGACTTAGGCCCTTAGTTCCTTCTGAGATATAAGATTCGACATATAGTTGGCTTCCAATAAATACAGTTTAATTTTTGAAGTTGATCGTTCTATATAATCTACTTTCTTGAGCAGTCTTCATGAAAATTGTCAAAACCCTTTTTTACTCAGCTATTCTTTTCTCAGTGTTTCTTTCCTGAGTTGAAGGTCTTTCCTCAACTTCTTTTCTTTTCTGTTATGGAGTTCTTTTCTCAACTACTTTTCTTTTCTTTTCTGTTCTGACAACAGAAGACGTTTCCTTTTCCGTTCTAAAGATCCCTTTCTCAGTAGTTTTCCTGTTATCAAGCTAATTCTGTTCCAGTTCTCAGGATTTTTCTTGTCCATTCCCGTTCTTAGGATTTTTTCTATTGCCAAGCTAATTCTATTCCCGTTCTCAGGACTTTTCCTATTGTCAAGCTAATTTCATTCCCGTTCTCAAGACTTTTCCTTTCTTGAGAACTTTCCCATTTTTTGGGACTTTCCCATTTTTCGGGACCTTTATGTTCTTAAGATTTTTCAACTTAAAACTTTAAATCAAATTAAAACTCAAAACTTTGTTTATCACGAGTCAAATAAGTTTTCCTCTCATCTTTTTTTAAGTAGATAATGATGGAACGAGTTTACCATTTTCTGTTTCGTTTCCAGTTTTGTACTTGTTGTCATTCCCATCTTTACTTCCAACCCATTACCGTTTCTTTTCCCACATTCGTTTCTGATAAGGCATTTGATTTGGTTTTTGGCATTTTAAGAGGGATTTCTTTGAGTTTTTCTCTTGCTCTCAATGAAAGCACCAAATATGAAGGTTTTTTTCGGTATGGAAAACTCTTTTACGAATAAATTATAAAGATCATAATTTAAAGAGAGAATGAGAGAAAAAGACACTATAATTTACGTGAAAACTCCTTAATGGGAAGAAAAACTACAGGAAGATTATTGATATTCACTTATGTAAAGGATTTTATATAGTTGTTGATAAGAGAAGAGAGGAAGGGCAATGCCTTTAGTTGAGGTTTTCTTAGGTCCTCTCCCTTGCCTTATTTTTTATTTTTACCTGAGCCTGTACTTACAGGCCTTACAGTAATAATAATAATAATAATAATAATAATAATAATAAAGGGGATGATCACATCCTTTATACTTTCGGCTGATGGGATTACTTTCAGGCATGAGCTCCTCTACTTTGCTCATTCATTTCAGCTGTTTTGTCCTCAGTAACTCAATTAGTCACAACCACTTGACTGTCAGTTTGAACCCTCATTTCCGTTCTGATGTTCTGAACTATCCAGGAGGTAATGATTCTCCTTTCTTGAGATGTCAGTTTTCGTTCCGGAAGCAACAATCTCCCGTTCTCGAGATGTCGGTTCCCGTTTTGTTGTTCTTTCCCGTTCTGGGAGTGATGGTCCCCTATTCTAGAAACGATAGTCCCCCTGTTCTAGAAACGATTATTCCCCACTTCAGCATTTTTTCCCGTTCTGTCGAGGTCTCCTACTTTAACGTTCTTTGCCGTTCTGACGAGGTCTCCCGCTTCAGCGTTCTTTCTATACACGTGTCTTGGGTGATTTTTTTCCTGTTCAATTACAGACTTAGAGTGAGAAAAATAACAATCTTCTGAACAAAGGGTCACAAAGGTAATGGCCATGGTACCATACTGATTTTTTAGTTACGTATGATATATTTAAGGTATATCATTATATAGCACGTATAAGGTATCTCACTACATATTTGATATATTTCACACATATTGGAGGTATCCACTGTACCGCATGGTTCCATCACCAAAGAATTTTCCTTAAAAATAGTGAATCTTATATGTAATAGATGTATATCACGTGCATTGTACGTGTTACACAGTATTGTAGAATTATTTTTTTTAATATAGTCGAAGCAAAGATACATTGGTAATTTACATAATATGAATTAGTAATTTATGATGAAAAGATGAATGATTTTTAACTTCTTATTATTGATGAAACAAAAGTTTATTTAATGATGAGGGTGCGAATGAGGTGCTAGCCTAGCTCGGATGTCCGTGTTACATTTATGATTCCTATGGCCAATATTTTTATTTAAAAATTTGTCATTGAATAATGTTTATGAGAATTATGAAGCTTTAAATATTCAAACCCTTTTAGCTCTACCTCATCTCTAGCTTATTCGCAATCGTTAGTACTCCTTGCTGTTTCTCATATTTTAGTTTACCTTTTTTGAGTTATATTTAATATTCTCTTAATGCAGCTATAGTCTTTTCATAAAAAGATGATGGGTGCAATTGTGACACTTTATTGTTACAATTAACTTTCATATTTCTTACTACTTTTTTCATCATCAAATTTGTTAATCAAGTCCATTTAAAAATATATGATTTGGAAATGAGAGAGATATGGTCAATCATTAAACGCCAATTAAACACGTAGAGATTAATTTATTATAATTAATTGAGGTCAACATTGTTAGGATTGTGCCTTAAAAAGTACTGGAATTCTATTGCTATTATTTTATGAGTGTTTTCAATCTTGAGAAAGTTATGAGCTCATATTTATTAGCTTAGTTATTTTGATCTATTAAAAATGAGATTCTATGAGTTAATATATTCTATTGGTTAGATGACTGAGTTATTAGATAGTGAGTTCATAGATTCTCAATATTAGAATCCATAAACACTTTTAATTAAGTGACATAGTACCTTGTTATCGGTATTTTTCCGACCTCCAATGACGAGATGACATGTGTCACAACACAATAGAGAACCACTAGTAAAGTTTCAAAGGAAACGAATTGACCTCGCCCGGTCAGTCTTGAGGAAGCTCGGGTCGCTAGACGCAAGCACATGCCATGCAGTAGGAATAAAGCTCGGATTACCCCAAGTGCAGGATCATTAGTGCCACCAAAAGTAGCGTCCAATAGGTCCAATCACCATGACAGAATGTCAGATTAGCCATTGAAATTTCACCTCGAAAGAATATCGACAATTAATGCCCGTTACTTTATGTCAAAGGTCGTATCACTTCCGTTCAATCAAGGACATCAAGATAGACATCGTGTCCCAAGAAGCTTCCTAAACATGACCCTGAGGCTCCTTCGACATGCTTCTTTCCACCCGAGTACTCAGGTATAAAGACATTCACTTACTAATATAAGAGGTAGGCCATTTCTCCCCTAAGGAAACTCTATCAAAATAATATTAATATTGACTTAGGCATTGGAGGCCCTTAGTCAAGGCAACCACCCTTGGTTCTCATCGCCTTCAGATTCTTTGTTTGTGTTTTTAGATTCCCAGCTAGGAGGACGATCCTACTTATCTACAGTTGACGCCGTCTGTGGGGAATGATGATAAATCCATTCATATTTACAACATTTGAAGCTCTATCTCCCCTATAAAGGGAGGATTGTTTTGGCAGACTACGCCCACGAAGTCCGGGAGGAGAGGAAAGATTCATATTTCCCCCGGCGGGAGGAGAACTTCCTATCGTCATGACGATTACACAATGAAGGAAGAAAGATACAGTGGTTGTAACCTATGAGATAACCATGACAGAGAGGGAAGGCATGCGTCACCGCTAAAGTCATAACACTCTCTTGCATAGAAATGGTCCCCCCATGACTCAAAAGAGGGAGGAAAATATTGCCAGCCCTCAAGGAAAGCTGGACCAAAATGAAACCAAGCTTTGGATGGCCAAGATCCCCCTTTGAAAGGTTTCGGTTGGGATGATCCCAGCAAGACGAGGGAGGAAAACAATATAGCTTAAGAACAAACAAAGGTAGAGACCACTACAAGAACTTCTGTAGGCAGTATGTGAGCAGCTGTAAAAGATGGAGGAAAATATTGGTAGGCCACCCTCTGCCCAACTCCTTGGTGTCCTTTGGCCACCAACAATTTTGTATGGCTCTCGAGCAAACAAAGGTCAGGTGGCACAGATGAACGGGCCTGAGATCATCCCTGATTGAAATACAAAGCCGTGAATCAATCCTCTACCACAGTTGAAACACGAATCTGGGTTATCCAACTCTCGACTCCTACATCCCACATTGGGTGAAACAAAATGATGAAATGTTGGGGAAAATGCCTTCAAAGCATGTGTATTGACATTTTAATATGAAATTCATGGAATTATATTTTTATTAGATTTATTATTTTAAATTATTGTTGAATAATTTATAGAAATATCTGAAAAATTGTCGTTTATCATAAAGGTTTAATATACATCAATGTGATGATCATATATAGATAAGTTTGAATCCTGAGTAGTCATGAACTCTTATACATGTCTACTGGATCTTTTAATTCACTCATTAAGGTTTGTTTGTAAAACAGGCTAGTGAATTTTGTTTTGGAGATTCAGTGATGTGGATGGCTGAGAACATGATCTTACAAGATTTGGAATCCAAGCTTCCTAACGAATCACATATTGGTTACCTTAAGTGTTGATTCTTGAACTGAATGGTTATTGAGCTCAAATTTATAATACGATTATAAATTAGTCATTTACTAGTGAATTAAAGGTACTTAAGGATCAAGAGGTAATTAGAATGGTAAAATGGTTAATTTTGACCAGTTATAATTTACAAACCAATATTTAGAGGACAAAACTACAAAAAAATGATTATATCAATCGACTACGTGAGAATACTCTCTAAATACATTCTATAATCTCTAAGAGTGTAGTTCCATATTTATAGTTGAGTAATAATAGAATTAATAAATACGATTATTTTATTAAAAAGCTAATTAATAATCTGATTTATTGGAACTTAGGATTATAAGTCCATGGTCCCCAAGTCATCTTTGTACTACGCAGTCTAGGGTGTGAATATTTCAGGACATGAGAAAATGACTGACTTGCAAAAGAAATTTTTATTCTGGGGCAAGTACAAAATATGAGATAATTATGTGTGATTAATTAATAAAATTATTTATATTAATTTTCAGAAATTATATATAAATAATTATATCGATTAATTTTTTAATTATCGATAAGTGAGACAATATATCTAACTTGTGAAATTAAATTAATGTTAAATTATTATTCGATAATAGTTCAAAAATTGAATCAACTAAATTTTTTATTTGTGAACTAACAGATAAGCTAATTGATAGGATATTCAGATAAGTTAATTTTGAATTAACAGATATGTGGATATTTATCTGATTAAAATAAATATTTAATTCACAGTAATTGTCATGAGTCAATCACTAATTGAGAATCAGATATGGACATGAACTACTGTAGTGTCATGTGACACTACAATAGTGAGCGTACAGTACTGTAATGTCACGGCACTACAATAGTGAGCGTGCAGTACTGTAGTGTCATGGCACACAGTGCCGTGAGGCACTGTGTTAGTTCACGGTAACAGCATTGCAATTGTTCACCAAATTGCAGTGAGTCCCACTACAATGACAATTTGGTGATTAGATGTTATTTTGTGTATATCCCTAAAAATCTGATGACTTGAAAAATATATATAAATATTATTCTAATGGCCTCAAGGTTGGTTGAATGTTTAGAATACAGTTGCTATTAGGGTGAACTTTCTATGTGATTAAAATTTAATAAAATATTTTGAAAGAATAATCATCGTATTCTCTCAGAGGATTACCTCACTAAATTAATCATTCTCAGTAAATCTCTAGATCTCACGTGTTGAGTACATCTAGAGATAAAAAATGTCTTTGAATTATTCTACATGCCCACACACTTCCTGGTGTGTTTGAGGATTGGCTTGAAAAATTTTGGTGTACATCTCGAAGTCTGTTGTTCGTGGGAATGCATGATCATTGGTTTGCGAGGACGCTTAATATAGACTACAAGAGATATACTATTCCTATCCATGTATATCTTAGATTTAATATATAAATATATAATGGATCTTGATTGAAAAGATTTTTTCAATAAAAGTTTTCATTTTGGAAATAGTTGCGTTGTGTTTATTTTCTTTTATTGAAAAAGATTCATTTTTAATAAATTTTTAAAATCCCCACGCTTCCGCCAAAAAATTGACATCGACGGCGTCACTGTCGTGATTAATGGTGACGGTCGGTGGCAGCGACGGTGGCTGACGACTACCAGCGGTGGTGGTCGATGGTGGTTGGGGTTGGCCGGCGATGATGGGCGGCAATGGGAGATTCCTGTTGTCGGTGGCAACTGTTGTCACAAGCAGGGAAGTTTCACTGAAACGCTGATACCAACTTACCCTATCATTGCAGAGTTTTATGAAAACCCTAACTCTATCTTTTATATTTTAAATTTTGAAAATAATGTAATTTTAAAATTAATTTTCAATTTTCAATTTGATGAAATTAAAGATTAATTAATTGATTGTGTTTGACCCAAGTTTGACCAAGTTAATAAATTATTTTTTGACTAAGTCAAATTTAATATTTTTAAAAGATAATTATAGAGATAATTTTTAATTAAGAAAAATAGTTTTTCTTAATTAAAATGGTTTTGTTCAAAGCTTGAAAATTATGAAGATTTGACATCGGTGGAAGAAGGAGATATTTTAGAAATATGTAATCTTGAAGTGCTCTTTGTAATTTTATTTTTTTATTTCAATGGTTATAATTTAGAAATACCCAATAGTCACCCGGTCCATTATTATTTTATTTAACTGTTAAATAATTATTTATTAATATGATTGATAACAAGACCATGCATTAGTCGATTACATGCCATACATGAACCCCCACACAATTTTATTTAATCTTGCATCTCATCAGTAGGAACATAATTTTTTAGGATTGTCCTAATATGTTTATATGAATTGTTTTGAGAAATCAATTGCATGTAAACTGGTAGGTTTAATTGGTTAAAACTTGATAATTATACTACTCTAAAGGCTACAATAACCTTTTATGATAACCAACTTTATTAAAAGATTTTTATTAAAGTTTGATGAATGTAATTAATTAGTTATTTTAAGTTCACCTAATTTTGACTTAGGCTCGTTAGAAGGTTAAATGAACTTAGACCAATTAGATTGGATTAACTGTTAATTTCACATTCATAGGGTTATATATATTTTTAACTAGTAATTAATTTAAAATTAAATGATTAATCAATATAAAAATACATTATCCTAAATATAGTGAGTGAGAGAAGGTTGACATGTCAATGTAACCTATTGTCTCCATTATTAGTACAACACCATGAGGTACAATGCGGGCCTCGAGATGACTTTGTTTTCATCCCCTAAGGAAGGTTTCGAGCTGTATTAATACCAAGATTGGACTTCTTAAGAAGATAAGATTAAGTGATGTAGTTTAGTTTTGACCGATCCTAAGGCGGCATATTTTAAATCAAGTCATGGAATCTGAAATAATGAGTTACACTCACAAAGTCACAATTAAGCTTTGAGTGCATAATTGTGACTTGACCAAATTAGCGATAACTTATTGTTAAAAGAGAAAATATGAGATATTTTAAGTTTTAATTAATAAGGATGAGAATGTCTCATAGACAGTCTAAGATTAATCTAACTGACCCTAAGGCAGCACATTAATTGTTAGGTTATTTTATCATTGATTAGTAAATTTTAAATTCAAGTGTTTAATATGTGCATTCACGAATCACGTTTACGTTCTGAATCTGGATATTTATTTCAATTATATTGAATGATCTATGTTTTATTTTTAAGTTATTATTATGTTTACCATGGGCAACCCTATTACTACTTTACTTGCATTTGAGAAATTGAATGGTGATAATTTCATAAGATGGAAATCAAATTTATACTTGATGCTAATTTATAAGAACCACAAATTTGTTCTTACTGAGGAATATCCTGTGGAGCCCGCTGCCAATGCTCTTAAGAATGTTAGAGATAAGTTTGATGCTTGGATTCAATCCAACAACAAAGTGAAGTGTTACATGCTTGTGAGCATGAATGATGTTCTAAGAACTAAACATGAGAGCACGGGAGACTGCCTATGAGATTATGAAATCTCTATAGGTGATGTTTGGACAGTTGTCTGATCAAAGTAGTCATGAGGATACTTGGAGCTACA
Source organism: Datisca glomerata (assembly GCA_003255025.1). NCBI lineage: Eukaryota > Viridiplantae > Streptophyta > Magnoliopsida > Cucurbitales > Datiscaceae > Datisca > Datisca glomerata. The sequence continues at coordinate 4,619,167 of QANY01002976.1, forward strand.
TGACGACTAAGATGAAGAAAGGTATATATGTGCATGAACATGTTTTGATCATGATCAACATAATGCATGAGACAGAAGTACATGGGGCGACCATTGATGAACGATCTTAAGTCAGCATTATACTTGAATCGATCACACCTGTTTTTTCTATGTTCACCACCAACTATGTTATGAACAAGTTGCAATTCAACATGACATAATTGTTGAATGAACTGCAGACTTTTGAGTTACTCAATAAGAGTATGACCAAAGAAAGCAAGGTAAATGTTTTCGAGTAAAAGTCTTCTTCCACTGTTGTTATATGTAACAAGAGGAAGAAGATCAATGGTAAGGATAAATGTAAGAACAAGAAAAGGAAGAAATCCAAGACATCGTCGAAAGCCAAGAAGAACAAGAACGACAACAAGCCCAAGGGAAAATATTTTCATTGTGGGGTTGAAGGTCATTGAAAGGAAAACTGTAACAAGTATCTCTCCGAGCTGAAAAAGAATGATAAATATGATTTACTTGTACTTGAAGCATGTTTAGTGGAATATGATTTGTCATCCTGGATACTGGATTTAAGAGCCACTAACCTTGTATGTTATTCTTTGCATATGCTTGATTCATCAAGGGAGATGGTTGATGGCGAGGTATTATGAGAGTTGGCAGTGGTGCGCTCGTGTCCACAAAAGCATTGGGAACAGTCCGTCTTAATTTTGGAAAAAATTATTTAATTTTGAACGATGCTGATTATATTCTTGGATTTTTGAGAAATTTGATTTCTCTTTCTCTTTTGCATGAACAATTATTTGAAGCTTCTTTAATTAATAATGACTTTATTATTTCTAGAATGGATTCAATATTTGTCATGCAAAAGTATCGAACGGACTGTATATGCTTAAACCAATTGAACGCGCGTTAAATAATTCTAAATTATTTAAAGTAGCAAAACCTAAAAGTAACAAACAACAAAGAATTCCTCATGATGATAATAATACATATCTTTGGCATCTTAGGTTGGGACATATTAATCTAGATAGGTTAAACAGGTTAACAAAGCATGGTGTTTTGAGAAAATTAAAAGTTGGAACTCTTCCTGTTTGTGAATCTTGTCTAGAGGGTAAAATGACTAAAAGACCTTTCATAGGAAATGGCCAAAGAGCTAAGGAGCCACTTGAGCTAGTCTATAGTGATGTATACGGACCAATCACTGTACAAGCTAGAGGTGGGTATAAGTATTTTATCACTTTATTGATGATTACTCAAGATATGATTATACTTACCTAATGCATAGAAAGTCTAAAACATTTGGAAAGTTTAAAAACTTAAAAGATGACAAGTAATTAGGTAAATCATTGAAAATCCTTCGATCAGATCGATGTGGTGAAGACTTGAATTTAGAATTCAAGGATTACTTGCTAGGGTATAGAATCCTATCCCAACTCATAGCACCTGGAACGCCACATCAAAATGATGTTTCAGAAAGGAGAAACCGAACCTTATTGGATATGTGAGGTTGATGTTAAGCTACTCATCACTGTCACTTATATTTTGGGGATATGTATTACACACGACAACATACATTTTAAATGTAGCGTCTTCTAAGTGTGTAAGTAAGACACCTTTAGAGTTATGGAATAGCTCTAAACACAGTTTGTGTTATTTAGGTATATAGAGGGTGTTCAGCTTACATTCTTAGACCCAAGATTGGAAAGTTAGACTCAATGTCTGAAGTGTGTATATTTGTTGGCTATGCTTCAGAGACTAGAGGTGGGTATTTGTATAGCCACAAGGATCAAAAGGTGTTTGTATCAAAAAATGTCACCTTCCTTGAACACGACTATATGGAAAACTACAAACTTCGAGCAAAGTAGTTCTAAAAAAATTAGCGTTTGATAAGAACAGACCACATACATCATGAACTGAAAAACGATAAACCACAGAAACCACTGTTCTTGTTCAGAAAATCCCGATGTAACATTGTAGTGGGAGGGTTGTAAGACAACCTATTCGCTATGAATTAGAGGCACATGTCCTAGTGTATGACACTAATAAGGACGATCCACTAACCTTTAAGGAGGCGATGAATGATCCTGAAAAGGAGAAATGACAAGATGCCATGAACCAGTAAATGAAATCGATGTATTCCAATTCTGTTTGGGAACTTGTAGATCCACCTGAAGATGTCGGGCACATTGGATGTAAATGGATCTTCAAGAAAAAAAAGGTGCAGATGGGAAAGTAGAGACTTTCAAGACAGCTTTTCTGAGTGACTCTCTTAAAGAAAGCATCTATATGATGCAATTAGAATGGTTTGCGAAAAATGGGCAAGATCAGAAAGTATGCAAGTTGCTTAAATCTATTTATGGATTACAGCAAGCATCTTGATCTTAGAATCTTACCTTTGATAAGATTATTAAATCATATGACTTCGAGTAAAATATTGATAAAGCTTGTGTTTATAAATACATCAAAGATAAGATAACGGTTTTCTTAATTCTTTATGTTGAGAATATTCTACTCATTAGGAATGATGTAGAAAATTTGTCAAAGGTAAAGAAATGATTAGCTGAAAAATACCAAATGAAAGATTTGGGAGATACGAGCTATGTTCTAGGTATCAAAATCCTAAGGGATAGAAAGAACAAACTCTTGGTAATTTTTTAGGCATTTATTTTGATAAGGTGCTGGAGAGATTCTCTTTGGAGAATTCTAAGAAAGGTCAATTACGGACCAGACACGAAATTGTCCTCTTCAATAAGCAATGTCCTAAGATACCTCAGGAGGAAGAGGATATGAGAAATGTTCCTTATGCTTCAGCTGTTGGTAGTCTCATGTATGCCATGGTGTGTACGAGATCAGACATCTATTATGTAGCGGGAGTCGTTCTCAATCGAATCCAAGTTTGGAACATTGGATTGCAGTAAAATACATTCTCAAGTATCTTAGGAGAATGAGAAACTATATGCTTGTTTATTCAGGTGGAGACATGAACTCCACTGGATTATGAAACTGCGAAAGAATCAGTATTACTCAGAAAGTTCTATACTGATCTGGAAGTAGTTCTGGATATTAACAAACCACTGATCCTACATTGTGACAACAGTGGGACGGTAGCTTATTCCAAAGAACAGAGGAATCACAAGAGGGCACACACATATAGTGGAAATATCATCTTGTAAGAGAGATCGTGCATCGAGAGGATGTTACTATAATGAAGATAGCGTTAGATCAGAAACTGGTTGATCCATTTACTAAGATACTTCGTGCAAAGTCATTTGCATAACATGGGGTTGAGAGAGATGCCACATTTTACTTTAGGTCAAGTGGGAGATTGTTGGGGGTAATGCCCTCAAAGCGTGTGTAATGACATATTAATATGAAATTTAATAGAATTATATTTTTCTTATAATTGTTTTTTAATTATTGTTGAATAATTTATATAAATATCATATTCATTAATGCGACTATAATTTTATATTAGTACGAGATGATTAAGATCATAGATAATGAATAAAATTATCAGCAATATATTAAAGTATATAATCTTTAATGAATGGTTACTAGTACGGTTCACTAAGTATTATTAATGCATGTGATTTATATCAGGATTATTGATGTAGATAGACATCTTAGTGATGTATTTTATATAATAAAATTATATATGACATGACTGATGTGAATTGATATTTTTATTAACTTTTCGTTTATTGATGAAGCTTGTGTTTATAAATACATCAAAGATAAGATAATGATTTTCTTAATTCTTTATGTTGAGAATATTCTACTCATTAGGAATGATGTAGAAACTTTGTCAAATGTAAAGAAATGATTAGCTAAAAATACCAAATGAATGATTTGGGAGATGTGAGCTATGTTCTAGGCATCCAAATCATAAGGGATAGAAAGAACAAACTCTTGGTAGTTTTTTAGGCATTTTATATTGATAAGGTGCTGGAGAGATTCTCTTTGGAGAATTCTAAGAAAGGTCAATTATGGACCAGACACGAAATTGTCCTCTTCAATAAGCAATGTCCTAAGACACCTTAGGAGGAAGAGGATATGAGAAATGAACCTTATGCTTCAGCTGTTGGTAGTCTCATGTATGCCATGGTGTGTACGAGATCAGACATCTATCATGTAGCGGGAGTCGTTCTCAATCGAATCCAAGTTTGGAATATTGGATTGCAGTAAAATACATTCTCAAGTATCTTAGGAGAATGAGAAACTATATGCTTGTTTATTCAGGTGGAGACATGAACTCCACTGGATATACTCCAGATTATTGATGTAGATAGACATCTTAGTGAATATATTTTATAAAATAAGATTATATATGATATGACCGATGTGAATTGATATCTTTATTAACTTGTCGTTTATCATAAAGGTTTAATACATATCAATCTGATGATCATATATAGATAAGTTTGAATCCTGAGTAGTCATGAACTCTTATACATGTCTACTGAATATTTTGATTCACTCGCTAATGTTTGTTTGTAAAACAGACTAGTGACTTTTGCTTGAGAGATTCAGTGATGTGATGGCTGAGAACATGATCATATAAGATTTGGAATCCAAGATTTCCTAACGGATCGTATATTGGTTTCCTTAAGTGTTGATTCTGGAACTGAATAGTTATTGTGCTCAAATTTATAATACGATTATAAATTAACCATTCACGACTTAATAGTACTTAAGAATCAAGAAGTAATTAAAAGGGTAAAATAGTAATTTTGACCGACTCTAATTTATGAACCAATATTTGAAGGACAGAACTACGTGAAATGATTATATCAATGGACTACACGAGAATACTTTGTAAATAAATTCTATAATCTGTAAGAGTGCAATTCCATATTTTTGAAATTAATAAATAAAATTATTTAATTAAAGAGTTTAATTAATAATCTTATTTATTGGAGCTTAGGGTTATAGGTCCATGGTCCCCAAGTCACCTCCGTACTACCCAGTCTAAAGTGTGAATATTTCAGGACATGAGAAAAGGACTGACTTGCAAAATAAAATTTTATTCTGGGCTGAGTATATAATTATGAGATAATTATGTGTGATTAATTAATTATAAATTAATTAATTAAATTATTTCTATTAATTTTTAGAAATTATATATAAATAATTATATCGATTAATTTTTTTAATTATCGATAAATGAGGCAGTATATATAATTTGTAAATTAGATAATGTTAAATTATTATTAGATAATAATTCAAAATTTGAATCAACTAAATCTGTTATTTATGAACTAACAAATATGCTAGGTGATAGAGATAATCAGATAAGTTAATTTTGAATTAACTGATCTGTGGATATTTATCTGATTAAAAAAATATTTAATTCACAGTAATTGCCATGTGTCAATCACTAATTGGGAATCAAAGATTGACATGAACTACTGTAGTGTCACAGGGGCCACCGAAACTGCAATGCCGTGTGACACTACAATTGTGCACCAAATTATAGTGGATTCCACTACAATGGCAATTTGGTGATTAAATGTTATTTTGTGTATATCCCTAAAAATCTGATGAGCCTAAAAATATATATAAATATTATTCTAATAGTCTCACGGTTGGTTGAATGTTGAGAATACAGTTGCTATCGGGGTGAAATTTTTTTGAGATTAAAAGTTAATCAAAAACTCTGAAAGAATAATTATCATATTCTCTCAGAGAATTGTTCTCACTAAATTAATCATTCTCAGCAAATATCTAGATTTCATGTGTTGAGTACATCTAGAGACAGTAAAAGTGTCTTTGAATTATTCTACGTTCCCACACATGTCCTAGTGTGTTTGAGGATTGTCTTAGAAGATCTTGATGTGGGTCTCGAAGTCCGTTGTTCATGGGAACGTAAGATCATTGGTTTACGATGATACTTGATATAGACTACAAGAGGTATATGATTCTTATTCATGTATGTCTTAGATTTAATATATAAATATATAATGGATCCTGATTGAAATTTTTTTTTTTGGAAACCGTTGCGTCGCGTTTATTTTCTTTTATAAAAAGATTCGTTTTTAATAAATTTTTGAAAGTCCCACGCTTCCGCCGCTCGAGCGCCACGTTTCCAACATTAAGGTCGTGCACAAATGATATATGGGCTCACAGGCCAACCCCGACTTGAAGTCCCATTTTAAAAATGAGACTTTTTACACCAGCCTTCGAAGGGAATCATGTTTTTAACAACGAGATACACAAGCGTGATCCTTCCAAGCTCCCACTTGAAGTAATTGAACCTAGAAGAATGGGCCCCATGAACGGCGAACTGCCAGGAGCGCAATCCAAAGAAGAACTTGAAGAAACTAGGGTGGTCAGTCGTCCTCCCATTAGAGTAGTTAGAAAGAATGACTCAGGATGAGTCGACACTTAGTTGCGAACAAAAGGTAGAGCTCAGGGGGTCCAACCGTTATGGCAAAGACGAAGCTCAGAAAGAACCACACACCAAGCTCCAGCAAGAAATGAAAAACTCGAGAAATAAAAAACCCGGTTGCCTTCAATTCTCCACCTTAGCTTCCCCTCACTAGTCAGAGCAGAAGAAGCAGTCTCCTTTTTAAACAGCCAACACCAAGGTGTAACGGACTATAGAGATCATGTACTTAATGACATATGTTAAATAAAAGGAATTTTTTTTACTCTTCCACGACATTCGACAGAAGATTAAAAAGTGAGGACTGGCATTGTGCTCTTGCCTGCTAGTCAGGATTACAAAGTGATGACTAGTGTGGTGCTCTAGCCTACCAGTCGGGATTAAAAAGTGATGAATAACTTGGTGCTCTATCCTGCCAGTAATGATTAAAAAGTGATGATTGACGTGGTGTTCTAGCCCACCCGTCAGGATTAAAAGTGATGTCTGGCGTGGTGCTCTACCCCGCCAGTCGGGATTAAAAAATGATGTATGTCGAGCACTCTAGCTTGTCAGACGGGATAAAATATCTAGCCAGAGCAGGCACACCTGGCTAGATATCAAGACAAAAAGTGATGTCTGTAGAGCATTCTAGCTTGACAGACGAGATCAAGGATCTAGCCAGAGTAGACATGCTTGGCTAGATATCACGGTAAAGTGATGTCTGTTGAGCACTCTAGCTCACCAGATAGGATCAAGGATCTAGCCAGAGCAGGCACGCTTGATTAGATATCAAGGTAAAAAGTGATGTCTGTCGAGCACTCTAAACGGGATCAAGGGTCTAGCCAGAGCAAGCATGCCTGACTAGACATAAAGGTTAAAGGGATGTCTATCGAGCACTATGGATCGTCAGAAAAAGATGAGACCCTTGCCAACACAAGAAGTAATATTTATTGAGCACTTTAGCTTAAGGATTTATCCAGAGCAGAGACGCCTGGGTAAGTGAAAACGGAAAGGTCCTCTGGCCAAATACTAAAGGAAAGGAATTTAACTTGCTTTCTAAATCACTAGACAAGGAAAGGATCGACTAAAAAAAGGTATGCTTGACTAAACGTCAAAAGGTTAAGGGAAGTTTGCCTGACCAGATCTCCCGAACGGGATCACACAAACTTCATAATTGTTACGACAAGACTAAATGAACCCCGAAACCCTTTAAATGTGGTAGTCCAAAAGGAAGGATCAAGTCCATCTTGGGAATCACCCGAGCTTAGGGTAGGACCAACCGTGCAACTCATGCCAATAGTAATTAATCCTTAGAACATTCATAATTCAGAACAACAAAGAAAAGAGGATTAAAGTCTTACCTAGATCAAGCTCGACTGAGGTAAACATAGAGCTTCACCTACTCGATGCATGTTTATTACTCAAAGCACAGCTCGTACTGATGCAAGCTACAATAAAGGAAATAAGAAAAAGCAAAGCTAAAAGAAAGAATTAGATCTACAACCAAGGGTCGATAACCAACGAAAGTAAAGGATTCGCCGAACATGCTCATCAATTATAGTAAAATCATCGCAAACATGACAACAGTGACTTTAAGGCACAATATTTAAAAGACGATAGAAAGGGAAACAACAGCCATGAAAAGGAAAGCCAGAAGAATCTCAAGATGAATCCCCTAGAATTGAAGAGGCCCCAGAAAGAGAAGGATTGCAATTCTCCCAAGAAGAAAAGAACAACGAGGGGAAAGAATAAGGGGTGGAAAGGGTTTAGACTCTTTTAGGAAGGCGAGGATGAACCGAATAGGAAGGAAAGCCGCCTATTTATAGGCATTAAAGAAGGTAACTAGTCATTTAATGCGCATTAAAAAGGGCCATGATGAAAACCGTCGAGATGATTCCGCGCCCAATGAATGACCATTTCACGGACCAATAAGAAGAGATTTGGAAGGCCAAACATCACCCAAACGGCCACAGAAATGAAGTGACACATCGAGGGGTAAGGCTTCATGATTAGCAACCTTCACCCTTCTTTACGCGTACTCACATACCGTCAATACCTCCACCCGAAGAAGAATAATGGCCTTAAATCACGGAAAAAGTGGAACGACACACGCGAACGAGTCATGACAAAGGATGGTCATTGCTTGGGAATTTATGCACATCCCACATGTTGTTTGTAATGAACTCTAAAACTCTCAGGTTGAGGGCCGAAGGGGGAAGGCCCAAAGGTTTAAAAAGGAGGGACGTGGTAACAACGAATCCAAAACATGCGGATAGCCAATTCTCCATCTAATCCCCCTTAGCCAACAATTCTCTCCCCCACATTAAGATCCTCCACAGTAGGAACAATTTACTTTTAATTGATAGCCGAGAAAATAATGAGGGAAGAATATTTGGCTTTCTTTAAGAGCTCTAGTTGCAAGAGAGTTACGAGAGTGAATCAATCTCCAACCTCATTTGGCGAGATGCACTTTGTTAAAGATTTTCAGGGATATGAACTCCAAACCTCCCAGAGCTTTCTGCCTACAAAGATTATCCCAAGTCATCCAATGAATTTTCCTATGTTGTCCATTAGAACCCCATCAGAATTGAGCCATTGCAGAATTGAGTTATTTAGTTATTTGCAAAGAGAAGCTAGGAGCTTGAAAACATCGCAGAATATGTTGGAATAACTTGGACCACGAATCTTATCAAGATCTCGTTACCACCAGCCAAAAATTGTTTCTTGCGCCAATGACTCATAATCGTTCTTGTGTTCCTCATGATTGAATAAAAAATATCCCTCTTCTTTTCACCACACAAGAATGCAGCCCTAGGTATTTTCAATGGTATTGATGTCTCTCTCTCCCTCCAAGCAACTAACCACCAAGCAAAGCTCTCTCTCTTAGTTGCACTATTTCAACTTGATATTTATATATACTATTGAGTTTTTTGTGTACCTATTGGGTGATTACCCAAGCACCTCTTCATATTGAAAATACTAGATTTTTCAATACGTGCGTGTGATATATGTAATTTTATAAACAAATATAAAATTTCTCATAAAAAGTTATGTACACTCACTTCTTAATGAGTGAATTGTTTTCCCCATTCTAAGAGATAACACACATGAACTGGAATTTGTGATAGTATTTTCTTGATCTAATCAAAGTATTCAAAGTTAGATTTAATAGACATCTAAATCATTTAGGAGTGGTTTGATATATTACATTATTCAATGATGGAAGTACATTCTTGACAAGTTGTTCCATACGTGGTGAAACTTGATACAAATGATGACAACTAGAAGAACGAAGTCCACAAACCATAGACAATACTCATTACTTTCAATCCCTCACCAATCAAAAACCTCATTTTAATTTTTTTTTTTTCACTTTAGATCAGACTATGTTTGGCATATGTTGTATAGTTTTTATCAATAATATAATATTACTAACATAAATTATTTATTAACATTACAACTAATGATGGACTGGCATGTGTTAAACACCATGTGCTGATTGGTTAATTGATTTAGAAATGCAGAAAAACCTAGGGACAAATTAGTCCAAAATGCTTCTCCCTACCTTCCCTTTAATATATAGCAAGATACTCATGTAAAGCATAGGTATAAAACACTAAATTTATAATTTAATAAAATTAAAAATGTAAGCCAAAATTACAAAATAAGAAATAGCTAACAATAAAAATACACAAGAAACTAATTATTTATTTACGAAAGACAGTTATTTTTAGAAAAAATAACTCAAAATTCTTCATGAACAATATTGCTCTACGAAAGAAAATAGAAGGTAAACAGCCAAAATGATTTGATATCAAATAAAAATATGTTTTCATTTCTAATGAAACTCTAAATATCAAAATATACATAAAAACTAATAATAACAATTTTAGTGAGTGAGCTAAGAAATCATATGTCTAACATAGTTTAAGCCATGATATAAAGAGTTTAATCACAACATGAAGTTAGGTTGGAAAAAATAATTTTTAATAGTATATTAATGCCAACCTTTTCAAGGTGCATAAATACTTAAATTAAATTAAAAAGAAGAGATACAAACTATGGAGAAAGTGAAAATAATTGTTTGAGTAGAGGAATAGTGTTTTTTTTTTGTTAAAAGGATAAACATAATCAAAGAGATTACACAAATACAATCATGGGCATACCTCATGATAGAGAAACAAAAGTAAAACTAAGCAACTCCCAAAGCAAGGCAAATAAAGCCAAGCTAGGGTTACAACCAGCTATCTAACCAAGAAGAGTCTAACTAAGAGATTTAGTTTGGTTGATAAACCAGAGCCTATCACTCATCATCCTAGAAATTTCTTGGATATGAGATTGGAATCGATGATCTTACCTACAAAAATTCTTTTGTTTCTTTTAACCCAAATACAGTAGATGAAACAAGACATAAGTAATTTAGAGCTAAGTCTAAAGTAAGAGTCATTAATACAATCATTAAGTAAAACATTAACAAAAGAAGCACCAATAACCAAATAAAATCTACTTCCACACTTAGACAAGAGGGGAAGCAGAATCTGCTGAGTAGTTAGGCAGTCAAAAAATAAGTGATTGACAGTCTCCAATCCTGTTGCATAGAAAACACATGCTGAGCCAGCCTGAGGACACCACTTATGCACGTGATCCATAGTTGAAAGCTTGTCCAGAAGGGCCAACCAAGTGATGAAAGCACATTTAGGAATATGGCCAGAGAATCAAACTATCTTTGGCCAAGGAATTACAGGATGGTGATAAGCTATAGTTGCATAAGTATCTCTGATGGAGAACTTCCTTAATGTAGAAGCAGTTCAGCACTAAGAGTCCATTTGACTAGTAGGCATACCCAGGTTTAGATGAAATCCCTATTGAGCTAGGGCAGAAGAAATACCAGGATAAGGTCTATGCCATAAACAGTCTCTAATTTAAAACAGAAAGGGGAGAATTCATAGACAAGCCAATACTGTTAACCAAGTCTCTACCACCTGCATTAAACAGAATACCTAAGGAGTGCCAAAGTTCTGTGAAAAGGGAGATAGATGTCCCATTGCCAATATTTAGCTTACAAAAATAGGAGAATTTATCTCTGAGTTTAAGTGGCTTCCTCTATGACTATAAAGGGAAGCTGACATCTTAACATTGAAAATAGAATGACCATTTAACAAACTATGTTCACACCATGCAACCCACAAAAAGTCTTTAGGTTTAGTAACTAGCTTCTAAAAATGTTTTGAAACTGCAACATAATTCAAGGTAGTAATGTCTTTAATACCTAGGCCCTCAGAATAAGGAGTACAAACCTGCTTCCAATGAACTTTAGCTCTCCTGAAGTTGACGGTCCTATGTGTCCACCAAAAATTCCTCAAGGCTCTACTAATCTTCTTCATAACTTACTTAGGGAGGATGAGCAAACTGGCCTATTAACCTTGAATAGCACTAAGAATGGATATGATCAATTGTAATCTCCCAACAAAGGTTAAATGTCTAGTCTCCCAAGTCTTGGCTCTACTAATGATACTGTCAACCAGGACTTCACAGTTGGTCTTGATCAACTTGGTGGACATGAGAGGGATACCCGAATATCTGACTAGAAGGGATCCCTTAGTAAAAGCTGTCTCAGCTATTTTAGTAAGGTGGTTGAGCTCCTACTGCCTTCTCGTTGCTAAGATAGGGAGAAAATCCTGCATATTTTTTCTCCTTGGATGAGCAGGGAGATTTTGACCCTCTATCCTAATTCTCTAAGGGAGGATATAGTTATCTGGCCTCTCAATAAAGATGGTGAGTTCTCAGTTAAGTCAGCCTACTATTCCCTTACTATGGAGAAGTTTGCTAATTCTGGCAGCACTTCTGATAACTCTTTTAATTCTGATTTTTGGAATAAGCTTTGGTCTGTTAAGATTCCTGCTAAAATCAGATATTTTGTTTGGAGATTAGTCAATAATTTCATTCCCTCTAAGCATAATCTGCTAAGGAGGAATATTATACAAGACAATCTTTGTCCTCTTTGTGGCTTATTTTAGGAGATCTCAGAACATTTATTATTTGTATATGATTGGACCAGATGCTTTTGGGGGCTCTCTGAAATAAATCTAAATTGTTCTTTTTTTTTGTTCTAGTATTGGGTCCTGGACTAAGAACAGACTTTTAAATTTGTATAGTCACCCTGATGGAATTTGCTTCACTGTCTCTCTTTTTTGCTTTCTTTGCTGCATATCTGGAAGGCTAGAAATGAGCTTGTCTTCAAGGGTATATATTATGATCCTTTAGTGGTTGTGAGGAAAGCTTCCCATGCAGTCTGGAGTCATCAGTTGGTAAATTCAGTTGCCAGCAGCTCTGATCATTCAGAGCCAAATGATGGTGTAGTTTGTTGGACTCCTCCCACTACAAGTGTTGTCAAACTTAATTGTGATACTTCCTATAAGATTTCTGATTTTTTCAGTGTTATTCCATCAGTTGGTGTTATAACTAGATATTACTTTAGTCGTCCCTTAGGCATTGTTGGAAAAAGTGTAGAAGCTTTTCTCCTATTCATGCAGAGCTTTTAGCTGACAATAAGCTATTGATTGCTTTGTTGAATGGGGAAGTATACAAGGAGTGGAGATTGCAGCATCTTGTAGAGGATATTATGTCTTATTCTTTTGATGATTTTTCCTTTAGGTGGGTTAAGAGAGGCATTAATAGTGTTGGTGACAACATTGCTAAAATTAGCTCTAGTCAGAACATTGATTCTTGTGTTGCTAACTCTATCCTAACCTCTATTTGTAATCTCATTCAGTTGGATTATTTTTCTGGAGGTTTCAAACCTCCTTGATTCTTAATAAATCTGATTTTGATAAAAAAAATGCCCATGTCTTCTATGTTATAGTCAACTATCATTGTCAAATACAAGAAAAAATATTTTTTTATTATGATTTTGAAATTCACTTCGATTAATAGTGTCAATATTTTGATCCTTTTATCCAACAAATGAAACTTTGTTCGATGCTTTATCTATAACTAGGCAAAAGCCTTTAAAAAAATACTCCATAGTTTTTGTCGCAAAGCTGGCTGATATTAAGTAGATTATGCTTTAGATCATCTACAAGTAGAATTTTATCTATAGCATGGGCTGAATCATTACTTATAAAGTCAATAGCAGTGATTTTGCCTTTCCTGTGGTCTTCAAAGGTGACATGTAATTTCTTTTGACAAATTTGAGTGAGTTTTGATTTATCACAGAATATGTCTTGAGCATTCACTATCAAGATATCATTTATCTTCATTCTTCAATGGCACCTACAACACAAAAATTCAAAAGTTAACTTTTGATACCCTAATATTTTTAGGTCCTTTGAGGGTTAATGTTGTAGAGAGTTCATTCATTTTCTTTCATATGATATGACTTTCTTTTTATGAAAGCATGCATAGCTTTTGAAACCTTTAACCACACAATGTGACAAATAATAGGAGAATATTGTGTGAGTTTTACACATAAATTTATAAATTTTTTATTTTTGAATAGATCGATATCTTAACCCCCTTTTTCTGTGAAACTTTCATTTGATTAGCAAGAAGTTTGTCAAGATTGCTTATTATATTTGTAAATTTTAAAAGGGTTGAATTTAAATCATTTTCTTTCTTTTAGCTTTGAATAAGGTCTCAATACAAAATGTGTAGGGTTGCTTTGATTTTTAAAAATTCTCACTTTTTAAAGACTCGTTTTCTTCTTGAAATTTAGAAGTACCATTTTTCATATTTTTATCTTTAAACAAAGTTTTTCAAGTTCACTATAAAGTTTTTCAAAGGCATTTTCGAGTTTATCGTAACTAGTTTATGCATTTAAAGTTAGCTTAGAAGAAATTACCATATCTTCTAGTGCTATGAAATATATGTCTGCAACTTCTTCTTCACCTTTGGAATTGCTATCATCGGTCTCATCCCAAAGTTCCTTAAACACTCTTCTTTTGAATTTCTTTGGAGCTTAGATTTGGACAATTCACTTTGCTATGTCCTGGCTTTTTACGTTCATAGCATATGAGCGTGTCTCGATGTATCTTTTTGTCATATTTTCTTAGAGTATTTTTTCTTCTATAAGGAACTTCTTGAATTGTCTAGTAAGTAGAGCTATGTCATCTTTTTCATCATAGTCATCCTTCTCATGGTCAAATTGTTCAAGAGTTGATTTGAGAGCAATATTTTTATTTTTAGGTGTAACTAGTTCGTCAATTTTCCTTCTTTGCATCTCGTGTGTCATTAAGAAACCAATGAGTTCCTCACGTGAAAGTGTGTCGAGATCCTGAATAGCGGTCATCTTAACTTCCCAATTCTTTGGTAGACACATAAGAATGTTCATCACCATTCAACACTAGTGAATGTTTTATCAAGAGATTTTAAACCATTTTTAATGTCAGTAAACATGTAAACATTTCACTAATCGATTCATCATACTTCTTTTTAAATAACTCATAATTATGAACAAGCTTCATTTTATATTCTTTAACTTGATTTTTTCCTTTGTGTGTGACTCTAACATGTGCCATATCGATTTAGAAGATTCATATACTTTTAGCATTTAAGAAATATTATTTTTATCATCATCATTCCATTCACTACTTGATTTGATAATATTGTTACCATCCACAGTTTGAATGGAACATGAGCTCCAGTTTCAACATCTCATAAACCATAGTTATATAATTTAATAAGTATAATCATTAATATTGAAAAATAGAGGTCTAGGATCGATATGACAATCCATGAGGGGGTGAATTGAGTGATCATGTTCAAAATTAAATTTTCACATTCAAGTAGAAAATGAAGGTTCAATAATGAACTCTAAATTTACACGAGTTTAATGTTTGAAAAGATAAATCAATAAGGATATATAAAAGCATTAAAAAAATAAATTAAAGAGCTTAAAACAAAGTAAATTACGGAAATTTAAAGTGCATAAATTAAATTGCAATAACTTAAAGTTCAGGAAATTAAGTGTGAAAAATTAAAATGTGAAAAATAAAAGAAGTAAAAGGTGAAGAAGGAGAAGAAGATAGGCACACAATGTTTTTACATTGGTTGGGAAATCCATTTCCTACGCCCGCGCTCCAAGGCCCCCTAGAGAACTTTAATCTCACGATCTTCTTACTGTGAAGACCAAACATAAAGTACAATTGACTTATAGGTGCCAACCAAACCTTACAAGACTTTGTGTCTCGAGATTAAATGATCTCTTACAATAACTCTCTTAAAAAGTAGAATCTCCAATCTAAGCTCAAAAAAATATATTGCTCACTTAAGTAATTTCAAGTATAAAACTCACAATATTAATAGAGATTTATGAGAGTTTTGGAAGAATTTTGGGCGTAAGTCTCTTGGCTATCTATTGTGTTTTGTGAAGAAAAATGAGATATATTTTTAGAGGAGAGGTAGGTTAAGGTTTAGGAGGAAATATTCAATAATTTCAAATTGAGATGCAAGAAAGAACACTTCATCCTCAACAAGGAGGACACAAAGTTTTTGACCAAAAGGTAAAGAATATTCCTATAGAAAACAACATAATATGGTCAAAACTGGTAAAGAATATTCGTACATAAAACAACATAATATGGTCAAAACTATCTGGGTAATTTATCTTTCTATCTACCTACCTACCTACTTGAAATTGAAAGTTACATTGATTTTGATTGATCACTATCTCTGTCTTATGAATTTTGTCTATTGTACAAGAAAAGATTTTCATGGATTGAGACTCAATTTAAGAATATGTATCTCTAAATAAATTAAGCTTATTAAGATCAAATAAATTGAGTAAGCCCCTAATAAAAATTACACAGAATAAAATATCTTCATGATCTTCAATTTTCATGCTTTGTGAGCTTCCAATAACTTCACGATCTTCAATCTTCAATCTTCATGCTTTGTGTTAATTTTCTAATAGTCTCTACATACTTGATTAAATCCATTGATAACTTCAATGTTTTGCTATCATCAAAAGCTATCTCATAAAGATATAAGGCTATAAAAACAATCATTTTCTATCTTAGGTAATTTGATGGGTTGGTGGTGGAAATGTCTTTGGAACCTTCAAATCCCTTAACAAGGCAATAACTTTTTGTGGCAAGCTTCCAACGACTTAATTCCCACGAGCCTGAATCTTTTTAGAAGGAAAATCTGCTTTGAAAAGTGTTACAAGGTGTATGGGAAGATAGACTCTACAATCCACATATTTCTTTTGTCCTTTGGTTGCCCCCATTTGGTATAAGGACAATATGCTCCCTTACCTACCCAAAAATAGCAAATATGAGTCTATATTGTCTTTATCACTACCTTTTCCATGATTTAAATGGTTCCGACCTCTCGCGTATTATCATTATTTGTTGGAGCTTGTGGTTTTTTTGGAACAATATCTTGCATAAGAATAGTTTCTCTACGAGTTTTGACATCTCTAGATGGGTGGACAAATTTATTGAGGAATACAAGATTACAAACGTACTACAACAATTATGTGCAGTTATGGCACAACACCACCGCGTTTTGGTCCAAAACGCAATAAAAAACTAAAAAGTGCGGAGTGAAAAATTTTCACCAAGCCCCAAACCCGCATCTCTCTTACCCAATGAAAAATTCCCCCAAACTCGCGTCTCTCTTTCAGTACAATAGCTTTCCCTCTCTCTCGATCTCGAAGTTCCCCAACTAGCTCTCTCGAAGCTCACCAATGAGCTCTTTCACAGTAGCTCCCTCTCTCGATCTCAAAGCTCACCAGAATCTCACCAACGACCTCTCTCGAAGCTCACCAGAATCTCACCAACGAGCTCTCTCGAAGCTCACCAATGAGCTTTCTCAAAGATCGCTCTTGAGAATATCTCTCTCTCATCTCTTTTTATCTCTCAACTCTCTCTCATGAAGCTCTCTCAGCTTCATCGCAAGTTTCTCTCATGGAAGTAAACTCTCACTCTCTCCTACTTTGATTTTGCATATCAGAATAGAGGTAAGGGTTTCATTCTCAAATTCTTGTCTAAGTTTAGTGATTTTTGCCTGATTTTTGTGGTTTTTAAGTTTTATCTGAGTTGAATAGGGTATGTGTTCTCAATTTTTGGGCATGTAGTAAGTTTTGAAATTTAAACACCCGATTTCTTGTATGTCTTTCCCTACTTCTGCATAACATACCGCATTCCTCATTTTGCTAATCATAAGCTTGACACATAGCATACCGGTTCGTTTCCTTAGATTTTCTTTTTGGCAAAAATCAAAACCAAATACTTGCAGAGTTTTTTTCCTACTAAACTCAGATTCTAGTTCATGTTTCAGCAAAACTTCAGTCAATGGAGTCTTGGAAACAAATCAGAACAAAAGCAAATCGTTAAACAGAAAGAAAAGAAAAAAATTATCAATACTCCTTTGGAATAATAATACAAAACTATGAATATTTTATATTCTTTTATCAGTAGACTTACCTCTAACTATGAATATTGTATATTCCTTTATTAGTAGACATACCTCTTGGACACCATCATTATGACTTTTTCCTCAATAGCTGAAGCATCAGTTATTCCAAGAACAGAAAATAAAGAAAATGTTGTGATATGGCTAATCGACATTAGTTGTGCATCAGGAAATACAACTCTGGTTTTCCAGCTTGTTAAATTGTAGAGATGTTTGTGTAAATTGTCACAGATTTTAACAATCTTATGAAAGTTTCCTCATTCTATAGCTTGTAGGATATCTCTAAGCTATTATTTAATAAAATCAGAGATCATATATATGACAACTTATCTTGACTGAATTATTACTTCTCACTTTTCACTTTGCAATTGTCTCTTTATCTGGATGGGGTTTTCTTATCTTTGTAGGGTACAATTTCTTTAGCAGAGGCATAGGAAACAAGGAAGAGGTACTTCTGCATTCTTCTTAAGCATCATTTTGTAGTGTGTGTATTTATATTCTACTTTTTATAGATATTTTCTTGGTTGCTCTGATTTTAGTTTCCTACTCCCTTTAACTCTGCATGTTCTTGTGGAACTGTATATCATGGGTTTTGTATGGATCAGTATGTACTCTTCTCATCCTTTAAAATTTCTTTGATTTCATTATAAGATGCAAAAAATGATTTTGAAATGGAAAGTGTATTGTAGAAATCCATGAACATTTCTGAGGGTAATGTTGTAAATGTAGATTGGATAATTATCCCCTATGATAGTTAGGGGATGAAGGTGCAGAATTTGAGCAAAATGGTTATGGATTTGAATCTTGTTGTAGTAAGCAACTCTCTCTCTCTCTCTCTTCTCTTTGTCTTTCAGATATGTGTTGTAGCTATGTTTTCCAACACTTCCCTGATCAAGTTCTCAAGCTAAAACAACTCACCGTTCTTACACTGCCAGAGACAAATAAGGTATGCATCCTTGCCTGAGACTGTTTCTTTACCCATTTTGATCTCTTGACTACTTTGGTCGACCTCCCGTAGAGTTCATCATTTTATATGGTTTCACTTATGGCATGTGATAGTGTAAACATTCTAATTCTTGTTATAATTAAGATTCTGAAAATCCTGGTTAGGAAAGTAATTATGGTCTGTTTCATATAGTAAAAAATGTTCAGTAATACTCTTATGTTTGGATAACTTGAAGACCAAATCCATAGATCAGTTGACAGTTAATCTAATCCAAATCGTGTTGATACCACTAAGTAACAAGCCAATAGCCTTATATTTTGTAGGGTTATATTCTTCTCCTAAGGTCCGCATAGTAGCAATTATGGTTACAAATTGTTATGAATATTATCTGCTATCATTTCATTTGGTATTCTGTTTCCTTGTTGGATATAATTGCCCACCTCTTTTTGATTGCCTTCCTTTCCATTTTCATATGGAACTCACACTGTATTGTAAATTGTATACGTAATGAAAGATTCTTGGTTGATAACTTACAGAAGAGGGGCTTTTCTTTTGCTAATAGATTTGTTTTTTGGAAAGAAGCTGAAGAATCCAATTCTCATATCTTCCTTCATTGCTCTTTATCTTGGAAGCTTTGGGGATATTTTTTGGACAGTGTGTGTATTAAGTGGACCAGACCTTTTTCTATCAAGGTTTTTGTTTTGTGTTGGAGGTTTCTCAATATTGGTCTTGGGGATATTTTTTGGACAGCTTGCTCATGCTCTTTTAGATATGTGAGGTTAGGTTGTAATTACCTTGTCTCGAGGTTTCTTCTCAATACATATTACGTATTTATAAAAAAAATTTGGATCTTTACCAGATCCAATAAATTTGAAGTGTCATTTTACATTGATATGTGATTTTTTTTTGCTGTCTGTGATGGTTTAGAAGTTACGGTTTTGCACCTACTGACTAATCTTTTACTAGATTTAAGTTTTTATGGTATAGTAATTTGTTTCTCATCACAGCCATTTGGTGAATTTAATGTGGTCTTATTGTTTAACCATTGTGGCCAAATCTGATCCTTTTACATAGTATTGTATATATAGTTTTTAGTTTTATGTACATGGTGACAGTTGAATGTTAATAACTTTTGTAGAACGAAAGCTTTGGTTATGAATTGAAGGAGTTTCACAGTGTTTTCTAAATATATATTATACGCATGTTTATGCTTCCTGTGGCATACTCTCAAATTTTGATCATAGATGATAATGATAAGCCTCTTCCTATATGGATATATGTTTGCATGCAACATGGATATGTACATCTATTACTTATCGCTGAAAATTATTATGTTGTGATAGTTGTGAAATACAAAGGATAATGTTGTACTTTCATGTCAGGAAATGCATAATTACGTTAGGGAGGAAAAGTATATCACATTTGTTTTCCAAATGGCAGCAAGCCTTCTTTGGGAAAGAACTACTACTCAATTGCTTGAGAAAGAGCATTCAAGATGCCAGGCATTACTTAGAGATGACAAGGTATTTGACTTGCCATGAATTTGGGACAAATTACAGACCAGGTATATGCTAAAATCCTATCAAATTCATCCCCGTCATTTTTCTTGGATGTGGTATTGGTCAATGTGGTTTTATTCATTTTCTGGTTGCTCATCAATTTTAGGTAAGTTCTGATATGTTGGTTGTTCATTTGTTCTTTTTCTATTTTGTACAATTAATTACCTACATCTCTACTTTTAGATCCTAAGTACTTGTGTCGCTTATCACAAGCAAGGACTTGAATGCGTTTCCTTTTATACTAGCAAGGGCTTGAATGATTAGCATGAGTATCTCAATATCTGGATTTGATTATCTGGTGCCATTACGTCATGGCGGTCTCCTTTAAATCAGTGATATACAATGGACTTTAATGTTCACTGCATAGTTTCTCTCTTATAAGTTGTTGCTGGTTGATTTTGAATGATTAGCAGGAGTATCTCAATATCTGGCTTTACCCCTTTTCATCAAAGGCTTGACAGAGCATTGTAGTTTAACGGATCCATAGGTTTAAACAAATATTGATAGTGGTTCAGGTATACCAATAGCATAAGACACTTGCAATTCTTGGTGGGGCTATATTATTAACACAATTACAATTATTGGACCTATTTTTGTTTATTGAAGTGTTGAACATGTCTTGGATTATTTACATTTTCTGCTACTATTTTGGGTGTTTAAAGGTTGGAATTTATTAATATCTTAAATAAGATCAGCTAGCCTAATCATTCTTTTAGTACTAAATGAGCTAGCTTAGAATTATTTTAACCAGTCTTAAAGAATGTGCTTCTTAGATGTTTTGTAGTTTTTTTTGGTTCTGCCATTTGTTTGTAAATGTCTCATAGGGAGCAAAATGATTGAATTGAGGGAGCAAAAGTTGGATTGAATTTTTGGGGTGGGGAGCAAAAGTTCATAGATGAGTGTCGAGTGTTGATTTATTCTTGTACGTTAGGTTTATTAATAATTAATTTTTGTGTGTTATTAATCATTAATAATTATTTTACTCAATTTATTTCTCTTTAGTCATATTATATTGAATAATACATTTTCCACACTATTTTTTAGATTCAGTTTGTATAAATGAATTCCTTTTTTTCTGGATTATTTAAAAATCTGCTGTTACAATTATTATACTTCAAAGCAAAGTCAACAGAAGCAAGCAAGCCACATGTTTGTTCAGATGCTTACTAGATTAGATTTGGAGTCTTACTAGATTTTAATCTTTCTCTTAGGATATTACTTTTGTTTGTTCTATATAAAAATCAATATGTATTTGTCATTTGAAACTAGAATTTTTAGCGGACAATAGTTTGCAACAATTTAAGTAATAAAATAAAAAGTTATGTGATGTTACTATTTTTTTTATATTTTGTCAAAAAATATTATTTTTTAAGTTTGTACTATGGCAAGAACAAGTAATACACAAAAACTTATAAAAATAAGATGTTGAACATCATATAGCATAAAAATGCTATGAAAAGTCTTGACATCATTTAAAAAATGCTATGGTAAGTTCTTACTATTGGTTTATAAATGCTATAATTAGTCTACCATAGCACTAGAAAAACGCTATGGTAAGTCTACCAAGCGTTGAAAAAAATGCTACGGAAGATCTTTAAAAACATTGAAAAAACAATATGATAAGTCTACCATAGCATTTAAAAAATCCTATAAAAAGTATTTTGATAGCGGTGAAAAAACGCTATGGTAGGGTCGGGACTTTTAATAACGTTGGCAAACATAGCATTTAGAAAAACGCTACGATAGCGTTTTTTGGCGGCTATCGTAGCATTTTTTGTTGTAGTGATGTTTCCCTGGCTTTATGTTCTTCACCATTGTCTCCCTCTTTGACTCTTTTGGTAAAGTCATCCATTGATTGTATCAAGCTAAAGATAAATGGAGCTACATGTGTTTTCGATAGCGGCACATGAGGTGTATTTTGGGACCATCATGGAGAGATCGTGGGTGCCTTCTCCATGTATTTCCCTAGTTCCTTGGCTGCTAGATCTATTGAAGGAATTGCTCTGTTGGAGGGTTTAAAGGCTTCCATTAATAAACACGTCCTAGTTCATTTGATTGAGTCTGACTCTCTTAGTCTAGTCAAGGCATTAGTCTCCAGCCAGGAGGAGCTTCCGAAGCCAGGTCCCATTATCATTAAGTGTCGTCACTGCCTCAATCTGCTGCATAATCCTCAGGCCCAGCATCTCCATAGATCGAGTAACTAGGCTACTCATAGACTTGCTCGCCTTGGACTTTCTCTTTTAGATGGATTAGTTTAATGGGACTACACGCCATGTTGTTCTCAGATTTATTGTAGTTTTCAGATTCATTGTAGTTTATTGGGTTCTTCGATTTTGTTAAAAAACAAGTGGGTCATTTTTGCTCATGAACTTTATTTTAAAGTTATGTTGGTTTGTTCTCTTTCCTTAAAGAAAGTAGTGGGTCATTTTTGCTCATAAAATTTATTTAAGGTTATTCTTACAGTTACAATAAAAATACATTGCTACCGAATATATTTTATTATGAATTTTTCTGTTGAACTTAATTACTGCTAGACCCTAATTTAACGAAAAATGTTTGCTAGACCAGAATCTAACGCGAGACGTATCCTTTGTTAAAAAAGACACAAGAATCTTACTTTCATTTTCTTATGGCTAAAATGCAATTCACACATGCATTTTTAAATTTTTACAATTCACACTACTGCACTTATTAAATGACCGATTTAGTCTTTATTCTTTTTTATTTCCATCAATTAGATCATTCTCTTACGAGTTCCGTTTTATAGAAAAACGGAGAGGGGATTCATCACACGATGAAACTGGCAATCGTCTTCTTGATCGACCAAACAACTGCCTTTTTCCTTTCGTACCCTTTACGCCCGTAAATCTCATAAGGGTTATTTGGAAAACTATACCCATTCCAAGTTTAATAAGAAAAATTGTACCCATTTTTCAAATATCATAATATTATACTCCTGGCTCACCAAATCAAATCAACCACTTACAATCTCTCTCTTCCCTCGTTATCTCTCTTTCATTCCCAATGCACATATCAAATCAATAAAATTATCTCTTCTTGAAGGTGGTTAATTGAAAGGTTCAAGTAGTTGTTTACGACTACTTGAACCCTTCAAGTAGTTATTTTTTGGCAGTTAGCAACCCAGAAAACATGTGACTTTGAGGGTTCAAGTAGTTGTTTGTGACTACTTGAACCCTTTAAGTAGTTGTTTTTTGCTAGTCAGCAATCCATACATCAGGTGACTACTTGAAGGTTTCAAGTAGTTGTATATGACTACTTGAAACCTTTAAGTAGTTATTCTTATCCTGCCAGTAAGCAATCAGGTAATTACTTGAGCCATTTTCTACATCCAAAAAAATAAGAGAATGAGAACGTTGAGTACTTAAAGGGTTCAAGTAATTTTTTATGACTACTTGAACCCTTCAAGCTGTTATTTTTTTTTTGCCAGTCAGTAACCTTAATACCATGTGACTACTTAAAGGTTTTAGTAGTTGCTTATGACTACTTGAACCCTTCAAGTACTTATTTTTATTCTGTTAGTAAGAAATCAGGTAATTACTTGAGCCACTTTCTGCGTCCAAAAAAATAAGAGAATGAGAACGTTGAGTACTTGAAGGGTTCAAATATTTTTTATGAATACTTAAACAATTCAAATATTTTTTATTATTTATCAATCAACAACTCATACCAAGTTACTACTTGAAGAGTTCAAGTAGTCATAAACAACTGCTTGAACCCTTCAAGTAATTTTTTTGCTAGTCAGCAACCCAAACACCAGGTGACTACTTGAAAGGTTTAAGTAGTTGTTTATGACTACTTGAACCCTTCAAGTAATTATTTTATTCTGCCAGTAAGCAATCAAGTAATTACTTAAGCATTTTCTACATAAAAAACGAGAATGGGCTCATCTTGCTGAAGAAGAAGAAGAAGAAGAAGATGAAGATGAAGATGAAGAAGACGAAGAGGAAGATGAAGAGGAAGAGGAAGAATAGGAAGAGGAGGAGGAGGATGAGGAAGAGGAGGAGGAAAAGGAGGAAGAGGAAAAGGATGAAGAGGAGGAAGATGAGGAAGATGAGGATGGGGAAGAGGGGGATGGGGAAGAGGAGGATGGGGATGGAGAGGAGGAGGACGAGGATGAAGAGGAAGAGGAAGAAGAAGAAGAGGAAGAGGAAGAGATGATTAAATTGATTTGATATGTGTTAGAAATTGAAGAGATAAAATGCATTAATTTTCTTAGTTTTGTGGATCACTAGAGTATAATATTTTGATATTTGAAAAAAGTACAATTTTCTTAGTAAATTTGGAAAGAGTGTAGTTTCGACACTATCAGAGCATCACTACCATATAGCCCACCTTTGACACGAATGCTCGAACGAGTCCTTTCTTCTCGCAGGCCCCTCCGCACATCGACGAAGCCCCTCCGCACATCGATGAAGCTGATGACAATGACGATGTCTACAAGACTAAGAAATACAGTCACTTCTCCTTCACCACACGACTTTCCCACTAGTAGTGAACTAGCCCCATTTGGCCATGTCTTGCTATCCTTGTTTTAATCCTCCTTTAATCTCATCCTTGATCATTTTCCACCCTTGGAGTTTCATCTGTGTTTCGTCATACGACCACATTTTACGTTCTGGGTTTTTCGGTTTCGAAGGGCTCAGATCCGATTTCAAATCATTTGGTGTGCCTTGGTGCAAGTTATTTTCATTGAATTTCGGATCTGATATCTTTGTTGTACTTTCCTCTGCGATTTGGATCTGGGTTGGATTCTTTTGGTTGAATTTACATGTTATATGAAGTGTGGTTCTTTCCTCCTCTTACCTCTGTTCTATCCTAGTGTTCCTTTTATGGTTAATCACGTGATGAATCCGGGGAATACTGGGTTTAATGTGATTTAAAAAAAATGAAAATAAGGTAGTTAAACTAATTCCAAAATTAAGGTGGTTTTGGCTACGTCGGAAGGCGTCTTTTGTAAAGACGACTTCCAGTTGGCAAAAGTCATCTTTACAAAAGATGCCTTCAGTGCAGAAGCTAGCACATGCATACAAAAATCATCAACAACCATTAACCTGCATACAAAAATCATCCATCCTGCAGAACATTTTATGACTTTACCACACATTCTCAATGAAAATAATACATTTTTAACAAATTTTATGACTTTACAAAAATCCAAATACAAAAACTATAAATCAATCACGTTCCACACGATGGTCGTCTTCTCATTCTTCTTGGGTGTCTTTTCATATGTTTGAAATTGAGTTACTTGTGATGATAGACCTCCTCTATAATAGTTGATGCACTTTCTTCCTCTACAATAAGCGGCTGGTCTTCCTCCATAATATGTGGGTCTTTATCCACAGTAGGAGCATCTTCCACAATAGGCGAGTTTCAGACACGTCTTCTACCTCCTCCTCCTCCAGGAGCACCAGCTCGTCCTCCTCTACGCCGTTGAGGTCGATGAAATGGTTCAGAAGTGGAACCAAGTTGAGTCACTGACTCACCTCCAAATATATAAAAGACCAGCGGCGTGTATGGCTCTTCCTGAGACATAAATGGTTCGTCTCAAGGCATGTGTGATTCTTGTTGACTTCTTTGAGATGAGCTGTGCACTCCATACCTTCGAAATAAAGGAGCTTGATAATTCACATTCGCTTGTCTTATTGCTTATGCGGGTGTCTCACATACATTACGAATTCGAGGCATTACTAAGACGGCTCAGTATCATCAAGTGTCAAATTGTTAATATTGTTAATTGTTAATAAATAAATTGTTAATATTTATTAAATGATCATATAAGCCTATTAATTACATAAATTAATAAAAGAAATTGCCATTAAATCATATAACAGTCCCTGTTGATTTATGTATCACCATGTGATTCTCTGATACCATAATATGTATGAGTTGTCCTATCCATGTTCATCCACGTACCCCTCAGCAATGTGTGTCCTACGCTCATCCCATCTCTCAATGTATACCTGATGTTGGATGCCCCAATTTAGTTCATTTCTCCCCCTTAAGTCGATGTCATGCAACCGTCTTTCGGTATCACATAGCTCGGGCACACGTTGAATCATACTGAATTATCTTAGAACATAATCCGGTCGATGCCATTCCACTATATGAAAGTAAATGATGGGAGAGACAGACCGTCATATATCTCCGTGCATGATGCAGTATTCAGGAAGTGTATGAATAATGTCATTATAAGGTTCTCATATAACCTATAAAACCATATTATAAATAATATGACAAAACCCGAGTATTACTTATGTTATAAATAAAAAAATATAGTATTACCTGATTTGGAGTTTGTCTGTCTAGTGTAAATCGATACACTTCAAGAACATGTGTGGAGCTCTCTTTGAGACTAAAAACATCTCTCCATCTATGAGATAAATTGCACAGTTAAATACATGTAAATGATAACATACATATATAATAATCAAATGAGTTGACTTACCGTATACCCAAAGGAGGAGGTGGCATTGGAAGTCCATCTTCCCCGACATTATCATGTCTCACCCGTTGCAACCTCACTGGTGCCAAATGTGAAAATCGGTTCCATGCCCATGATTGCAGTAATACTAGTGGGCCAGCAATATCAGAAGCATTTTTATGGCTGGCTTTGCACACTCCCTATACAACCATGCAAGGCATGCACTACCCCAACTATACTGACCAACCTCAGTAAAATCTTCTAGTAAAGGCAAGAACATAAAAAAAGGGTACCTCCGATAAGTTGTAGAATATATGCACGTGCATAACGTTGCACATAAAGCTCATAATCATCATTAGATAATGGGGGAAAATGTGCAGTCAAACACGTCATAAGTAAACGTGATCCATGTAAATACGTGGGCCTGGTCGAAATCCTAAGAAATCTTCACATATCATTGGCCAATCTCGATATGCACTACCCGTTACCGCCATCCCATCAATTAGAAGTCCTAACTATATTTGCATATCCTGTAGAGTAATAGTATACTCACCATGTGCCATATGAAATGTGTGTGTTTCAGGACGCCATCTCACCACAAAAGATGTAATCAAGTGCTAGTCGAGGGCGATAAACCCAACCCTCGCAACCCTATAAAATTCAGCACGTATCAAATATGGAATAATACGTCTATGGATTGGTATATTCAAATGTAAAGCACGAGAATCCTCCTAGTCCCAAACATGTTGGGATCTATGTTGATCCTGTAAATACAACACCAAGCTATCTTGTGGTCCAGGCTCCATGATATCCTGAAAATGAGTGTCGGTCGAAATACAATGATTATATTGGATTACATAAAAATGTATTAAGTCAAATATTACATTGAATTGTATAAAAATGTACTTAGTCAAATATTACATTAAATTACATAAAAATGTACTAAGTCAAATATTACATTGAATTATATAAAAATGTACTAAGTCAAATATTATGAGTCATTTTTAGATTGTCCTCCATTACGAGATGGACAATTTTGACGGTTATGTCCCTCTTGTCGACGAAGTCCACATTTACTATGAGTACTTGGCTCTCTCCAATCCATCTCATTTCGTATATGGGTCGACTTGGGTCTACCTTTCTCCCGCGTCCTAGTTGTATCAGGGTGCACTATTGGAAAGTTAGGAACTTCCCAATAATATTCATGTGGAAGAGGGTTGAACTGTGGCTTATAACACTTAGCAAGCCCTGACCAACGGTAATAATGTTCAATGAATTGAGAACTATCAATACGAGCATACGCGCACACTGCTAACAAATGAGAACATGGGAGGCCAAATGGTTGCAACTTGTTGCAAGTACATGTTTGTTCCTTTAAATTCACATACTGTCTATTTCATCATTTGTACATGTGATTTTGATGTTGACCAGTGAGAACTTCGAACCTCTCATTAGTAAGGTAAAAAATTGTGATCTCATGTGAACTAGCCCTAGCTTCCCAAGTTTTCATCTTCTCAACAGCATAAGCGGTAAACACTTCACCTCGTAGTAAGGCATCTCTAGCTTCACTTCTCTACTTTTCAAAATAATTCACACTACGATAAAACGTAAGCTCAACCAAAGCCGTAACTGGTAATATGCGAGCTCCCTTTAGTACACCGTTAAATGATTCTACAACGTTTGTTGTCATCCAACCATATCGGTATCCACCATCGAATGCTAAAGTCCATTTTTCCTTTTCAATATCGATATCCGTGCAGAGTTTAATCTTTCTTTGCTGATGTTGCATTCCCGCTCTAAATACTAAATTTTTTATAGCCTTGTTCTTGTATTTGTCATTAAAGTTACTCGCAACATGCCTCAAACAATATTGATGATGGCCCAATGGTTCCGACCACGCAAGTTGCTGATTATGTGTTGTAGCTTTTATACCAGCATGCCGGTCAGGTATTAACATAAGTCCCTCCCTCTAAGTAACGTAACACCTCAAGCAATACAAAAATCATGATCAACTATCTATGGTTTCCTTATCAACTATAGCATAAGCTATTGGAAAAATACATCCGTTTGAATCAATCGACATGGCAATCAACAACTTATGCTTATACTTGCCATATAAAAATGTGCCATCAATTTGAATGACTGGTCTACAATATTTGAATCCTTCTATAGTAACAACAAAAGAACAGAACACATATCCGAATATCACATTACCTGGTTCACCGATGTTATGTGTTTTCCATTGAACTACAGTCCCATGATTCGACTTCACATGCATATTCAGCCATATTAGTAGTTGCTGGTAAGATTGATCCCAATCACCAAACACTTTAACAATTTCTTTTCATTTAGCTTCCCATACCTTTCTATAACCTGCATCGTATCCAAATTTATTTTTCAGTGCTGCAACAGATGTAGTTGGATCTCATTTCATGACACCCTGCAACTCTCGTGCAATCAATGTTGAGTCCAACTGTGAATGGTCTTATGATAATCTTGGATAGACACATGAGTGAGGTTCGGTGTATTGAGTTATTTCAAACATATTATGTGATTTTCAATGACACGCATGGACTTTCCATTGACAACCTTCATTAGACTTCTTGCATTTTATAACCCAAAAGTTTTTGCAATGACTCTACCACACTAAAATGTTGATGTATGAGTATCGAGTATCTTTTTAAAGCATACTTAAGGTCTGCCTTACTTTCAAAATGTAAACTTTTGTATGATTCATTTGTTTCATTCCATATCCTAGTACGTTGGATGGGTATCTAATCTAGCTTTACATTTATGACATCCTAATCCAACTGAGCAAGGAATGATGAAGAGGGTTCATGTTGGAGTATTTCAGCTGAGGGGTTCATAACCTCATCCTCTTCAACTTGGTCATCATCTGCATCAATAACATTAGAAGCATTTATCTCCTCAGTTCTGCCAAGAAGAAGCTAAGTGGAGAGCTAGATGGATTCACATGAACGTCATGGGCATTTGCATCTTCATGTGGCAAATAACTATTACTAGGTATATTTTCTTGCACGTAGGATACATATCATTGTCATGGAATGGAGAAGAAATTGTTGCACTATCGTGTACTTCAACTCCACTACACATATTGTCATTATACAAGTTTATGCTAGGACCTCCTGCATCTCTAGCATTTTTGGTTAAATATAACTCAATTGTATTTGGCGGAGGAATTTGAAGCACAATAGTAAACATCACACGAGCATATAAAAAATTTCACATAGTTGAATGACCCAGCACTAAGAGTAAGTGGATAACGATAAACTATGTCCAAGTGACGGTCAATTGACAAGGCTTCACATAAAGTATTATATAGCTCTTTAAAAGTAATATTCTTATGAATTACAATTCCCCTCATTGAAGGTTGATCATAAGAAACTCCATTTGCACCGATTACGACATTACCATTCATGTAACATAAAACTACCATATGCATTTCCCTCATTTACCAACCTACTAAGCAATACACGACAATTTCAGAACTAGATCTAGAAATTCTACAAATTAATCTATAAATTCAAAGTTAATAACTACAATTTCATAATATATCAACTCATTCATAAATAAAATTTTACAAATTAAGAGTTCAAATAACACATAATTGAGAAAATACATCTAAATTTTGAAAACGTAGAACACATGAAAATCTAGGGTTTGAGAGAGATTAAAGAGACATATTACAAAATTGATGAAAAATATCCATATAACATTCATAAAAAATGAACAATTCCAAGATTTGAAGAACAAATTTAAGAGATCAAAAAAATTAGAAATATATGTAGGGTTTGAGGAGTTATTGCTAGTGATTTGAGAGATTGAGAATTTTTTTTTGTGAATGAGAGTGAGAAGGTGTGATGCCGGCGAAATGACAGTAAACTCCGGCCACAATCGACGATGAACGACGATGAGAAAGGGTGTTGGCGGCGAGCTGAGGGGCTTTTGTACACGGGCGTTTTGTTCGCGAAATGGTAAACTCTGCTTTCTGTATTGC
Organism: Datisca glomerata; assembly: GCA_003255025.1. Taxonomy (NCBI): domain Eukaryota; kingdom Viridiplantae; phylum Streptophyta; class Magnoliopsida; order Cucurbitales; family Datiscaceae; genus Datisca; species Datisca glomerata. The sequence continues at coordinate 4,649,905 of QANY01002976.1, forward strand.
TAACTTTTAAAAGTATCGTTAGAAGACGTCTTTTAAAGACCCATTCTACCATTAATAAAAGCGTCTTTTATAAAGACGCCTTCTACTTTTATGAAAACGTTTTTACAAAAGACGTCTTCTACGTGGCTTCATTTGTGACCACGCCACCACGAAGACGTCTTCTACGTGGCTTCATTTGTGACCACGCCACCACGAAGACGTCTTTTGCAAAGACGCTTTCGTCTTAGCTATAACATTTCATTTTATTTTTAGAATTTATTTCAAAAGTACTATATTTTTTTTTTTTAAATACTATAAAATACTAAAAAATCCTGATGAATCCTCTCTCCGATTTCTATAAAACGGAAATCGTGAAAAGAACAAGGACTAAATCGGTGATTTAACAAGTGTATAAGTGTGAATTGTAAAAACTCGAAAGTGCAGGGGTGTGAATTGTATATTACCTTTTCTTATTCCTGAAGGTCTTCTCGCTGAATTTCTCGATGTCAAATCAGGCGGATCTTTGTCGCATTCTTGAGCCCAAGTAAAGCTGGTCAAACTCGTCTCCCATTCTGCATCTCTCTCTCTCTTCTCTAAAACTTTCTACCTCTTCTCGTACAAACTCTGTTTTATAAGAAATGCACGGACGGCCTCGCAAACCGCTGAAACCAGAAGACGAAGCAGCTTCAGTATTAAAAGCTGAGAAGCTGCGTGTCCTCCAATCTCAGTTTTTATCCAACCACAACAACAAGATGTACGTTTCTCAATCAAGTTAATTGCTTATTGTCATTTCTTGTTCCCGCGATCTACGCACATTTTCCTTCTCTGTTCATTTAATTATTTATGTATGTATTGTTGTAGTTACACTAAGGAAGCTCTAGATGTAAGCGCAAAGCTTCTTGAGGTCAATCCAGAGTCATACACAGCTTGGAATTACAGGAAACTCGCGGTCGAACAGTATTTGAGTCAGCCCGAGCCGGATCCTGATACCATTAAATCGATTTTCAATGAGGAACTTAAAGTGGTATGTCTTCAATCGTCATAGTATGGAAGATTGCGCCTTGACTGCTGAGAAAGTTAGGGAACATAAAGAAAACAATATTTTAATTCGTATATTAATATTTGAAATTTGATTTTTCACTTCCTTCATATTTGAGTGAATTTTCTTGTTTGCTTCGGTTAGCCTCAGAACTAAGACGTTAGTCTTTGGCCCAAAGCAACAAAAGACACCGTAAAAGATAGAGGAGCACTTACTTTAACATTTCTCCTTTTAGTCGGTTCTTACTAGAAATTACGGAACTTTTGTGCTTTCATGATTCCACTCTGTCCTTTTGGTCTTATAGGTAGAGAGTGCATTGAGGCAGAATTTTAAGTCTTATGGAGCATGGCATCATCGGAAGTGGGTTCTAGGCAAGGGACACTCTTCTTTTGATTACGAGTTGCGACTTTTAGATCGGTTTCAAAAGGCTGACTCTCGTAATTTTCATGCGTGGAATTACAGGAGGTGAATTCATGCCCACATTTTTACACTCAAACACAGAGATGTTACATTTTTAATTCTCATAGTATATTTCTCTATCTAATTTCTTTTGCACATTCTTTAAAGATTTGTGGCAGAATTGATGAACAGATCAGAGGAAGATGAACTAAACTACACTACTGAGATGATAAATACCAACTTCAGTAACTATTCTGCATGGCATAATCGCAGGTATGACAGTGTTAACCATTTCTAAAATGAAGTTCTAGTCATTAGCTAGCTCTAATCAATAATGAATTCTTTGTCAAATTTTGTATCTCCATTATTTACCAAATAAGTTATAGAAAGTCGATTTTTTCTCTGTACTTTGTGTGTGAATTACCTGTTTTCATCAGCTCATTCATTGACAAGTACGATTTAGGTTACTTAACTAAGGATCGCTTCAAATACAAGAGTTTTTTTGGTAATTTCCATGGGAATGGAACTGGACATCTCTATGTTTCATATTTACATTGGCACGCCTCTAGGATTCATGTGTGTAATGTTGTTAGCTCAAAAGAATGACCTGCTGATGTAGATATATCACTATGAATTCTCGCCTCATCCTCCATCCATTTGTTTCCTTTATTAATGGCTTCATTAGAAATACCACTGCATAGTTCCTTTTCAATATTCTCTGCATGTGTTTTTAGATATTAATGTGTAGATTCTTGATTAGAATGGCAGTTGTTATAAATATCTGAGTGGTCCTCTTGCAGCGTACTTCTGTCCCATTTGCTAAACAAAAAGGTTGAAGGGTTTTTCCCTAAAGAGAAGGTTTTGAATGAGGAGTATGATCTTGTACATCAAGCTCTTTTCACAGACCCGGATGATCAAAGTGGTTGGTTTTATTACCTTTGGCTTCTTGATCAAACGGTGAAAACAGACAACCCTCATCTTGTCTCTACTTGGCCTGTTCATGGTTATAATGTGATTCTATCGGGAAATAGGAATCTGGATGATCAGTCTTTATCACCATTTGAGAGTGTCCATCCTGATTCGGGAACATTCCCTCTCATTCTTTATTTTGACCAAGCTGTTGAAGGTGTAGATTCATCTACAGTAAGCGTTCAATCCGCAATAACTAGAAACAGAGATCTCATCTGGAAGCCACTTCCAGTGACAAATTCCAAGGCTTCCCAAGTTTGGGTTACACATCTAAGTTTTCCTGATGAAAAGCTCCGTTGTTCTAACGCTTACCCAGTAGAAGTGAGCCTTGGACATTCTCAGGGTACCTTCTCTTCAACTGGTTCTTACTATAACCATCCAACTCGGTTTGCCTTTAAAGTTACTGTACAGGTTGAAACAATACTTGAAAGAAAAGCTGAAGAGAGAATATCGTGGACAAACGAAAATTTTTCCTCATATGACGAAAATTCTCCGGATTCAAATTCAATAATTTTTTTTGATCGACTAAGTATTGATGATGATCATTGCCCATCAACTTCTACGTGGTGTGCTGAGACTATATTCAATGAAATATCTCTTTTCCAAGAATTGTTATCAGAAATTAATTGGTAAGTTAAGGCATCAGTTAAATGATTTTGAACAGTACATCTGCTCTTTGCTTTTTGCATTTTAATGAATTTTATTTTTTTCTATATAGTAAAATTGGAAAGCTAACACTTGCAAGATTGTTAACTGCACATGGTGCAATGTTGAGTCCTCATGCAATCATCAGAGAGGCCCATTATGAAGAAGTTCTTGAACTTTATCGTGACTTGATAAAGTTAGATCCATCTCATTCTCATTACTACGAGGAACAATATAGCTTAGTTTTATTGCAGCAGGTAAATTTCTCTTATCCTTGTCATGTACTGTTAAGAAAATTATAGTCTGTTACCTACCTTATTACTGTCACGTGCATCTAGATTTTCCGTGATTTTTCTGAGCCTTCAGCTTGGTAGATGCAACATAGGGACATCAAAATTTTAGCATATGCTGTTCACGTTCTCCTATTCATGGAATGAAAAGAGATTATCCTTTTTAGCTTTTAGTTATATTGACAGTTTTCTATGGACTAACCAGTTGAACTAGTCAAATTAGTTTCTTGCTAAAGTATTCCTGGAGGAAAATTTAGTTTATCCACTTATTTGGCCATAATGGAAAACCAAGTATTAACAACTAGATTTGAGTTTCTGTGCACTGACTCTTCCACTTCTACATTTTCTTTCTTTAATCCGTTTCAAAATTGATCAAAGTTGAATTAGAGTAAGTTGGCAATCTCTTGCTAGCTGTTCATACTGATTGCCATCCTTTTACCAGAAGGCACAGACAGGTTCTTATGGATTTGGTGATTTCACAGGTAACTTCCAATAGGGAGTCTATGTTGAGACACTGCTATGAATATAGAGGGTTGCCAACTATTGCCAACTCTATCTGTCTTCGATTGAATAATTTATCAATATCAAGGGTTGGGTCAATTGAGAAATTACTGTGGGTCCAAGTGCTAGACCTGAGCAACAATGAACTTCAATCCATTGAAGGTAAAAATCAACACATGTTTTATTCTTCTATATCAAATTCTGTTTATGAACTGCCTCTATCTTCTCTTTCAATATGTAAGCTCGTATACTAAATATTCATTGTCATGGTGGAAACTGATCTGATTAACTAAAATTTATATTTTCCAAATAAGAATCTCATTCTTGACGTGCAAGAAGTTTATGGTTCATTCATGAGTTCATAGTTTTTAGACTTTTAATAGTTAAATCAACCTACAAACCTAGTTTGGGATCTGGATTCCAGATTCTTGGGAGGCAACATGTGGAGAATGTCTTCATGAAGGAGAAGTGTTTTGCCTTGCAACAAGATTTTCTCATTTGAATTGGAAATGTTTTTCTGATAATAGCAAAAAATATTAATGGCGCACGATGTGTTCTCAATAGTAGTATTTTGAACATTACATATGTGTAAGGTAGTAGATTTCAGGTCATATGGTCTTATTAATGGCTTAAATAGCCTGGTAGTCCTCTAGCTCTGGAATGTTTGTGAATAAAATTTCGCATTGGTCTAGATAAGCATTTTCAATATTCTTGCAATGAACTAATATTCTGGTCTTCTTACAGGATTGGAGGCTATGCAGCTTCTTTCTTGCTTAAATCTGAGTAACAATAAACTCGAGAGTTTTACTGCTCTAGGGCCTTTGACACTTCTTAAGTCACTAAAGGTATTAAATCTCTCATACAATGAAATAGGCGCACATTCCATCGACACTACAAGGTATTTGTGTGCATCTCCTCTATGTCATACTAAAGGTATTGATTGGAATCCCGGTGAAATTGTGACCGATAGTATCATTGTGACAAATTATTGGGAAGCTTATTTGATATTTAGAGACATGAACTTGACCCAATTAGATATTGTGGGGAACAAATTAGATGAAAAATTTAAGTCATTTTTGGTCAAGGTTCTGCCTACACTCAAGTGGTTAGACAGTGCAAAACTGCATTAAGTATTTTCTGTTTGTTCTCTCTTTTTTCCGTCTGTTATATATTTTGTTTGGTTCCTGATTCTGACTTGTATCAAGCGATTATTGTACCATCTTTTCAATATATCAATTCTTGAAAAGGCCGGGTTGTTCCCGTAATTTCTATTTCTTCCAGAAATATTCAATAAGCTTCGGTTTTCAGATATATAATGGTGATTATGAGTTCTCAGGTTTTCCATTTCTCTGCAGACTATGTTCATAGATTGAGTGGTCAGTCCTAGCTAGTATTACTGTTTCTCATATGCTTTCATAATTTTCAAAAGAATTTTGAAGGTCGCTTAAATCCCTGTAGCTTACTCTTGTTGCCTTCTTCTCCAATGCATTTTTAACTTTTGTAGTTTCATAAAGCTCATGAATGTTTCGTAAAGTTTATGACAATGGATGATTGTCGGCTGGAGGACTGAACTGATAACAGTAATCGCGTGAGAATTGAGAACATGTTAATTAAAAGTTATATCTTTGTGAAAGGAGTAAGTTTCGAGTTCGAATCTCCATTAAAATAACTAGTGAGAAAATATTTCAAAAATAATTTCTTTATAATAAGTTCTACCTCTATCCAGCTCATACTAACACCTCTTAACTTAATTTTTTTCCCCTCAAAAGTACCCTTACGGCTTGCACTTTGTTTTAACAAACTCATTTTCAAGCACTGTAGGGGAGGTTGTGACGAAAAATAATGATCTAATTTCTTGAAAAAAAATTTCAAGCGAGTATTTTGGATAGAAATTATGGACTTGTATGTAAGTAGAATAAAAAGGTTCGTGTGGGGTTTAAAACGAGAGGGATGTCTATGTAATTAAGGTAAAATATATGAGAGGTTATTTAATAGTAAATCAGTTTTTAATCGATGCTAAACTTTTATTTTCACAGAAAATGATAGAGAAAAGACAATTTATAAAAGGGAATTACGTAAATGGTAGCTATGCTTTTTTTTTTTTCCGTAAATGACCAGTTTTCACTTGAAATAAGTGACGGTTCTATGTGAATTACTAATTTATTCATACAGACCTAATTTTTTTAGGTCATTTTTATCAATTATTAATTGATTCGTCATTTACTTTATTCTCCTTACAACCACGCATTCCTGCAAAGACAATGAGAAACGTTAATATTTTTGAGTGAGCATAAACTATGGACCCTACTGTTTTTAGTACTAATTTATTATTAACTCTAAACAACTAATTATTTACTCACTGGTTATTTAAGTTGGACAGTTCTTTAGAAGTCTATATGGTAAACAAATTCTGTAGTTATTTAGAAGTCTATGGTAAACAAATTATGTATTTAGAAGTCTAACCGAGACGAGGAACTAGAAAATAGTTATTTAGTTATTCAATTTGGAAAATCGTGAACTGGGACTGCCAATGCATCTCAGATGTTTTAAGTCAAAAGTCAAAGTCAATATGTAATCCCCTGGTCCTCTAACGAGAGGATTCTGTTGCATTCTTTTACTTATAATCCATTGACAATTCTTCCTGTGGATGTGTAAATGTGTATCCTCTTGCGAAAATTAGTTTTTTTATTTTTTTTCCAAAACTTTTTGCTGTAGCCACGAAACGTATGTTATACGTGATACGGAAGAAGAGGGATGAACATTTGGTATTATTCTATAACGTCGTATACATGAATGTCTGTACAAAATTGAACTCCTGATTCGCTCATACAATTTTATGAGCATCCAATGTACTTGAGGCTAAAAGAATTTGGATTAACATTGATAAAGGGGATTTAACCAAGAAATCAAGCCGGAAAAGGGATTAGCGTGGACAATTATCTGTTAAAAGTACAACCAATCCAGCTATTCATAGTCGATGACAAAGAGCGTGGAGCTAGCCTTCTTTGTGATCCGGTTGAAGTATGTCTTTCAATCTGGCTATTAGATGATGATCCAGCATTTTGAAGCTTTGAAATTCTTCATCAATGGTGATTGATCAGTCACATTATAACTACAATACTACAATTGTGTCTGCTCGTGAAAATCCTCATAAGGAGATGACCCACTAGAAGAATCACTTTCAAATGGAGTTGTATCTCTCGGTGATGGAGGAAGGGATTCTCTTTGTTGAGAGGAAGAACCTGATGATACATATAAGAAGAGTTCAGCTAGTTTGATGGCGGGTAACTCAAGATTACATAAAGAGTAATTCTAAGTCGACCAAGTTTTGATTAAATAAGTGATGCGCTGATTATTCATACGTTGATGTTTTATCACTTATTAAAATAGTTTGTCAAATTAACCTATGAATAATTGACACATGACTACATATATTAAACTTTGATCTATAACTTGGTTAGTGTATACTCACTCTTACGTAAAATAGGAGAAACACAAGAGTAAATTAACAGACCTTTTTGGCCTCTAGAACGGAACTTTTTCGTGTGCCTCCTAATAAGCCGTTTAGCTTTTGTAATGGTGAGTTGCCTAGCAAATGGGGAGAACTCAGCATCACTTTCACTCCAATCACCATGGAAGTCATTGTCAGCTTCACCTCTCATAGTGCGCAAAACAAATGCCTTAGCCTTGCGGCGTTGAGTATTGAAAAGGCCTCTTATGGAAGTTACAAATCCATCACCTGCTCCATCACTTGGACGTTTTAGCCAGGATACAGGATACTGATTAGACTTCCCCACTATACCACCTTCGTTGTCACTGAAATTGAAGTCGCTATCAAGAACGCTAGCCCCACTGGGTTCCTTTTGACTGTGTGCTTTGTCTTTGAATTTCTTACCCTAAAAGATAATGAAGAGACTAAGAAAAGTGGCTTACAGATTGGTAAATGGGGTTTATGAACGCTACTCAAAGAACTGTATTTCCTTTTTAGGGTAAACTCTCATTTACACCCACAACTTTTCTACATAAGCCATTTGCATCCTCCATGTTTGGGAATTAGCCAAATACACCATCCAAAACCAAACACCATCAAATTGGTAATGGAATTTGCTCACTGCACCTGTTAGAGAACTAAAAACAATTTTTAGCCAAAAAATTATTGTTGATGATAAGAATCATCTCTTTTTTGGTACAATCTTTTCATCAACAATCATTTTTGGACTAAGAAATCATTTTTAGTTGTTCTCCAACAGGTGCAATGGCCAAACACTGTTATCAACTTGACGGTGTTTGGTTTTAGAGGGTGTATTTGGCTAATCCCCAAACGTGGGAGATGTAATTGGCTAAAAACGAAGGTGAATGGGTGTAAACAGTCAATGTGAAAAAGTTTGTGGGCGCAAATGACATATTACCTTTTATAAATAAACATATCAAATAATTTAATTTGAAGAGAAAATATAAATAGGATATAGCAGGGAGACTATCCACCTGCATTCCTGTCACAGACTTCAAAACTCCCCAGATAATATGTTTTTTAACCCGTGAGAACAGTCTCCGCCACGTTCCAGTGAATTCAACACGATGAAATGTATCCATCAGCAACTTAAGATCGTTGACAACAAATCTCGATCCCTCATAAGTAACCAACAGCTCGACCTAATTCAGAATATTGTTAAGACATTTTCCCCAGTGGAACAAAAATATTGCTTTACAACAAAAATGAAAAACTCACATAAACCTAACCAACCTGACTAATCTTGATATTATGAAATTCCATCATTTTCCGGGGCCTTGATCTTTTCTCTTCATGTGATGATTTTGTTACCTTTTTTTCTTCATGGGATGACCTACCAGCTTTTATAGCTTTGGGATCTTTCAATTTACCTTTACCAGATTCGTCTTGTTGTTCAATGGAAGATCCAAGTGGTCCACTTTTTGTGGAAGACATGCTCTGTAACACAAGTTCATTGGCGACAGACTCTGCAACTGTCTCTTCCCATGTCCTGTCGAAAGAAGAAGTTCTTCTTAACTCTGGGGTTGATCCTTGGTTTTGCGAATTTGATGCCTGCACGAAGATCTCAAGAAAGTCCTTAAAAATGCAGCAAAATTTTAAGAACAGAGAAGTCATATCCCAATATAAATCCTGCCTAAACAGAATTTAAAATGTAACGTAATGGAATGGAATGAAAACACAATGGAGAGTTCCTTATAAATACACATTCTTGTGTTTAGTTAGTAATCTGTCAATTTTCATGAATCTCCATTCATATATCTCTTTCATGTAATCCTCATTCCATTCCTAAATAACAATATCCCACTCTTTCAATATCACTATTGATCATCTCTTCTCCCTCTTATACCTTATTTTTCCATTTTGATTGACAATTTCATTACATTCCATTACTTTACATTACGCTGAACCAAACACCACTTTATGATTTCTATTAATACTGCCTAAGAACCACAGAAAGAAGGCTCTCTAAACTTACTTGAGCAGACTCTGTGTGAACAGAGACTTGATCAGTTACAGAAGTTGAGGCACCTGGTCTGGATGAAGCCTCAGACTCTTTTGTTGAATGGCTGCTTGATGTAGAAGCTTCATGGATTGAAGAACCTTTCTTCACACGTTTTGAACCAGCAGTTGTTGAAACCTTCCAAACTTCCTACGTGTGCAACACAAGCTCAACTACCTTAGCTTCTCTACCAAGCTTCTAACAAGGGTGGCTTGCTTTAAGAATTTATTAAATAATATCAAAGAACCAAAGTGCCAACTGACCTGCCGTCGTTGAGAATCTTGTTCTTCTTCAGGGAAAAAATACTCCCACATCATTCGATACATTGTCTCCGTCAAATGGATCTTGAGAGGGTAAATCTCAACCTAAGGACAAAATATTTCGTTAAGATAAAAACTTCAAAGGAGTCTTTAAAAAAATCATGTAACCTAAACAAATATGTGATTCCGAAGAAAAGAAAACTGCTTATAAAAACATTCTTTGTTAAGTCAATATACATCATTCCAAAGTATGAGTTTCAATTGTAGATAAGCCTGCAACGAAATTGTTATTCTTTTATATATAGCAGCATCTATTCTTTTCTAACTACAACAAAAAAATATATCTGTAAATTATCCAACATTCCCTATAGTTTGTGTTAATTACACAAAAATCCCCTTTAGTTTCAAAACCTACACGGACACTCCCTCACACCTTGCACTTTTTTTAAAGATTTCATATTCTCAAACAATGCTTTAGAAGTTATAGTATGTAGACAAATAAAATTAAGAATATAATAAATAATGATCTATCAATATGAATTTCGTAAAAAGAATGCAAATTGTGAGGGTGTTTTGGAAAAATATTTGTATGGACTTATTTGTACGCAAGACGAAACTAGAGGAGTGTCCGTTGTAATTGAGGTAAACTGCAGGAGATGTAGGTGTAAATTTACCCCAATTTTTTATCCTGTACAGGTATTTGTATTAGAAAGAAATTGAGATTTACAAAAAAAAAGTTTTTTTTTCAAACAAAAAAAGGGTCTGACTGGAAACGTGGATCCAGAGAGAGAATCCACTATTTTCAGAAAAATGAAGGATTTAAACACAAAAAATATCAAGAAGTTAGACACTCCCAGAGAACTCAAAAATCGGTAAAGACCCCACTAGTCTTCACAAAAGTTGATCAGTAGTTTGAATACTCTCTATAGATTACCGTTGTAAATACCCTTCTCTGGGATGTTTCTTTTCTATTTTTTTTTCATATTTTTTCTGATAAGAAACTGAAATTTCATTTAAACAAAAGAAGTACAAATAAAAGGATGAGAGAACAAGAAGTCCTTTCAACCTAAGAAAACTAAAACATTACAAACAACTCTCAAACCAACTACTCATTCCTAAGGACCATAGGTTATTTTCCATAAGCAATACCTAACATATGAATTCAGGTTACTACTACTAGCGGAAAAAAATCCCATCAGAAAGCAGCGTACAACATCACAGGGCGTACTCCACAGCTGCTACTAGTCCATGTTCCGCAGGTCATAACTTAACGTTGACAGATTTTCTACATAACTTAACATTGACAGATTTTCTACATAACTTAACGTTGACAGATTTTCTACGCAGCTAATAGAGGAGCAAATAACGAAAACTATTCTTTCACCATCGGCTTCCAAACCAGAGTCCAAGGGTTAATTTCTCTCCATTGCATCTTCACATAACCAAATGGACCAATCTTGGTGGAAAAAGTCCATCTGACATCACGATCCACACAAATTGAGGTTTATTGTCATTTTACCAACCTCTAAAGCTTAACAAAAATATTTGTAGAATCAGTCGTTGCTATCAGAATATCAGTCCTGATTCTTTTTCTTTTGGGATAAGAAAATTAATCCTGATAAATTACTATTATACTTGAATTGAAAAAAAAAAACAAGTGTACTAATATTACTTGGAAGAGTTCAAGGAGTGAGTTTCCATCCCTCGGAGCTCCCTGCTTTGCATCAACACGAAGCATGACTTTTCTGCAGCCAATAAGCAGATATAAAAAAATATTAAGAATGAAGAACTTGAAGAGACATCAAAGTATCTAGGTAGAGTAATGGCGCACTGGTGGAGGCAATGTGCTACTCCTTACAGTACCAAACGGATATTTCACATGGTCAAATGTATCTGATCTCTGGTATTCTGTCTTAAGAAAATGACCCTTAGCTTTTTATACGTAATGGAAGAACTAGGTTTACTTTAAATTTAGGTGGATAAAATCCCCCAAATGGAGAACATTCATGTGTATTTGAAACGGAGAAGACCTAATATTTTTAATTGTTGCATAGAAATTAAATATGTAAAGAATGATAATCAAACATAATAATCCTCTAGACAGGCCTGGTCATTTGTCTATTTAGAACTATGGTTATAATGAATGACCTTTTCCACCCCTCCCTGGTTCTCTAGAATATACCTACATGGTTACATGATCGATGGAAGTGGACAGCTATTATTCTCTCCAATCAGAGCAGGTTATTGATCATTAAAATGAAGGGTAAAGTATATATTACACTCTTAAAGTTTACATTTTCTGTTATTTTAGTTTCTAATATTTCAATTCTTTCGTTTTACTTCCAAAAGTTTCAAAATGTTGTCAACATAGCTCTTCTGTTGACTACTGTTTAACATTAATCGGTTCATGTGACCCCTAAGTGTTTGATAATATCAATCATATGTGTCAAACTTTACCCGCAAGAGTGTAATAAGTATCTTACCCTAAAAGGAAATAAATAGTAGTAGTAGACAGAGTAATATCATGATTGGAACCAACGATAAGAGACACCAGTTACAATAATGTACTAAAGAAGCATGATAGTTCCGTACTTTCCCCATTCTGGTGGAGGATTCCATGCAGATAAAAGCATATCAGATTTGGCATTGGGAAGGCAGTTTCGCACAACAAAATATTTTGTAGTAAACTGAGCAACACCAACATCCTTGTAATCACGGTCAAAGTCGTAAATCTGCGGTAAGATATTATAATTAGGTAACATCATTCTTCCAAACCAAATGCCACCATATGATAGTCTAATCACAGTACAATCAACAGTATCTGAAAACAATGAAAAACTTAGACAGCCAACTATGCATGGAAATCAAATAAGAGCATCTCTGAATCTAATGCAATTACACAAATTTTAGATTATTTACTAGCATAGACATCAATGTCATCAAAATACTGACAAAAAGGAAAAAAAACATCAATGTGGAAACCATTCAATGTAGACACTAACCATGTCATTTATCTCTGCTTCTGCAAAAGATTTACCATCGACAAGCATGCTCCAGACAACTTTGTTAATTTGTAAGGATATACGCATGGCGTACGAAGGACTTTTGTTCTTCTCCTTCTCCATTAGTCGTATTTGAGCAGCCTTCTGCAATGCCATCCTCAACGAAGCAGATGCTGTCTTCCTAGACATCTGTGCATTTACAAGCTCCCGCTTTAATCCTTGAACCTGAAACAAAAAATCGTATTTGTATCACTAATATACTTTATAAATAAAATAAAAAGCTAGAAAACATAAAGCAATCCTGGATTTCCCTTTTTTGCTTTCTGAGGCACGTTTTATTTTTCTTTTTAAATCCACAGTGCTAAATCAGCAGATTGACTAATAAGTTCCGCTGAAGTCCCAATTTCTATACCTACCTCACTGATAGTTGATAAGGTCGCCCAGGCAACATAAAATCGACCATCGACCAACGGATTGCTCATGTGCAAACAATTTCGTGAAGCAAAGATGACAATAGGAGATAAGTCATTTTAAACCCATCCCATCCGAAAGTTTAAAGGACTGTAAGGCACTATATACAAAATACACTTTCTATAAGAAGGAAACAACGTACTCATGCATGGACTTCCACAGATGCATGCATAGCAAGCACCTGAGCTTGAAAAAGACAAAGAATAAGAGCTAGAACTACTCTTAAGAATGATACATGATAAGACAGCAAATGTGTAGATAAGAGCTATAAGTAGTGTTGAAATTATGCTCAAAGCGATCACACTATCCTACAAGTAAACTTATGCGGGCAGAAGCAACAAAAATGCAATATAATTCTGCGGCATGTTCAATGTTCAAAGATAATTCACAACAAAGACAAATATCTCATATATGCTTTAACTATTAACTACAAGAGAATGGGGGCAGAACAGCCAATCACAGCCCAGTTTGCTATGGAGGTATAATTTTATATGCGGTACAGGGCCATCTTAAAAATCAGAGCCAACTCTATCTCCTTAGGAGTGTTATCGATTCGGTTCGGTGATATATCGAGCCTATTTGGACCGTGAATGGTATATAAACCGAACCGAAAGTTTCAGTTTGGTTTGGCTCTAACAGTTCAGTAGCAATTTTAAACTGAAGTTTTAAACAGAACCGAAACTTCGGTTTTTTTTTTTGTACGAAGCCGAACCGAACCGTAGGCACTTCTAGAACCGATTCAACTATTAATTTCGGTTCAGTTTCGCCGGTTCGGTATAATTAGAACACCCCTACTCTCTTTATATACCACAGAGTAGAAACTTATGTTAGTTCGATTCTCACTATCAATTCTTCACGGAGTTGATGCGTTATACTTCTAAGGAAAATATTTCAGAGGCCTAATTTCACCATGACACCAAAGAGCAAGAATCAAATTGTTATGCAAATTTAGGCACGCAACCATGCTTAGATCTTTTCAGGAAATGCACCATATTCACGAGGTCAGATTCTCACCAACAATGATTTTCCACCAGTAATCATCCAAATGTCACCTTCCTTCTCTTGATGTGGATCACCAGAAGCATCATACTGAAGAGACAGTTTTCTTAAATCATTGAGAAGCAACTTCCGCTCTCGGTCTTTCTCTTCCAGGTTAATTTTTGCAAGTTCTACTTCCTCAACACCATCAGGGACCACCTCATCTGCCTCCTCTTCGACGTCTTCATCATCTTCAGAAGGAAAAGACAAACTACTTTTTCGAGGCCTGAATCACATGCAAACTCAGATTTTCAAAGGGTTACGAATAAATGCGTCAAATTACACTCATGATGCACAAATTTTGGATCCCCCCACTCCAAATTGATAAATCTCAAATATTGATCACATTTTTTATAAGAAACAAAGGTTTTTCATTAATAAGAAATAATTTACAAAAGAGGACAGGAAATCCTCAGTACTGCAAGGCTTTAAAACTTCCCCAGTACTATCCCAATAATCTCACTTTCCAAAATCTACACAATTTACAACGCCTCTCCAGTTTGAGATAACCAAAAACATATTGATCACATTTCAACAGTCAGTGTTCAACAAAATTAAAACAAGTCAGCAAATGAATGCGGATAGGACACTCATGTAAATTTTCTGTTTGTTAATAAAATAATCTACTTAAATCAAGATGGTGGTAAGCTAATTAAAGCAGAATGTCAATATAGTAGCACTAGTTAAATAACATAGCATATAAATACATTATTTTAGAAGGAATTTGAAGACAGAATACAAATAAAGCTACTGAGAGCCTGCAGCCAACGCTCCCAACTTTAGAATGAGTACTGGCATTTTCTGAATACATCAATCTCACATTTAATCACAGAAATAAAAGACTTCAGACTTCAGATTTAAAATAACAGAAAATGTAAAACCATTTTGCAAGATGAAATATGAACTTCCGATATTTATAAAAGGCACACACAAAATAAACAAGTTCAAGTTTTGAAGTAGGTCCCTCACATTCCTATAAAAAGTAGGTTCCTCATACAACAATAAACAGAAGATGTTTCCAGGAGCACAACATGAAACAAAATAGTAGAGTCCAACAGATGAGCAAAAGAGAAAATATACAGCTACTTACTTAGGGAGCACAACATGAAACAAAATAGTAGAGTCCAACAGATGAGCAAAAGAGAAAATATACAGCTACTTACTTAGGAAGAAAATATACAGCTACTTACTTAGGAAGACGAGCAAAGAGAAGGTTAGTCAAAACATCCAGCATCACCTGAAACTGACGAGATGTCATTGTTGCCGTTATGTTATGAGAATTGAATGTGAGCTCCTTTAAAGGCTTCACCTACAACAGATGATTATGCAAGACCATGAGGTTAAGTATAAATCTAGTTTAACAGATGATTACGCAAGACCATGAGGTAAAAATCTAGTTTTAAAAATTGTATGAGGGAGAGAGATGGCAGATGAGAGACGAAATAGAGACGTAGGATTCAGAATTTGGACAGGCTCTCGCTAGAATTATTATGAGAGTAATAACACCTTTGTAGAAAACAATTTCACGGAGGGACAAAATGGAAAAAATTGACGACGACAAAGCCTTTGTTCGAAAGATTGAAGCCAACGTGATGAAAGTAGGGAAGAAGAGTTTTTGAATAAAAAGAATTAAGAAGGGAGAAATGTACTACATTCTCTTTCCAGAACAAGTCCATAACAGAAGCTTCAACTTCAATTTAGATCTGGAGACAACAGGGAAACTGAAAAAGGAGATGGCGAGTTTAATTAGGCCAAAGGAGGGTAAGTTTGCTTTTAGAAAGATCCAAGGAAATAGTTTTATTTTCTTATGGTAGAGAGAGTGGGAAGTGATAGGGGAAGGAGGATTGTGATCACTAAATATCAGAATGGCGGATGGAAAAACAACTTGATTATTCCAGAAGGTAGAAATCAAGAAGAATGGTATAATTTTGTAAGTATTTTGGAGGTAGAGTATAGTGGTAGTCGAGGGTGGAAAGATAAAAAAGAAATCAGCTTTAATGACGGAAGAAAAGGAGAGGTTCTTACAAATAGATCCTATGCTGAAGCATTGAAGTCACCTCAAAATTGTTATGAAGACTGTGGCTGTATCTCTGATTACGAGAAGTTTAAAAAGGAGAGGGAGGATGATCTGTTTGGAAAATGGTTGAAAGCTATTGTTTGTGTTCGAGAAGATACAAGATATGATTGGTGGGAAATACAAAAAATGTTAAGATGCAAGCTAAATTTTGGCCTATACACCTTCATCCTTTTTTGGATGATAAAGCTCTGTTTTTTGGCAGAAATAAGAGACATGCTGAGGAAGTGGTTCAGTTGGGAGAAATTCTGGGGAAAGAACAGATTCCAGTGAAACTTGAACATTGGAAATGGACAATAAACTGCAAAACTGAAAGAAAAGCATGCAATGGTGGTTGGATTGAAGTGCAAGGAGCTCCATTTGCTTTATGGAATAAAACTTTCTTTGAGACGGTTGGAAGAGAATGTGGAGGCTTGGTAGAAATTGCTCATGAAACCGTCAAATTTACAGAGCTACAATATGCAAAGATAAAAATTAAGGGTCTGGCTTCTGGGTTTATTCCCGCGGTAATGAAATGGCCAGTCCTGGGAGACACTTTCCTGATAGGCTTAAATCCTGTTCAAGAAATTTCGAAACCAATATTTGGAGAAAAGAAACTGTATGCAAGGAAAAAAATTAAAAACAGTTCGACAAGATAAGTCAACGAAAAATTGTAGAGAAGAGCTGAAGAAGATGATGACGTGGGAATTTTAATGCTGGTGGGAGAGGTGGCGGATTGAGAGGACACCTAAATCAAGATTATGACAAAGAAGAAATGATGGTGCATGGATATATGGAAAGAGACATAGTGCAGGTGGCGGATTGAGAGGACACTTAAATCATAATCAAGAAGAAACGATGGAGCATGGATATGTGGAAAGAGACAAGGGGAATTTGAAGAGGCGAAGCTTTGAAAATCCAAAAGTAAGCGCATTAAATATTTGGGTAGATGTGAAAAGATTGGGAAAAGTAGGCATTAATGAAGGAAAAGATAATTCCAGAAATGCAATCTCAGACTCAAAATTGGACCATTTGAAAAATACAATTCAAAATGAAAATCAAATGGGCTAATGCCTTTACAGGGACTGAGAGAGCCTAATTGGGCCGGAAAAAAGAAAATGAATAATGATAAAAATGAAGGGAAGCCCAAAAATAAATTTTCAGCAAATACCCAAGCAGAAGAGACGAAACAACGATTTGAGGAATGACATGTCCAGATTTAATGGTTCGATTATTATAGAAAAAAATGGATGAAGTCTGCTAAACCTTCAATTCTATGTTAATCTGCTTCAGATGTTGATGATGAAGATAGCGACTATTTAGAAGATAAAGAGAGCATAGATTCGGAAGTTGATAAAGAAATTTCAGAAATGGGGGACTCGGTTAATGATATTTTTATCGAAGAAGATCGGGATAAAGCCATAGAGAGGTATTCTCTGGATAAAGATAATCGGCAAAAGGTACACTTTTCCACTAATAGCCCGGAAAAAAATTTAATTGAGGAAGGAGAACTTCTAAAAGTCTCATCTTCTAATCTTTTCACCGAACCGTTTTTTGGAGAGAACAATTCTGACTTGAATGAGATTTCTTCTAAAACCTCTCTAGAGGCGCCATTGAGAGAAGATTTAGGTCAAAATGAAATATCTGTTCAAGATTCTTTAAAAGAAAAAAGAAGCAGTAATTTAGAGGAAACTCTAGGAGTAAGAGAGTAAATGCTTTTGATGATAGAAAATTAACAAAAGATGAGGGGCCTAGAGTTAGGATTTTGCAAGAATTAGAGAGATATTGGGTGAGGAATGGGAGCTGTTCCAGATTCTGCTTTCTAAGCTGAATGTGGAAGTAGTACTGAAGTAGTTCTGTTTACATTCGGTTTGAGTGCTTTTCAAGGCTATCCAGTTTTTATGAAGATTCTTAGTTGGAATGTGAGGGGGTTAGGGTGTCCTAAAAAGAGGAAAATTGTTAGGGATGTCATTTTGAAAGAAAATATTGATCTAGTTTCTCTACAAGAGACTAAGTTGGAAGATATAGATGGGAGGATGATGAATAACATTTGGGGAAAGGGATTTAAAAATTGGTCGTTTATTCCTTCTATAGGAAGAGGAGGGGGGATAGTTGTAGTTTGGGATGTGAGAATTTTAAATGCTGTGGAGTTTGTCGTGGGTGAGTTTTCTGTGTCAGTCAAGTTTTCTGTGGTGGTTTTCTGGCATTTATGGTGCGAATAGATGTAGCATTAGAAACTGGTTTTGGGAGGAGTTAGCAACTTTGTATGGTTTATGTAGTCCTAATTGGTATCAAGGCGGTAATTTTAACGTGGTTAGGTTTCAATCTGAAAAAAATGGGGTTCAATAGGGTCACTAGAAGCATGAGAAGCTTTGATAGCTTTATCCAAGAGTCTGAACTGAGGGATATTAGATTACATAATGCAGAATTTACGTGATCAAATTTGAGGGAGAGGTTGGTTTGCAGCAAAATGATAGATTTCTTTTTACCATAGGTTGGGAGGATATATTCTTAAATGCGAGGCAAGAAGCCTTATCGAGGGTCACTTCTGATCATTGTCCAATTATCTTAGATACTATTGCGTTTAAGTGGGGTCCAACCCTTTTAGATTCGAGAACATATGGCTAAATCATGGTACTTCCAAAGATTGTGTTCGAAGATGATGGGAGGAGCCTCAAAACTTTAGATGGGAAGGATATAAATTTGCAAGGAAGCTTGATCATCTGAAAAAGAATTTCAGAGAATAGAATAAAATGGTGTTAGAAAATATAGGTTTTGAAAAAAGGGCTATTATTTCCAAAATTAAGGAGTTAGATGATAAGGAGATTTTAGATCATGGTAATCTGGAGCTAAGATCAAAGAGTGATGAGTTAAAATTAAGATTGGAGAAGGTCATATCGGTGGAAGAAATTTCTTCGAAGCAGAAGGCAAAAATTGATTGGATTAAGGATTGGGAGAATAACTCAAAGATGTTTCATAGAATAGCAAGTGGGAGGAAAATTAAAAAGTTGATGAATAAGTCAGTTGTGGATGATGGATCTATTCTGGAGGATGAAGAAGATATTGTTAAAAAAGTTTTGAGATTTATTCAGGATCTTTGTTCAGAAAAAGAGGAGAATTTTTTTGACATTTTGGGCCTGGATTGGGCTCCAATCTCTTCAGAAAGAAGGTTGTGGCTTGAAAGGCAATTTGAGGAAGAAGAGGTCAAAAGGGCAGTTATGGAATGCAATAGAGATAAATCACCAGGTCCTGATGGCTTCACGATGGCTATTTTTCAAGAGTGCTGGGATATTCTCAAGTTGGATGTGATGAAAGTTTTTCATGAACTTCACAGTAACGGAGTGGTGAATGCGTGTAACAATGCAACTTTCATTTGCCTACTTCCAAAGAAATTAAAAGCAATGAGATTGGCTGAATTCGGACCTATAAGCTTAGTTTACAGCATTTACAAGATCCTGGCAAAGGTGTTGGCTGCTAGATTAAGAGAAGTTTTGGAGGAAATTGTTTCTACAAATCAATGGGCTTTTGTTAGAGATAGGCAGATTTTGGACATGGTGCTGGTGGCAAATGAGATTATTGAGGATTATAGAAGTAACAAAAAAGAAGGAATTGTCTTCAAAATTGACTTCGTAAAAGCTTATGATCATGTGAATTGGAATTTTATTGATTTAGTCCTAGAGAAAAAGGGTTTTGGAGTGATTTGAAGAAAATGGATTAAGGGTTGTTTGAACTCAGTCAAATTTTCAATGATCATTAATGGGAGATCTAGAGGAAAATTCAAAGGTTCTAGAGGCTTGAGACAAAGGGGACCCCATATCTCCTTTTTTATTTACATTAGTGGTCGATACATTAGTGGTCGATGTTTTAAGCATATTGGTTTCGAGAGGTATAGATAATGTTGTTTTAGAGGGTTTTGAAATAGGAAGAAATAGATTAGATGTGTCTCATTTGCAATTTGCAGATGATACTATCTTTTTTATCCCTGACAGTAAAGAGAGGTTTGAAAATTTGATGAACCTAGTTAAATTGTTTTGCTCTCTTTCTCCGGATTGAAAATTAATTTAGAGAAGTGTGTAGTGGCAGGGATTAATATTAATAATCTAGTCCTGAACGAGTTTTCCAACATTGTAGGATGCGGTGTGGGATCTTGGCCTATGAAATATTTAGGCCTCCCTCTTGGAGGTAATCCCAATTCCTTGGAATTTTGGAATCCGGTTGTTGAGAAGGTGAAGAAAAGATTGGATGGGTGGAAAAAAAGACTATTTTTCTAGAGGAGGCAGGTTAGTTTTGATACAAGCTGTTTTGAGAAGCATCCCTATTTATTACATGTCTATTTTTAGACTACCACCGAAAGTAGCCAGCATCTTAGAAAGATTGATGAGAGATTTTTTTGGGAGGTGTTGAGGAAGGGAGAAAAAATCACTTAATTAGATGGGAAGAGGTTACTAAAAGCAAGGATCTAGGTGGGTTGGGCATAGAGAATCTTTTGTCTAGGAATAAAGCACTTTTAGGGAGGTGGCTTTGGAGGTTTCCTTTGGAAAATGATTTTTCGTGGGTTTCTGTTATCAAAAACATTTATGGTACTCATTCCAACGGATGGAACTCGGTGGTAAGTGGTTCTTTTAAAAAACGTTGGAAGTTTATTTCTAGAGGACTTGAGTCTTTTCTCAATGGAGTTTCTCTGAACTTAGGTGATGATAAGAAAATTAAATTCTGGGAAGATAGATGGTTGGGTGATAAGGCTTTTTCTGCTCCTTTTCCAAGCCTTTTTTTAGTCTCTTTGAACCATAATAATAAAGTTGGAGACTTGATTCTTTCTTATTCTCCACTCTCTTGGAATTTATCCTATAGAAGAAACCTTACTGATTCAGAAATGGGGGAGTATCTTAATTTGTTGTCCTTGCTCAACTTTTGTTCTTTTAATTTTGAAGTGATGGACAAAAGGGTGTGGGAACTTGACAAATCAGGGGTTTTCTCTTGTAAATCCTTTATGAATTTTATTTCTAGTGATGTGGATTCCCATCAATCCTTCCCTTTTCTTCTAATATGGAAATCTTGTTCTCCTTCCAAAGTTAGTTTTTTTATGGCCATTAGTATTAGGAAAGGTAAGTACTGCTGATACACTTCAAAAGAGAAGACCTTATATGTGCTTATCTCCTTCTTGGTGTGTTTTGTGCAAAAGCAACTTTGAGAGTTCAAACCATCTTTTTCTGCATTGTCCTTTAGCTTCTTCATTATGGAATCGGTTGTTGTTGTTGTTTGATCTAAGCTGGGTGCAGCCTTGTTTAGTGGAGATGTTGATTAGATTGGATTTCGGTGGTGAAAATAAAAAGAAAAATGTTTTGTGGTATCACGTGGTCTTTGCAGTATTTTAGGTCTTTTGGCTTGAGAGAAATGAAAGAATTTTTGAAGACACGGTTGCTGATGAATCTATTTTATGGAAGAAAATTATTCTTTTGGCTTCTTCTTGGTCGTCAAAGTCGAAGCTTTTTAAAGATACCCCTTGGTCTTCTTTCTTTGATAATTGGAATTTGTTATGGATGTAGCTGTGTGTAATATTGGATTTCAGTGTTTGTTTTGTTCTTGTTCTATTCAGTTTTCAGTTTTTGGTAGATTACTCATCCTCCAAATCCTGCTCTTGTACTCTTTTTTTTGTTATTAATATATATATTTTTTGTTTCCTATAAATAAAAGGAAAACTATACACTTGGTTGGTATTATGAAATGTGTGCGTGCGTGTGAGTGCGTGCATTGAGGTGCACTACATTGATGCATGCACCTCATGAATACTTACTTCTATAGATGTAAATGTACTCATACTTATGCACATCTGATGTTTACTCATAAGAATATATCAAACTGAAAAGTACAGAATCATTTAACAATTTACCTTCAACTCTGGAGTTCCACCCTTGTGCCTTGTGTAGCGGAAATACATATGACATGGCATAAACACTCTCTCAAGTAAAGCACCGGTGCGCTTTACTTTTGGAGAACTTCTGAGAATTTTCGGCAGCCACTGCAATCCAGCCCCCGGATCAACATCAGTTGGTGCAACATGAGCCTGAACGTGCTCCAGCATCACTGAGAACTCCATCCGTTTCCATGTCATTTCAGGTTCACATTCGGGAATCTGTACATTTCCAGCACCAAGTGCTTGCTCGATCATCTCATAGCCAACTTGGAGAACTGAGTGAAACGATCGGGCTAGAACGCGGCCACTAACAGCAGCAAGCAGGAACCTCCCCTGTTGGCAAATGATGTAGAGACTGAAGTATGAACAGAATATCTTCACATGACTCCTGATTTTTTGAGCGATTTCATAAATCTACACTAGTTACTAAGTCAAAAAGTTTCATTGATGAATAAGTGCTCTTGAACGAGCCCTAGACTTCCTAGCTTCTAGATTTGCATATTCTTCCCATTTTCAGTTCTCTTCAATTGGAAAGACGTAAATTAATACAGCTACACAGGATGTCTTACTTTCTTTTTCAGTCTCATCAACTTCCTTTCATAAGATTTTTTTTCTTTTGATTACCTATAAAAAAGGACAAAGAGGATAAAATACTATTTATTGAAGGCATTTCAGCCACAGAGTACAGGAGTAGACGAAACTCACAAGTAAATGATGGAGAATCTAACATAACATAGAAAATAAGGCCCTGCAAAACATTAAGGATCGATCCTGAAAGGAAATAGGGATGGAGTTTACAACTTACATTTGCTTCTTCTGAGTGAAGATTAAATTGAGGCTCAATAACATTCACCATGAAATGACGAGTTCCTTCCTCTGAGTCATTCATATTTCCATTTTTTGCTGGAAATCATATGAAACAAAGTCTCTTAGCTGAAAATCTTTGGCAATAAAACCAATCATGCTTATGGGATGCCAGATAATATCATGACCAAATATGGCTTGAAATGAGGCTTTAATCATGATGATCCATCACAATGATCCCTAAAAAAGAGTCTATTTATTTAACGCTGATATAACATTTTGTGTTCCTAAATATATGCCTTTAAGCCAGAACTTTAAAGGGACGTTTAAGATATACCAGCTGCAGGAGATAACGAAGTGTCCCCTTTAACAGCAAACGAGCTATCCATTTTAATTGAATGTGTTGGGGATGAAAATGCTGGAGTGTCTGACTGCAGAGGCGGAGAACTTGCACCATAGTTAGTTATTGGAGGCTTAACACCATCTTGATGCATTTGAGATCTACCATTAAACTGATTCTCCTCGAGGAGTTTTCTCTGAGCATACTGCCGACATGGAGAAGGTTTTGGAGGTTCAAATGCTTTGGATATACCACCAACAAAGGACCAAACAGCATCTCTATTCTCAATGGTCCACAAGAGCTTGAGTCCATAAACAAAAATACGCTGGCAATTGTCAGCTATTACGACATTGTATCCATCATCATCACTAGGATCGGATCGTGTATGCTCATCACTCTCACTCCCATTCTCAAACTCAGACCTCACGTATGTCATCTCAAGATTTCTTCTTCCGGCCTCTTGCCAGGCTAATAACCTTGAAGGATCCGCCTTCGGAGCCTGCCTTCTGATTGTAAAATAATCAGAAGATAACAGAAATCCATCATCACGATGTTTCTCTGTGCAACCACTTACGTAAATACTTCTTTCACCGGGAACTTTATCCGTTGATGCAGGTTGTGAACTTTTCCTTATCATTTGAACTACTTTCGCAACACTAGTACTATCTTCCTTGTTTAGGAGGGCCTTGGGCATATGGAGATCAAGACCCTGATAAACAAGATCCAAAGTATCGCGCTTGCATTCAAAAGTATATTTCTGCTTACCCCGACTGAAACAGAGTTCATATTTCAGTTTTGTCATATTAAACGTAAGCCCTTTAGCTGGATCATCGTCGTCTAATGGCATATATTTTATTGCAGCAGGAGTAGCATCAATTCGGAGCATAAATTCAGTCATTACTTTGTCTAAGGATAAATTACCTGATCTTACAGCTCTTGGAATTCCAAAACGAGGCCAGCGAGAGAAAGATCGCAATTTATGAGGAGGAATGTAATTCATGTTCCAGAATCTAATTATCCATGCCAAATCATGAGCACCAAGATTGAGTGTTGGTGAAACAACTGAAAACTTTTCACGCTTGTGAAGACTATGGTTCGTTCCATCAGCGTTATCTTCAATATTGGAAGATGGGGATTGTTTCTCACATAAAGGAGACGGTCTAAGACAGAAATTCCATCGAAGTGACAGAGAGGTTGATCTGAATGGATCAAAGACTTTTTCACGTGGTTTTCCTTCTATGGGAAGTGCATGTAAATAATGATTCAAAGGAGTCCCAGACTCACATTCCCAGTCCATGGTAACTTCAAGGGTAAATGCTGGAGCTTCCAGAAACGCACCAGATATGCCAGTTGGAAATTTCAGACCACGACTATTAGCCAGATTCTCCAAACTGCTCAATAACATCTTGAAGTCCTGTGCAGAAATAAAGACACGACCATCGGACTGCTGAATCTCCATAGGACCAGATACAATTTGAAGTCTGTCAAGCTTTTCATAAGGATCAGTAGTTGCAAGAACGATCCACCTGGTTTCAGAAAAGTACAAGGTGATATGCCCATGAATGTAATATCTTACATCATCCCACCATGGTAAGCTCCGTTCCTTTTTGGGGGGCAGAGGTAGTGGACCAGAACTAGCATTCCTAACACTTAGATTTGCCCTACGAAGAGCCACGGTAAAAGCATAGCTCACATCAGCAAACACTGGTTCATATCCCACTCCAAAGGACACCTCTGCCTTTTGAAAATGAATAGGCAAATCTGAGTACGTTTTCACAGGAGGAGTTGTACCACTAGCTGAACGAAGCATGCGCACCTTCCTCCACTTCCCAACAAAGACATCTTGGTAAATTTGAGGCTGAAAACATGTGGCCTGATACGAAGAGGAAAAAGTTAGAACCACAGCTCACAAATTCAAGATCCTCATGTAAAGGGCATGGTATCATTAAAACAAATCTCATTGATAAAGTGAGAAGAACATGAATAAATTAGTTGTGGTTAACAAACAACAAAATAGCAAACATGACATCTAATAATGTCTCGGAGAATTTTGTGTTAAAGAAGGGTCCTATAACACAAATGACTTCTTAAAATAGGGAGGGGGAATCAGTTTCCTCTAAAAGACCGAAGGTCATACCGTCTTGAAAGCAAACACACTCTCTCTCTACATTGCTATTAGCCAGTTACTCTAAAATTCGAATACAATCACGTCCTATGTCAACATGCCTGATAGACTCTGCACAATATTATTAGGCAGTTTCTACTGATACAGAAATAATCAGGCTGTTTTTAAGTACTGGTACTTTAAACAGTCCTCTTTTTTTTTAATCTATCCGATTGAATGCCTCTTGTATAGATTGACTTCTGATCTCGGTAGGGTTTCTCGTCCTCTGAACTATTTTACATCCTTTAATACATTTTCTTGTTTCTTATAGAAAGAAAGTGTTGGTACTTTCAACGGCTGTATAGAGTTGACCAATCACTCATCTTAATACTGAATAAAATAAGTCCTGCTGCATGTGACATTCAATACCTCTTAATAGTTGATACAACGAATTTTCTTTGTAGCGGACACAGATGTATCTTTGAAGATGAGGAAGAAGACGTTGAGACTATACAGTGAACTTTCCTTTTAGATTTTCTGTGGGCTTCAAAATCTTCTTTATTGAAGTCTTATTCTTTAAATTCCATTTCGTTTTCCTGGCCGTGCGCTTGGTCTTAGTTTTTTATTTTGTTTTTTCTTCTTCTCTTTTCATTTTTGGTGGATTTCTTATCCTCCTTTATTGTAATTTCCTTTTATTTTTACAGTAATGTACGTTTCTTATAAGAAAAATACTTAATACAAAAGTCATAAGGCTTATGTTTAGTCCTCATATATTATAGAGGGAAGGAAAATAAATTACAGGGAATCATATTTGTTTGGTTCTACTAGAATATAGAGAATAAAAGTTTTACTAATTCATGAATTTTCTTCCATTTCCATCTGATTACTCATACTTTTCCTCTCGTTTTCCTTTCCTTTCTAATATCACAAATCCAGCATAGGCTAAGAGATTAGTGATATTCCAAGAAAGTGCATATAGGATTAACAATGGACTATCTGTTCTCTAATCTGTGGCAAGAAATGACAATCATATGCTAAATAATTTTTATTTTCGTACAAGCTGATGTGCTGAATTCTTATAAAAACATTATAAACTAAGTTCATTTCTTGTTATATAATTAATGAAATCAATTCAAATTATTTCGAACATAGATTTGACGAAGGGTGAAAACGCAAGCAACATATTCTAACAAAAAGGAAGTAGACTTATAAAATTGCTTTAGCAAAGCAGATCAAATTGTGAGAGAGAGAGAGAGACTAGGCAAAACATAAGCTAAAATCAAATAGTGGTAGAAAGAGGGCGATCACTTTGCATTACCTGTTGCGCTAGAACAAGACAACCTTCACATTTACCAGAAGTTGCACAGAAGAGCGGAAAAGTAAAATCTCTTAACCGGACAACAAGAGAACCAGCATGCAAGAGAATGTTTCTGCCATAAATTCGTGAGAATGGTATGTTGTTCTCAAGACAAACAGGATCAAGCTTCTTCAAAAACTCTATCATTCCATCAACTCCACCATCAATTCTTGTCAAGCTAACATCTAAATCTTTAGCAGTTACAGACAAAAGCGAAGTTCTGGTAGTGCTAGGCTTAAACCCAGACTGAAACCCTTCCTTGAAAGCCCCTGAACCTTCTGAAGGAACTAACTTCTGGCATGCACGGAAATATGATTGAAATGATTGTCTATATACATCATCCTGCATTCTGCGTACAGCTGAGGGATCTTGCTCATCAAGCTCAACTCCGTTGTAAGAGGGTTTCCTCTCTTGAGTAGAATCATTTGTTTCTACAGTTTTTGAAGATTGATTCACTTTGCAAATAAACTCATCAAGAAACTTTAACCTGACAGCCAACTCACAAGCCTCATTTTTCATGAGCTGATAGTGTTCATCAAGCCAACCCTGCAATGGCTCCTCCTCAATATCAGCAGTTAGCTTGCGTATGCAAAACTTTAAACATCCAAATTTAGATGAACCAGACTTTTTGTCTTTTGAGCTTTCTTTCTTGATGGGAAAGATGAGAGAATTTTTAGCAGCAGTAATTAGCTTTAAACCACGCAACATATCCTCAATAGCATCATCAATAGCACGCAATTGCAACCGGTATGGCATGCATATATGAACATCAAGACCTTGAATTACCCAGTCCCATGAAGTGTTTGTTGGCACTTTTACAGGTGAACCAGTAGAAGCACTAGGAATTCGTGAGATCTGCATCCGGCTACTTCTAAAAACTCTGGAGCCATTGAAACTAAGCATAAGTCCTTCAAGAAGTACCCCTATACGGGCATTCTCTGAGAAAATTGACTGAACCTGAACCATTGCATCGACCCCATCTCCAACTTCGGCTGATATACGCAGCATCTCCACATCAACTGCAAAAATTGATTCCTTTTTCCTGTGATTATCGGACTGCGCTGATTCTGCAATGGTTTCTTTCTTCTGCTCAACATCCCTCATGCTCAAACCATCTTCGGCATATTCATTACCAGCTGCCTGAATCCTCTGGTTGTGCACAAATAGTTTCAATTGCAGAACAAGTTCAATAATAGCTAAATGTGCATCAGGTTCCCACCTGATTGAAATATCAGTAGCACTAAAAAGAGAGCAAACAGAAATCTCTTTGAGACCACCGGAACGCCGTACAAATTTAGCATTTTGTATGTCAAATAGTGTCACTTTAGAATCTGGTCTTTGATTCTCCAAATATTCCTGATAGATTGATCTAGCTCTTTCAAGTTCTATTTGTGTTGACCTTTTCTCCTTGTTCACACACAAACTAAAATGAAAGATGTCAAGAGAAAGATAATAATTCAACTTTCTGCATTCATCAGAAAGTGTGGACATTATATTTGCAATCCGAGGAGTGCCATCAGCAGAAACACTTATTACAACTTGACCGCCCTGTGATCCATAATTGACACGTTTGGGATCTGCAACAATTGTGTTGTCCAAGCCTGTCTCCCCACAAAAATTTACAGAACAGCGCTCAAGATTAAATTTCAGAATTTGAGTCCCTTTCCCAGATGATTTGGTTGAATGTACCCCTCGCGTTCTTGCAGCTCTTTTTTGAGAAGCAGTCAGTTTCTTCAGGAGTGATTGAAAAGATATAGCAGTTGATAGAAGTGATTCTATACGCTTGACAGTGAAGTAGACACCCATACCGGTCACGTCTGCAGACAAAACCAATTTACAATTTGGACCATCTTCTTCAGATTGTTCAATGTCCTTTTTCCCCCAATCCAAACTAACCTTAGCTATGTGCATTAGAGAACCTGAATTTGAGTCCACACCAAAAATGCTTTCCTTCAAGCATTCTTGGAATTCATCAGCCATGTGTAGATTTAGTTCTCCAAGCTCAATGTGCATTGCAGTTCCAATGTTTGATATGTTATTTGCAAACAAGTGTGAAGATTGGGAGCAACCCTGCAAGAAGCAAAAGTAAAAATTCCATATAGGTGACTTATACTGGAGTTCTAGATAGTAAAATGAATAAATTAAATAGAACTAGGATATGAATACAATTAGTAATTGATAAAGTGGAAGCTGGTGCATTTGAAATTCCCACTCCTTTTTTTATAGGAAACATAAAAGATATATTAATAAAAAAGAGTACAAGAGCAGGATTTGGAGGATGCGTAATCCACCAAAAACTGAAAACTAAACAGAACAAGAACAAAGTAAAAAACACTGAAATCCAGAATTACAACCATAACAAATTCCAATTGTCAAAAAAAGAAGACCAAGGGGTATCCTTAAAAAGTTTTGACTTTGATGACCAAGAAGAAGCCGACAAAATAATTTTCTTCCATAAAATTGATTCATCAGCAACCGCATCTTCAAAAATTCTTCCATTTCTCTCAAGCCAAATGACCCAAAAGACTGCAAAGACCGTATGATACCACAAAACATCTTTCTTTTTATGTCCACCACCGAAATCCAATCTAATCAACATCTCCATTGAACAAGGTTGCACCCAGCTGAGATCAAACAATGTCAACAACCGATTCCATGATGAAGAAGCTGAAGGACAATGCAGAAAAAGATGGTTTGAACTCTCAGAGTTGCTTTTGCACAAAACACACCAAGAAAGAGATAAGCACATATAAGGTCTTCTCTTTTGGAGTGTATCAGCAGTACTTACCTTTTCCAATACTAATACTAACAGCCATAAAAAAAGCTTTAACTTTGGAAGGAGAACATGATTTCCATATTAGAGGAAAAGGGAAGGATTGATGAGAATCCACAACATTAGAAATAAAATTCATAAAGGATTTAGAAGAGAAGACCCCTGATTTGTCGTACCCACACCCTTTTGTCCATCACTTCAAAAATAAAAGAACAAGATTTAAGCAAGGACAACAAATTAAGATACTCCCCTATTTCTGAATCAGTAAGGTTTCTTCTAAAGGATAAATTCCAAGAGAGTGGAGAATAAGAAAGAATCAAGTCTCCAACTTTATTATCATGGTTCAAAGAAACTAAATAAAGGCTTGGAAAAGAAACAAAAAAGCCTCATCACCCAACCATCCATCTTCCCAGAATTTAATTTTCTTACCATCACCTAAGCTCAGAGAAACTCTATTGAGAAAAGACTCAAGTCCTCTAGAAATAAACTTCCAAAGTTTTTTAAAAGAACCACTTACCACCTTTTTAGAGTCCCATCCGTTGGAGTGAGTGCCATAAATGCTTTTGATAATAGAAACCCACAAAGAATCATTTTCCAAAGGAAACCTCCAAAGCCACTTCTCTAAAAGTGCTTTATTCCTAGACAAAAGATTACCTATACCCAACCCACCTAGATCCTTGCTTTTAGTCACCTCTTCCCATCTAACTAAGTGGTCTTTTCTCCCTTCCTCAACACCCTCCCAAAGAAAGTCTCTCATCAATCTCTCTAAGATGCTAGCTACTTTCGGTGGTAATCTAAAAATAGACATATAATAAATTGGGATAGTTCTCAAAACAGCTTGTATCAAAACTAACCTGCCACCTCTAGAAAAAGATCCTCTTTTCCACCCGTCCAATCTTTTCTTCACTTTCTCTATAACCGGATTCCAAATTTCCAAGGAATTGGGATTACCTCCAAGAGGGAGGCCTAAATATTTCATAGGACAAGATCCCACACCACATCCTACAAAGTTGGCAAACTCGTTCAAAACTAGATCAATTAACATTAATCCCTTTGACCAAACACTTCTCTAAATTTATTTTCAATCCTGAGAGAGAGCAAAACAATTTGAGTAAATTCATCAAAATTTTAAACCTCTCTTTACTGTTAGGAATAAAAAAGATAGTATCATCTGTAAATTGCAAATGAGACACATATAATCTATTTCTTCCTGCTTTAAAACCATATAAAACATCATTATCTATACCTCTAGAAACCAATATGCTTAAAACATCGACCACTAACGTAAATAAAAAAGGAGATATGGGGTCCACTTGTCTCAAGCCTCTAAAGCCTTTGAAGTTTCCTCTAGGTCTCCCATTAGAACTATCACTGAAAAATTGACTGAGTTCAAACAGCCCTTAATCCATTTTTTCCAAATCACTCCAAAACCCTTTTTCTCTAAGACTAAATCAATAAAATTCCAATTCACATTATCATAAGCTTTTTCAAAGTCTATTTTGAAGACAATTCCTTCCTTTTTGTTACATCTATAATCCTCAATAATCCTACTCCTAAGAAACAGAAATTGGATTATTAGAAAAAACATCAAAAACATACTTTGGAGGATAAGCAAGCAATCCATCAGCTTCAGAAGAGGATTCCTATAACTAAGCTTATTATGGGGTTCACTAGTTTACAAAGAAGAACTGCATTTTTAAAAACCTTGCAGTCTATTATAATGATTGACCTTAAATTTTTCTTGTTGCTCCTGTGACCCTTCTTTCTTATAGGAAACTGAAAATTGATTAAAAGTTACTGTTACACTTCTTAACAAGTACTATGTATAATTCATTATTCTGTAAAAGACTAAAGTTCTGTTCAATCTTTCTCCATCCAGGTGTTGACTTCTTCTTTTGATTTATTTTATTAATGAATGGCCCCCAAAAGAGGCAAATACTTGTTAAAGATAGAACAAAAATTTTACAGACAGCCTAACTTGACAAGGTCAAACCAATACAGGAAAAGTCCTTAACTTACTTGTATCAACCGAAAAAAAACCCCAAGAGGATAAACAGACAAAAGCTCCTTAACTCATATACATTTGCACACTATTTTCAATCGAACCTCATCAAATTTCATTTTCACCAGGTTACATGGAGACAGGATCAGAAATCTAAACTCATGGATCGACACAGTCGACCTGAAACTTTGAAAGACACTACAAGAGGGAAAAAATGCAGAACATACTTTAGACTAAATTTTGTTTCTTTTCTTGGGACAGTCAAAGAAGTGACATATTTATGAATAACAAGCGAGTAGAAATCCAAGAAAATTTGTAAAGTTTCGAAGGGGTAGAAAATCCAAGTAGTAAAGTTTTCTTTTTCTTTACTGGCATATTGAGAGAGTGGTTGGGTTGGTTATTCCCAACGTTGGAGTTTGAAAGCAACTGGGTGAATGGCATGCGTACTCTCTTTAAATCTGGATTGAAAGGTTGTATTTTACCATGTCTCTGGGTTTCTTCTTTTATACATATTACACTTACCAAAAAGAAAAAACAAATCAAAGGAAAACATACCAAGTGGGAAAGGGAAGACCCAAAAGCACAAGTAGCAGACCCATAACAGATGACCAATACCAAATATCAGCCACCAAATGGGTTATCTGACAACTAGTGACAACATTCAATAACAGTAGAAGTTCAAGTATCGAACAAAGCTATGGCTTAACAAGGCTCAACAAGGCTGGCATGCTCTTTTCCACATTTCTTTGCTAAATATCCTCCATTCTTGTCCTTTCCTTTTAATTAATGAAATAAATTGTTTCTTTTCCCAAAAAAAAAAACCTGAGATATCTATTGACTTTTTTCTAAGAAACTGAAGATTCATTAATGATAAGTATTACAATGAAGAAGGGTGAGAGAACTAGACCTCACAAGACACAACAGAAGAAGAAAACAAAGTCATTGCAAACAAATGTCAAGTCCACTTCTCAACATAAAAAATAAGCCAACATCCTCGAACACTTTAGATTTTGAAACCCATAAAGAAGCAAAAAAAAAAACACTTTACTCCAAATAGAAGACTTTTTAAGGAGTCGGAGGAGGACTTAGCGTCACTGTGGGAGAAGAGTCTTCTTTTGTCTTCCCCATGAGTGTCTTATACTAAGTGGTTTAAGAATATTCCTTTGTTTTTTATCAGTGCAGACTGGATAGCTGCTTGTAGAGAATGATTTGAGTTTTGGTCAGGGATTTTTTGGTTTCGGTTGGATTGCTCATCCGCCAAAATTTGTAATTATCTTTTTCTTTTAATATAAATCGTTTCTTATCCAAAAAAAGAGTAAGCATTTAAAATCCATGCACTTATCCTCACACTTCAGATTGTTCTCCTTTTCTTTTTTAAGAATAACAGCTGAAATAGGAATTTTAACGGAAACGAATCCTGAGTGGATGTTGTTCTTAAGCCTTTTGTAATTTCTTGTATAGAAAGGATTCAGCCTTTGAATCCGAATTCTCAATCCCACGCTTTTCATAGTGGGATCATTTTGTGATTTTTTGTACTTCGTTCCTTTTTTTAAACACAAACTTTCAACGATAAAAAAATATTATGTTTTACAACTCCAGAGTTTTCATATACTTTTAGGACTCATACTAATGCTTCATTCAACTATGAATGAGTTACAATTACTATGAGAACAATAATCCATATTAAATTGCAGTAGACCACACTACTGCTAGAAATGAAAAGTTTTCCTCTTATAAATCTATGACATGAAAACTCTACTAATAAAAGAATTAAGTGCGCTGAGGCAAATTTTTTATTCAACAAAGAAATTATACCCGAAGACAAAAAAGTTCTCAGAACCAACACTGTAAAGTTACCAAACATTTTCCAGCAACCACCAAAAATAGATGAAAGATAAATATATCGGCATGTAACTTACATGATATACAGGCAGACCACTTATATCGTAAAGCACAATAGTCATCTCAGGGGCTGAGACAGTACACGTCCACATTATCACTTTGAGTTCAGACGATTGTGACTTTACAGGAGTAGAAGTCTCGTCACGAAGAACCATCTTCTTACTTTTGGAAAAATGTAATTGCAGCCATGGCGTCAGTCTACTCGCTATCATGTTGCACTGCGTACCACCCAGCTTAACATCAACTTCAGCTCTAATGGGTGAGTTTGGCTGAAAAGGAAAAAAAAGAAATCCAGAAAACAAGAGAATAAAATAAGTCCCAGAAGTGCAACGAGTTTAGCAACGATGTGTGCGAGCGAGTGCATATACACCCAAGAAAAAAAGAGAAGAAACCAAAAACATAATTATAAAACAGCCACCGAGATGACTATTGCGATGTTTTCTTATTTTTTTAACCTCGACAAATGATAATTAAGCTTTTCTATCAAATATCACCTAGCACGAGATAGAATATAAGGAAGATCAAAGGAGAGCTTGACAAGCAACTTGCTCGATACAACATACGTAATAGTTCGGGCACCAATTCAAACAAGGAGAGTAAGCTGCACACAGTTCATTAATGCTACAGTACTAACCTGCATTGGAACATACACAAAAGATACTGCATCAACTTTCAGGATCTCAAGAATAGAAGTGCTGGCTTCTCTGACTAGCTGCATAATGTAAAAAGTCAAATAAGAGCAAAGGTGAATCTTTGCAACCACCGTAAGCTATTAGAAGACTAATAATTAGGCAACTACGTGAATCTCACTGAACTCCATCTGAATATCAAGGCGTGCACTCTCCCCCACATCTTCAAAAGACCGTGACTTTATACTTTTCAATTGGATGCCCATGATGTTATTATCAACTATGAGATTATGCTCACGGTGTACAAACTTGACATCCAATTTTGGTAAACTGAAGCAAACCTAGCAAGAATAACAAAGCAGTATAAGTTTGAGAATAATAATATGACATTAGGTCAAAAAAATTTCAATACCTGCCAATACATAACAAAGTCAGCAAGAGAATGATGTAATGTAGATATAATATAACCATAGATATAGAAGGTTTGGATTGTTTTCCCATTGATGAGAATTAGGCAATCGGGCTTGAACGACCTTTTCAGGAAGACGAGGTGAGGAATACAATTTAGAAATGTAATAGTGAAAAATCACATGAACCAGATGGATTCACTTTGGCTATGTATCAAGATTATTGACATGTGATTAAAATTTGATCTTATAAAGACTTTTCAGGAATTCTTTCAGAGTGGTGTTGTTAATGCTTGTAATAACGGTACCACATTTGTTTGATTCCTAAAAGAGCCAGATATTTAAAATTGGCTTCTTATAGACCTATCAATTAATCATCTAGATGTTGTTTTGGCTGCAAGATTAAGGGAGGTGATAGGCTATACCATTTCTAAGAATGATAGGAAGAAATGAGATGATTCTTGACCTTTCCTTGGTGGCAAATGAGATGGTTTTGGATTATGGGCATAACAGGAAGAAATGTCTTATTTTCAAGATTGATTTTGCAAAAGCTTACGATTATGTAAGTTGAATGCACCAACTTGGTCATGGTTAGAAAAGGTTTCAGCAGACAGCGGAGAATGTGGATAATGGATTGTTTGAAATTGCTCAATTTCTAAATTTTTATCAATGATAGATCAAAGTTTACAGAGGAATGTAGGAGAAGTTTTTAAGATTGGGAAAGAGAAAGTGGAGATTTCCTATTTACATTTTGAAGATGTTACAATCTTTTTTGCGTCAGATGATGAGACAAAATTTGAAAATCCGATAACTATCATTAAATTGTTTAGAGTAATGACTCGGTCTCCAAAGGAAACATCAAACATCCAAAGCCACTTTCTAGTGACAGCAATTTCCTGCTAAGCTCTACCAGATTCCCAATGCCCATATCCCTCTTTAACCGAACGAGTGACCGTCTCCCATTTCACAAGATGAGAACCCCTGTCGCCTTCCTCCTCCCTTCCCAAAGAAAATCACTCATAAGCTTCTCGATTCTACTAGCAACTTTGCAAGGAATTTTGAACAAGGAAAGAAAATAAGTAGGGAGACTCGCCAGCACAGTCTGAATGAGCGTCAATCTACCTCCTCTGGATAAGAACATCCTTCTCCATCACTGAACCTTTGATAGACTTTTAATAGCCTTTTGATTATCTGTTTCTTCATTGTTCCATGGGGTATTCAATTTGGGTAAAGTTGATCGATAATATTTATGTTTCACGGGTAATTCAAGTGAATCCTTCAGAGTTGTTCTCAATGGATTTAGTTGGTTTAAAGCTTTCAAAGAAGAAAATGGCGTTACAAAGATGTGCTGTAAAGGCTTTATGCTGGTTTTAATGGTTGGAACATAATAAGAGAATGTTCGATCACCCTACCAAAAGAAAGAGAATGTTCAATCATAAGTGTGAAGATTTTAATTCTAGAATGGTTTTCTTTACTTCATTATGGGTATCAAAGCCTAAATTGTTTAATGATGTACCATTCTTTTTATTTTGCACCAGTTGGGATAACTTTTGTTTGTAATAGTTTTGTTTCTCTTTGGTTTACGAGGACTCCTTCTCACATCCTTGTGTTTGTATCTCGTTTTCTTTCATTAATGAACTTTCAGTTTCCTATTAAAAAAATTAAAATGATTCACTGTGACAAGCATAGAAGTTTTAAACAAGGTCCACTATCATCCTTTATTATATTTCTTAAGATATTACGCAGGGCCGCAGGCGAAAGATCTTTATATTGATGGATGCCTGCCATTGATGACATACCTTTCTAAATAAATAATAGCCAGCTATATAAGCCTTGTATAGCAACTCTTTAAACGTTCAATAAATTAGATTAGAAAGGAAAGAATTTGATGAACTTCTATATCAATTTCCATATTAATTGATTCTCAGAATGGCACAGGAAAACTAGGAAAGCTGCAAATATTCTCAGGCAATAGCAAATTCACTAATTGATAAGTTAAAATCAAATCAATCTAATCTTCTTCAGATAGAAAAAATAAGCCAATCACAAACCTTTTCTGGAAACATGGAGATGTATTTTGAGATAGATGCAAGCGCTTGTTTATGGTGTGGCTTCTTAACAGACAGAGAATCAGCGCTTGACCCTACATCTTTATCAGAAAGTAGAGAACTGTCCACCGAACCCTTGCTTTTTGACAGAAGGCCCTCACTCAGATTCACAGTGACCTCTCCACAAACTACATCCAGATTCTTGATAACTACACCTGCTTCCCTATGTCAAAATGAAGAAAATGTCAAACCTTCCGCAGATAAATCTG
Source organism: Datisca glomerata (assembly GCA_003255025.1). Lineage (NCBI taxonomy): Eukaryota > Viridiplantae > Streptophyta > Magnoliopsida > Cucurbitales > Datiscaceae > Datisca > Datisca glomerata. Next base: position 4,686,610 of record QANY01002976.1, read on the forward strand.
CTGTCAAAATGAGGAAGCACAAGTTTATCAATGAAGCCTCGCTATATAATCATATAAAAGCAATCTGCCCCAGTTTCTGAACCTTATAAGATGTTTTCAAATCAGGAACTTGATTCAACTCACAGATCCTTGACTGGTTGGTGTCCTTTCCATGGTAAAATAAATACATGAGATTTACCTTTTATATATTTATCTCCGAAGTCGCAATACAAAAAAGCAACACAACAGATTGTACCTTTCTTCACTTCTCATTTTCATTGCAGCTAGCTTATCACCAATTAGGTGCTTCAAGGTCATGTCAAAGTGCTGAGATCACTATTAGTGGATTTTCTCGTAAGTGCCTCTAAGATTATTTGTGATGACTATTATTTGACAATTTGAATTGAAGGGACAATGGACTTTTAAAGACAAATCAGTATTTGGATTTCTCGTGAGGAAGAGTGAGATTTTTGGCTTTCTCATAGGCATGAACATCTAAGCAGTTCAAAGTTGAATGAAATTTGATCGAATGCTCTTATTTTACTTCGCTAAAGATTATCATAGTCTCCTTCCTACGTTTTGTACTTCCCAGAGATGACATCCCAATCACAAACTCACACTTACTGAAAAATCTCAAAAAAGGAAGAAACAAGCAAAGAATATACCTATCATAACCAAATTCACAATACAGAGAGAATTCTTCACAACTGACAGGAGCGGATGTCTTTTCCATCATGACAAAAGATGAATGGCCAGGATTTGTTAGTCCTCCAGTGCCTAAATTGGAGGATTGATCACAACTAACCCGTGGTTCACCAAGATGGACAAGAATAGGTAATATTTGCATCTTGACAAATAGGTTTGGCTTCGAACCACCATCTTTGGATATATCCACTTTCAAATCCTTAACCTCAATTGTAACTTTGGGTGTCTGCAATGTGTCAATATTAAATTATAATGACTAGTACAAAGATTTTGCCATGAAAGATACAACGACTAGAATCGGAGATTAATATTTTAGTAAATATAAGACAGTAGTGCTTTAATGATGAAAAAGGTATATTGATTTAAACACAAACTGTAGTTTCATTTTTTTGTTCCACCCAGAAAACAAATAAATATGCAAAGTTCACTCTAGTAACTCAAACACCAGTCCACACACCTTCAAAACTAAATCTGTCACAGAAACCGACAAATATCTTGCAATGCTAGCTACAACCATCCACTTTCCCCTGCCTGAAGAACGGGGTCTACGAGAATTAGCTTTTCGCGAGCTTTTACTGGAAGGCCTCATCACGACTTCTAAGTCACATATTAAGACTTGGAGCTTTGGATCCCTAGAAATAAAACCCACTCCAAGTTTGACCAAAGACTGGCGTAAACTCAGCTTAATTTCACCAATGGATATGGATTCAACGGCACCCTGCATAGTATCAAAGAAATGGTAACATGGATTCCATAATCCCATAAAAGATAATAATCTCCTGATACAACAAAATTCAAAACATAAGAAACTAAAATTCGTTCCAGATGCCAAAGCGTATCCATAAAAGAAAAAAGCAAGAATGGGCACAAACTGCCAGTACTAGTTTGTGCTTCTATCTCATAGGTGTCAGGCTTTTTAAATGAAGGTACACCAACAATTTAAATTAGCAAAATGAAAGAAAGTAAGATGTCCCTAGTATTTGACAGAATGTTATTGGTGTAAGTTAGATATAAAATGTTCTTATAGAAATAATAAGTTAGATATAAAATATAAAGAAAAAAAATACCAACCCCACCTGTAGTTTGTCTTAATTACATGGACGACCCCTCTAGTTTCAAATCCTACATGAACACCCCATTAGTTTCATACCGCTACAAATAAGTCCATAGACTTTTTATCCCAAAATACCCTCACGGCTTGCACTTTTTGTAAGAAATTCATACTGAGAGGTCATTATTATTTGTCGTATTCCTAATTTTATTTGCTTACATACTATAACTTGTATAAACCAATGCTTAAGACTATGAATTTTTACAAAATTAAAAAGTGCAAGCTTGGGGGTATTTTGGGGGGAAAGTTTTATAAACTTATTTGTAGATAAAATATAACTAGAGGGGCTGTCCATGTAGGGTTTGAAACTAGAGGGGTGTGTCAGGGTAATTAAGACTGTATAGGGGAAGTTGATGTAATTTACCCTAAAATATACATTACACATTTCCATAGACACTAAATAAATGAGTTAAAAGAGTTCTTCTTTATGGTCTGACTGTATCCCCACACTTAACAAGCATCTCGCTGATGTCAAAAGTCCCAATTAATGATAAAGAAGATCAAAGAGGATTTGCCATTAAAGACCCAAAGTCTTGATACATCGAATTCAATATCCAAAAATGATGGAAGTCCTGAGAAGTCTCAGACTCACAACAAGAGAAAGTAATGAAAACGAACACATGATGCAACTACACATCAATAGAACAACTATTGATACATCCATGAAGTCAAGTGATCGAGGAAGGATTTTTTTTATAGGAAACATAAATTGTATTAAAAAAAGAATTACAAAGTATAGTTCGGAGGACAAACCATCCTAGCCGAAACCAAAAGACAAATTTAGTCTATACAAAGAGCCATCCATTCAGAATAACAAAAAAAAGGAATATCCTTAGACTGTTTAGATGCAGATACCCATAAAGAAAGCCAAAAATTGTATACTATCCCACGAAAGATCAATATCCTATATGTTGAAACATCTTCGAAAATTCTCTTATTCCGTTATGACCAAACGCCATAAGACTACCAAAACTCCCGTGTACAACAGAATCTTCAACTTCCTTGGACAATTCAATATAAACACTTCACAAAGAAGATTATTCACATGTCTCTGGAGCACCTAAATAATATCCAGCTTAAGCCATAGCGCCCTCGCAAAAGGGCAATGGACAAAGATATGGTCCATATCCTCACTGTTCTTACCACACAATACACAGAAACCTAGGGATAAAGCCATGTTAGGGTGTCGTTTCTGAACCATGTCAGAAGTGTTAATCTTACGATGGCCTAGGCTCCAACAAAAGAATTGAACTTTTTTAGGGATTTTCACTTCCCAGATAAGGTGACGAGGAGGTAAAACTGACCCACTAGAAGAATATTCATTGTGTTGAGAAGAAAAAAGGTGGGAGAAAAGTGATCTACAGGTAAAACTACCAAAACTCTCCAAGGACCAAACTCTCCCATTGAAAAAGTATGAAAGAGACAACGACTCGAGACACGCAAGAAGAGAAGCAAGGAAGGATTCCCTCCTAAGATATAGGCTACAGCGACAGCTTACGCGCACAACATCTATCCTACTCCAAGTGAGAACTTAATCCAACGATATTCCATTAAGAAAAAGAAATCCAGAAGGATAAGTCATCAAATCCTAACGTCCCCGCCCTCGTGCCCNACACGTAGTGCACATGGGAAAGGGAAAAATTAGAGAGAAGAAAATCCTTGCAACTATATTTCGTTCCCCCGTAGAAGGTAGAAGCAAATCCCAGAGAGGCCTAACACACTGAGCCATATTTCTCTTTTAGAGTTTTATTCTTACATCAACTTTAATAAAAAGAGTAAGCTCAGCACAATGGCCTAAATTCAGTGGCTAAAGTAAAAAGGGAAAGACAGACCTTATTGAACTTCACAACAACATCTCTTAGACATTTCCACCCACCAACACGAAATGCAACCGATGCTCCAACAACACGGCTCAAAATCCAAGCCAGCAACCTAGAAGCAAATCTGGAAAATACAACAAATTTAATTGCTATGATAAGAATCAATGTCAAACCCTAATAATAATTAATTACAAGATAACAATCATGAAGGACGGACTCCTTGTTCTCCTTTTTTTAGTATTTCAGACTTCAGATTTTTTTCCAGTTCGTAATATAGAATTCCAATCCTTAATATTATATGTCCTACCTCTACCGTATCTTTTGTTTCATTTCTTCTGGAACAATCACAAACACTTTTTTTATTATGGTTCGACTACTAAAAACTCAATGCTTAATATTAGCATCAATGTGTATTCCTGAATAATCTCATTTTTCAATTATTCAACCATTTCATTTTACCGAGTTCAATGTTAGTCAGATTAGTCAACATCTATGTTTCGAAGCAACAATAATCTTAGGTAATATGATAAAATTATTCTAGCTTCTTGGTGATGCTGACAAATTAATTCATCAGACATGAGTGTGCAACAACACAAACATCTGCCATTATTGCATAATCATACTTCTGTAATGATCTTGAGTATGGGATTGCATGACCCCAATTACTCTTAAAACTACTGAAAAAAGTTCCTAAGTGTTTTTAATAGCTCCAACAAATGTATGAGACGAAATTTCAGGGTCACTCAATGAATATAAATCCTGGAACGCAGGGAAAAAGTTTGATCATTCTACTTTTAATACTGTGATGAGCATCCAGGTGCGCCTTTCACAATGTCATTACTAACCCAACTAAAATACAGCCCCACAACATTACTTGAGGTCACCTTGTGTATGCTTTCTTTTTGTGTTCCTTCCTGCAGAAAGTATACGTTAAACCACCATACCCTACAAGATATACTTGCCGGACTTCATCATGATGCTGGCATAACGCATCCATTTTACAACTTTTTCAATACCTCCATCTCTTCTTACCAAGTTACTCATGTAAAGAAACTTTGAATATATTCTAACCAAAAAGAACATTGTCATTCTTTCTCGGATCTCAAGGCTGCCAAATATTTAAAAAAAACACGTGTCTTTAATACTAACTAATGTAGTACATACAAATTCCATTTCCGAAATTCAATGATTTCAAATTCGAACTGAAACCTATGTTAGGTGATTTGATTGACCAAATTTATTAAAAAAACTCAGATCGCGTACGCAGGTATATTGAGAAAATGTAAATGTAGTATCTTAGCATTACCTTTACAAATCACAAGCGCACTATAAGGATAACTTAAATTTTCCCAAGCATCCAAAGAACCAAACTGATACTATGTACAAATAGACTAGTGTGCCTGAAAACAAAATTCAGGGACTTACATGAAGACCAGCCACAATGTGATGGAAACCAACAAGAATCCGAAGAGAAACTTCACGGGCGAGGCCGCCATTTCTCGTGGAAAGTCTTCAAGTCTCAGAAAACGCGTGAAATTCAATCACATAATCGAATTCCGAAGACTCAAACAGAACGCATTCTCTGCACATATCTTCATGTCAGAAAACACAACATACGCGAACAAATCATGGAATAGAACCCTAGAATTAGAGTAAAAAAAATGGTTCGAATTCAGTAATCATAAGAACCAAGCAAAACTGAGCCTTCAAGGCGATGTGAATGGAAAATGAACATATATATATATATAGGAAATAGCAGATCTGATCCGTGAAGTTCTCGGTGATCAGAGAACAGACTTTCTTTTTCATTTGGGGAGTGGGGGGGGTATGACCGGTGCGCGTGGAGTGGGAGTAGGATGGGCTCGGATCTAGTGTGGGTAGAGTACAGTGAGTCGTAATTTTGTTTGGGGAGGGGAGTGTATAGGAAAGCGTGCGTGAGTTGTCGCTGTTGAGGATTTGAGAAGGCTAACGTGTCAGCAACATTATGTTTTTTTTTGTCAACGGCGCGTTTGGGAGTTGGGTTTCATGGCGGGTAGCGAGTTTTTCTGTTTGGTTTATGTTTTTACCCGCCATCTCTCTGTACGGTCCCAATCATTTAAATTATTGTTACAATATACTGAATATTTGATTTACTGAAATTGTTACAATGCTTTAGCCTCAAATCTATACAATGAAGTCCTATGTTCGTAGCTTTTAAAAAAAAAGTAGCAAGTTTGAGGCATAAAATATTTTAATTTTCATAGAATTGTAATGTTCGTAGCTTTTAAAAAAAAAGTAGTAAATTTTGACATAAAAATATTTTAATTTTCATAGAATTGTAATTTTGACATCTCGGGCCACCCACCCCACGTCAGCATAACCATTACCAATAAGAGGGAATATTTCATGTGGCTTTCTACAAGTGGACCTACATCCAGTCAATCGTTGTCTTATATACATTTATCCACAAAATACTTATTTAGACATCGAAGGTTATTTGACATGGAAATGAAACAAGTTTGTGTGCAAATTCATGAAAATAGACAACCACCCGTTGGTGTTGCCCTGTCTTCAAATTCTCTGTCTACTTTCTGTGTAGGTTTATCAAGACACTCACAGATCACGTTTGCTCTCAGTTTTTAGTAATGGTATGTAATTTAAAGAAAAAAGTTATTATTAAAAAATAATGACTATGCTTCCATTGTTTTTTGTCCTAAATGTTTCCATCACTTTAACTCTATCTTCTCATGTAGCGCAATTGATCATGCAATTGATCATTAAGTAATGATGTCGTTTTTTTATGTGAAATTCGAATATCAAATTGTGTAATGTTCGAACATTTTAGAACACATATCTAGATATTGCAATTAGGTTGCCCGTCGTCGTGCTGCATATAGGCATCTTGCATGCTAAAACTTATTTTAGAAATCCTAAGAAGGTATTTGATGAATTCGACCAAGTCAATCCTTTTTAAGATTTTTGAGTATTCTAGAGTAATTTTGAAAAAAAAATTAAAATACGATACTTTTAAAACTAATTCTAAAACTAAGGTAATTTAGGACACCTAGAACGAAGGCGTGGCCTAAATATGGGCCACGTAAAAGGCGTCTTTTGTAAAGATGTCTTCCACATTTTCCTTTTAATACCTGTGACCGAAAGAAAAAGAACGCCTCAGCCCGTGAATTGTGACTGAAGTTTTTACTGTCATTTCGCTGGCATTACATCCTCTCACTCTTATGTCGCTCTCATTCACCAAAAAAAATTCTCAAATCACTAGTTAGAACTTCTTAAACCCTATGTATATTTCTAACTCTTTTGATCTCTTAAATTTGTTCTTCAAATGTTGAAATTATTCATTTTTTTATGAATGTTATATGGATATGTGTCATCAATTTTGTAATATCTCTCTTTAATCTCTCTCAAACCCTAGATTTTTATGTGTTTTGGGTTCTTGAAATCTTAAAATTTTTCAATTTTAGATGCATTTTTTCAATTATATGATGTTTAAACTCTTAATTTGTAAGATTTTATTTATGAATGAGTTGATATATTATGAAATTGTAGTTATTAACTTTGAATCTGCAGATTAATTTGTAGAATTTCTAGATCTAGTTCTGAAATTGTTGTGTATTGTTTAGTAGGTTGACAAATGGGGAAAATGTCTATGGTAGTTTTATGTTACATTAATGGTAATGTCGTAAACGGTGTAAATCGAGTTTCTTATAATCAACCTTCAATGAGGGGAATTGTCATTCATAAGAAGATTACTTTTAACAAGCTATATAATACTTTATGTGAAGCATTGTCAATTGACCGTCTACATTGAAACTTGAAAATAGTTTATCGTTACTCACTTACTATTGGTGCTGGGTCATTCAACTATGTGAAATTTTCGATACAGAATGATAACGATGCTCATGTAAAGCCTTGTCAATGGAGGACAATCTTCAAATGACTCATAATATTTGATTTAATACATTTTTAATGTAATTCAATATAATATTTGACTTATTTGGATTTTTGTAGAATAATATAAAATGTAAAGTAATAAAATTTATTAAAAATGTATGTTGTTTTATCGAGAATGTGTGATAAAGTTATAAAATATTCTGCAGGATAGATTTTTGTATGCAGAGTTGTGTTGATGATTTTTGTAATGTGAGGAACATTTGCATTGAATGTGTCTTTTTTAAAGACGCATTTTACCAACTTGAAGTCGTCTTTACAAAATACATCTTCCGACGTGACCATTACTACCGTAGTTTTAGAATTAATTTCAAAACTAAATTATTTTTAAATTTTATTTTAAAAATCACATTAAAACCAGAAATACTCCTCTTTTCACAAGGATGTAACAAGTTAGATGACGTTTGGTTTAATTGAATGAAATGTTACTGAGAAGAAAATATAATGAGGAGTTCTGTGTATTCCCCTACTTGGATATCTATGCATCTTCATTGCAAAATGACAGGCCAATTTTTTTACACGTGTATCTCCTTGTCTTGCATTATAATTTGATTTGTATGGTTTATCTAGATCTGGGATCTAATCTAGCACTATAGTGTGTTTTATATACTGAGTTATGCCCCTTATATAAATCTACCATTTTGTGGAATATATTTATTTTTTAACAAAAAAAAATACTTTTTCCCTTAGGAATATTATATTACACTGAGGAAAGATAAAAGATAAAAGAGAGCGAGGAATAGAGAACAAGAAAAAAAAAAACTCTCTCATTTCTCGCTCCTTCCTCATATTTGATACACTTACAATAACATATAGTGAATTTAATTTCGGTATTGCACTTTAAACAAATATGAGTAGATTCTACTATATCGTTGATCTATAGATCGGCAGTCTGGGGATGTACAGATATGCGGAAAATAGAAGAGCTGTAATGTTAACCATTTTTGGAGATATGTTTGGCAGGCTGTGGAATGTAATAGAGAATGAGACCCAACACAAGAATCACACTCCCAGCAAGGAAGAAGGGACTTAAGCTTGTGCCCTCAGGGAGATATGGCAATGGAAGGGACAGAATATAAATTGAGACTGGCACTGAAAAAATAAACAATAGAATCTTTAGCTTGTATAAATCTCAGAACTCATCTATACTTTCACAACTGTAATGTACATAGACGAGGAAAATGTGTATGTAGATAGAAAATGAAGCCTCTAGTGTGTGTTCTCATGACTGTGCGTGTGCGTGCTCGTGTGCGTGAGAGAGTGAGAGAGGGAGGGGGAGAGAGTACCTGATAGCATCACGGTAAGAGAAGCAACAAGCGCAGAAGAAATTTTCACTACATTGAGCACGGAAATATTGAAAGCCAAATTCGTAGCAACATAAAGAAGTGGAAGCAATGGAGACCCATCACAACCTGAATTATACGAAGTTGAACGTTTATCATAATAGTAACTCGGGATAAAGATACACCATAGACTATTAAAGGGGAGGCACACCGTATAAACTTTCATGTCGTAGGAGTAACTGGTTGCTTCCCAGTCAAGCAGACAATAAATTGTGAACATTTACATGATTGATTCTTACCATCTGACAGTGACCCACTAATATATCACTTGCATCTGATTTACTTTTCTCTTGAAATTAGTATGGAAAAGAAAGAAATATGTGATGGATTAGATTTTCATTGTTTGGAGTGTTTAGAATATCTTGAAGGAAAATAGTGATATGAAATGACTTTTACTATGTTCATAATTTCTTTCATTTTTCCTCTAATTCCACAAATTGTCCAGTTGTCGTCATATCTTTCTTTCCTTTCTATTTTCCCAGATCCAAACATAGCCTTAGATGCCTAAACTTAACCATATAATCGCCAAGCTTTTCCTTCCCTACAACTACAAATATCCAACAACTCATTGTTTTTTTTGTTAAGTAAGATTTGTATTAGAAAAAAACCCCGAGACAGGGTAATTACAACCTAAAAGGGAACTATAAACATAAAGAATGAAGGCTATTCACCCAGTTTTTCTCAAACTGCAACATGGGGAATAGGGTGCACACCCATTATTTAAGAATGCCTATAAAGTAAAAAGAAGACTTTACAAAAAGAATTTTCAATCCTCTAAAAAACTCTTTGGTTCCTCTCGTTTCAAATCACCCAAAAGAGTGCATGAATGATCACCGTCCAAAAAGACTTGTCCATAGAATCTCCATTAATTGACTGCCAGTACAAAACAGCTTGCTTGATAGAACAAGGCACAACCCATCTAATAGAGAGGTTGTCCACGACTATCCCCCATAAAGCCCAAGAGAAAGGACAATGCAGAAATAAGTGAGTGTTAGTTTCTGCTCCCTTCTTACACAAAACGCATTTATTAGGCATACTAAACCCCCTCCTCTGTAATTGATATCGAATATTGTTTTCCCATTCATTTGGGTTATTATGGGTGAAATAGCAATTTTATAAGTGTGCAGGATTTATATGATTTGTTGAATCGAACTTTTAGACATATGCAACTTGCCATTACTAAATTATATAGTTCTTTCTTCACTAAACTGCAATGTAGAAATGTCTGGAGGAAAACAAAATGCTGGTAGTGATTTAGTAATCGATTCTGCAATTTTCTAAAAGCCCATATTGATAATATCAGAAAATTGCTAATAGAAATATCCGTTAAGCCAAAGATCCAAGAACAGCACAGATAAAGATAACAGACACATCTAGTGAACACGATAATAAAATGCTTGACTTGCCTGGTTTATTTGCTCCGATATTTAGGAAGCAACCAACACCACTCATCATATATGTAGGAAGATGGGAAAAAGGTATGCCTTTCATGTTTGAAAGAAAGGGCAGAAGGAGTAGAACGAAAAGAGCCTGTGAATGAATTTGAGATGTTGGTATCATAATATATAAGGAGCACTGCTGTGAAATCTAGTGATTAACCGCATAAAATTTAAATCACTACTATATTAAAAGGGAGGGTGTGAGGAGACACATTTTTGGACATTTCTGTCCAACTAATTTAAGTCTTATTCTAACTTTGCCCTTATAATATTGAATGATATTAAGTTTTTCAATTTTTTACATTATTCAAGTTATAATTCCCAAATGACCTGCAAATTAAATTACAATAATGGAAAACAATTCGTAAAAGACATTATAATATATGTCATTTAATAGATAAAAGTTCCACTAAAAATTAGGAACATCAAAAGACATATGGTAATTGACAGGCTCAAATTTGTTATTACTACCTAAATTTAGATCAGTAATGATTATTTGTTTAGTTGATTTTCCTTTTATTTTTTATATTATTTTTAATTGGCATATTATCACGTGCAATGCATGTTATTGAAACTAGTTAAAAAAAGCAGGAGAAGCGATACATTCTTGAAGTAAAATGAAACACATTCAATTTTAAATTGGATGAAAAGAAGCAGAGCATTAAGTTCCATCGTCATTCAGATTGAAGAACAATAGCTAGAGTTGGCAGAAATCAGAGCTCAAACATGCCAGCAAAAGTTGACAATTCTAACATGCATGTGCATTTGTGATGAGTAAATGTGATATCTTCACAGTTTCACATACTTAGAGCACAATAACCATAATCCTCTAAAACTCTTCCTCCCATCAAAGTAAACAGCTTAAATTCGAAGGTATTCAACAATTAGTTCATAGACTAGTCTATGCGAATTTAGATTAAGGAATGTCATTCTTTCAATTAATCATAAAGGCCAGGCTATTACAAACCTGAAATCCAGATCCAAGAGAATTGACCACAAATATGTCAAGCGACTTTCCCTACAAGCAAACAGATTGATGATGATATTTAAAAATACCGATGCACGAGTGCTTAAAAATTTAAATGGCCAATTAATCCCAAAAATGAATACTTATACCTTAAGACGTGTTGCAGCATCGAGAAATATAAACTCCTGTTATGAAATACAATAAAGATCTTAATATCAATCATATTTGTGAGAGTGAGTATTAGATTTCATGACAGCTATTCCTTATTCAAACCTTGATAATGGATGCACCAGCTTGGAAAGCACTTGAAGCAATCATTAGTGCTGGCCATAAAAACTCAACTCCAGATAACAACTGACCAGCATTAGACCCACTGAAATAAGAATGACACGAACAACAATAAATTAGGCCATGCAAATCTCAAATGCACACTACAAGTTTCACTTTGCTTGTCCCTAGCATGACGAAGACAACATTTACTTATTTTCCAGTCAAAGTCACACTCAGTGGATAAGAATTGTATGTTCAAAAGCATTTAAGACAATAAGCTGACAAGACAAGAGCCTTGCTCATGCCAAAAGAACATCATCATTGATCTGATATACAATAGAACTAGAGGATTATGAATTTCATCCATCAAGAATTATAGTTGAAATTTGAATCATGATAAAATTTCCAATCTGGAAAATATAATCTTTAGAATCTTGTCCACGCATCCAATGAGAATGTAGGATTTTCAAGGATTTCTAAACAATGATAAAGAAATGGTAGTTGGTGAAGTTCATTACAGGTAAGAAACAAAATGTAGAAAGGTGATATAGAAAGTAGGAACTGAATGGTCAGAAAAAGGTAATGGAAAAAGAAAGAAAAAGTTGTTGAAAAGAAACTAAACACACAGCTCTTCCTTCTTACGGTATTATTTTATATGGAGTATTGTTTTCTTTAGTTCAGAACCCTAAAATTCTTTTTCTTCTTTTTTTTTCTTTCAAGCTAAACGTGTATAACAACACTTACATCGTTTTTATTAATTTTATGCGTAGTAGAGAAGAATAGTATGGTACCCTGCAACTGCTACCATGACACCAGCAGTTACAACTAAGCAGCCAGCGATCTGATTGAATGAGTACCTCCTACCCAATAGTAGAGCAGAGAAGGCCAGCTGCCACACCAGAAAGGTCTACAACAAAACCAAATATTAAGAAATATTTTAATGGAAAGAAAAAGAAAACATGGAAATAAGTTACGTTTATGATTAATGCATTTGTTATAAATCACAATATTCTGATTTTCCTTGCCATGAAAGAGAGACTAAAATTTGTAAATGCCATAACTGAGAAAAGAAATTGGTCATCGAAGGCAAGTATATTGCGGAGCAACTAAGATTGCATCAGTTTTACAATCAAATCAAAATTTTGAACAAAATTAGAATTTGGAAGCATTTAGGACAGATCATGAACTTGTCAAAGAGATACAATTCAGATAAATCACAAAAGAAGCCCATTTTTCCTATAATAATCAGAAGTACCAGACTGTTTTGAGGATCTTTTTTGGAATAATCATACTTTGCCAAAAAGAAAAGAATAAGTACCTGACTCAATATTGGTATGGCCGGTCCAGGAAGCATGGCTGTGGAATGTGCATAGCATTTAGTACAAATACCATAATTGAACACACAAAAAAATTGATATTCACCGGTTCTTTTCACGGTTCATACCACAAAGAAAAACCTAGTGATTCTACTCTAATCTAAGCTATCGAAAAACTATTCAAATAGTGAAATTTAGTGGAATAAGGCACAACAAAAGAAGACCCACCGACTAGTTGATCATAAATAGATAGCACATTCCAAAATTAAATAGAAAAAAAACGCTGATACCTCCGGCAGCCATCCCAAGTGCAACTCCAAGCGCTTCTAAAATGCCAATGGCCATGAAACGTGATTTAGGAAGACCTATCATCTCGTCAGTCACAATCCCCGCTCTATACCTTAGATATAATATGCTAAAATATATAATCACGTACCTGCACCGTCACATTAAAGGCTGGAGAATTTCAATATTTCGCATTTTGAATACAGAAATAAAGGTCAAACTGTAATATTTGCTCGGTACAGCAATGCATTACCAAAAACGAAAAGCAACAACGATAAAGCAATTTAGATTGTAGAGCTTGCCCGAAGGTAGTGAACTGAGCTAAGAAAAACGGGTATTGCTTCATGGGGACAAGAGCGAGCTTGTAGAGCACACGGTTCGCAACCGCTAGCGTTGAAGTAATTACGGAGCTTAGTACAACGAGCTTAGCATTAGAGGGGAATTGCGACTCGTGGTTTGAAGCTCGAACTCTGAAAATGGGGTTCTTCGACGAGCTGGTTCCAATATGACTGTTTTGCCTGGGCATGAGATTTCCATTTGACAGAGATGATGGATGCAGCAAAGAGCGACTGGCATCCTGAGGGAAAGGCATTGAGATGATAGAGCGGAAGGTTGGGCCATTGACGATGGAGATGTGAGGTTGATGAGTAGGGAGGAGGTACGTAATCGATGAAATCGACGTCTTTGAACAAACACCCATGAAATTGATTTTCGCAGTGACGGAGAATTGAGACAGAGCCACCGGCCACGTTTGTAATCGCTCAGCTACTTGGAAAATGTCAACCATCAATGAGAGATTTTGACCCAAAAAAAGAGAGATTTTCACATACAGGCTACAGACCATTTGGAAACAAAAAAGAGACTGCAGCCAGTAGAAATACTTCGGTAAAAAAACGAAATAAGAACTACTTGATTTTTATAAAAACAAAATATGATTTTTTTTTAAAAAAATTACCAGAAACGAAATTCTGACGTTAATATTAATAAGTGATAGATGATGGTTTAATAAAATATTTTAATTAGACACTGACCAGTAGTCATCAAATTTAACAGAAAAATTCTTAATCAAATAGTCAACTTAATATTTTTCTTGTAAAAAAAACTTGAATTTCCTTTTGTTAAAAAAGGGTCTTGAAAACGTTTTTTTTCCTTTCATAGGGGTCTGTTTATAAAAATTTCTAAAAAAATAATTTTACAACTCTAGTATTTTTAATGAAATTTAGCCTTTTATAATAGAAAATACTAAATTATTCTTTTTATTTGAAAGTTTTCCGCTAATCTTGGTGTCTCCTAGACGATGATCTATCCAAATTATTCGCTAGATTGCGGTGTAATACGTATTAATTTTAAAGTCAAATTGAAAAAACATGATCTAGCAGACAAATTTTATTATACTATGATCTAGCAAGAACCAACTTAATCAATTCCCTATACAAATATCATATTTTGATAAAAAGTAAACAATATTCCTAATTTCATTTTTTTTCTTTGTTAGGAGTCTTTCCACCACAATTTCTCACCATAAATCTAACTAGATGAATAAAAAATGCTAAAATACAAAATCCTTACCCATTAAATTTTTACAATTAAGTCTATTTTACATAAAAGCAGCTAATTTTAGTGCCTTTATGCTATTCATTTATAATTTTTTTTTGTTCAGCTTGTTATCATCTTTCAATTAATTCTTAATGTACTTAAATTAAAAGATGAGTAACTAATAGCCAACTCAATTTTTTGTTATATAATTAATGTTACTGTAAACATGAAGGTTCGTACACGTTAATTTAGAGATGTTGATAGAGTAAAATTACTTAATCATTACTTGTTCATACACCTTTTACTTAATCATTGTTTGTTCGTTAATAGTTTGTAAAATTAATTACTACATAAGATTAATTTTTAGTGTAGGTGTTTCCATAGAGTAAGAATTCCCAAACGTGTGCCACCAACCTCACATAACAAACCTGCTCCACCGAGTTTCTCGAAAACGTCTTCGAGCTCAAGGAAAATCATGTTAATGGCTAGCTCATGTTAGCTCAGCTCTAGGATTTTACCCGTCAGGAGCCTAAGACATTATGCCACTGTCATCATTTGACTTAGGGAATCTTCTAAGTGGTATATGGTGAATGAATCACATAAATTATATCTCTCTTCATCACTTTTCTTCTTTAGTTTTCTAGGAGATAGAATGTGGAGTTCGAGTGCTTCATTCAGATTACGATGAAACATCCTAATCGTGGGGAGTCCCTTCCTCAAAGCTAGAATTTTGGATCATGATAATTTTTTAGAGAAAAATGGGTCTGTTAATATGTGAAACTCACACAACGTAATCTTATTCTAAGGAAGAGTTTTGGGATGGCTTAAAAGTTGAATTCGCACAGACGACGTCAATAAATACTGCTAAAATCTGCGGGTAACGTGTCCTACGTAGGTGAGTAATTTTTCTCACATAAAGTAGCCAAAGGAACTCAATGAAAAGCAGGACTAGTGGGCGAGTCCTTGCCTAAGAATCTTCAATACATAAGTCAAAACTCTATGTGAGTTTTGGTAGAGTAACTCAGCTCAAGAAATCTCACACCCCTGAATGTGATAAGGTAGCAGAGTCTGAAAGAAGGTAAAACGCTTCCTCAACATTCTGCATAAACGAAAAGGAGGAGGAAGCTGATCAGAGTAAGGTACCAAAATAAAATAAAAAAAGACTAGGGAGGAATTTTCAGCCGGACATAGTGAAAATAGTTAAGTAGATAGAGAATACTGCTAAGAACGTCGAGCTCAGGGCTCAAACAAAAGAACTGATGGATGAATGGGGGAAGTTTAAGAAAGAGATAGGAGACAAAGATGGAGCATCCTTAGATGTACTACAAGAGAAAAATGAGTCCCCGTTTTCAGGAGAAATAGTCAAGCTCCCTATCAAATTAAAGATGACTTCTATCATGCATTATGATGTGATGAAAGATCAATTAGGGCACCTAGATAATTATCGTACATACATTTTGGCAATCTCATGTGCAAAGTATTCCCTCTAACGTTGATTGAGCAACACAAAATTGGTTAAGGCAGCTGAAGCGAGCTTGAATCATTTTTTCCCCGAAATTTCATGTTTGTTTGCTAGACAATATTAGAGGGGTTAGAGAGCAAAGAAAATGGAGCTGCTACTTACTTACCATTAAAAAAACAAGGTGAAACCTAAAGAGAATACATGATATTCAATACCAAAGTGTTGCAAGGACTAGAGATTACTGTTGATGCAAAGAATATAACAGTACACATGTCCAACGATAGTGGGCTGAAAACCTGCACACCACAAATAAATGAGCCCTAAGAGCAAGGATGACCGGGGGTGGTTTCCTCGTCTAAAGGTCTTTGATGCCTAAGTTAGGTGTAAGTATATATTTATGCAGCGGTTCTTTATCTCTATTTTCAGCTTACCTTCTCTTCGGGTAGGAGGGGTATGTTTACCTGTGGTCTTGCTAAGTGAAGCGTTCTAGAGAAGCTGGGTGATGTGACGTATGACCTCTATGGACGAGTAGGGGCGACATTTAATGTGTTTGTCCCTCGAGCTGATATAAAGAGAGTGGGCATTCAATGCTGATGTGCCCCAAGTTGACATGAGAGGGGACGAGGTGATAGGATTGAGGTTGGTCTAACATACCTTTATGTTGATTGAACATGCCGGATAGCTAGTCCAATAGGAGGAAGTCATGTTGATACTTACTTTCGACATGTAATGATGGTGCTGACGTGGGATATATAGTCTCTCGAGCTCTTTAGTTGGTTTCATTCGCCCAATGACCTTCACTAGCTCTGGTCCGTGTTGCCCGACCTGATGTGGATTACTGAAGATAGGTCGGGCTAGGTACCCTACCTACGCGACGAAGCTCAATTGCCTCTGGTTAGTGAAGATTTATTGTGTTGGGACACACGACACTACTCTATTGGGTGGCAGGAAATGCCCATAACGATTACTATGGTCCTTGATAAAAAAAACTACAAACTCACTTCTAAAACTCTAGACCATAGCTCAGAAGTAAATGAGCATTGAGAATATTTTAAGTCATAAAGACTAAAGGGAAGGAACTAGTACTACATGCTAAAAGAAGAGATCCAAGAGCTGATAAGAGAACTGATGTGGTCTAGGCTTAAAATAAAACCAGACACAAGCCCGAGTTGAGGGGAGCTCAACTCTGAGTAAGAATGAGGGAAAAACTCTTAACTGGTGAGAAAGTATGCCTCTTACACGCAGCTGATGGTTCCAAATGAGTAGATTCCAACACCATTAAAGATAAAAATATGGTTATGCTTTCAAGGGTGATTCAAACTCCAGATGACAAAACGAGCAATAATAAGTATTGTCACTACCATCAAGATGCAAGTCATACAAAAACTGATGTTTTGACCTGAGAGAAGAATTGAGTCATTGACCCAGAGAGGTGTCTTAAAAGAATTTGTGAATAGTAGAAAGAGCATATGTGAAACACGTTCTCGCAAGCAAGAAACTGCTGATATTCGAGCCTGAGGAGTTTCTCGTTGCTCATGGTTTAGAGAATCGAGATTTGATTGAACAAGACTTTCTTTTGGATTCTTATGAAAACTTTGGATTATTCATAAATATAATTCAAAAGAGATGGTAAGCGGTTTGATTATAGCAAGGGAATGTGTTAAGCACCCTCGAGTATCCATGTTTCTAAGGTTGCTGACTTTAATTAATAACTTTTTATGGGAGTGGTAGAATTGACATGTGCTTCACACATATTTACGTAATTTATAATACATGTAAGAGGCATAACAATATTACGAAAATGATATTTTAATATAAATCTTAAATATATTTCTTATCATTGACTTACAGTTTACATATCATCATGTTATTATTAAAAATATTTCATCATTCTTCTTCTCAACAAACAATGAAAATTAAAGTTTTAGTTTCACAAGGAAACTTAGAGTTATACATATTGATGTGTAAGTATAAATTTTTACCTTTGTAAGAGAATTTATTTGCAGACGATCTTTTTTGTGCAAACTTGACCATTAACATTATGGTTGAAAAATGTTCAAAGGTATTTTTATACTTTCTTTGGTTCACATGAATATAAATTATTTCCTTCTTGTTCATTGGTGGTGTGGTTTTAAATAACGTTTTTTTAGAAATTATATAAAATAGACAAATTTTGAAATACAATTTAAGAAACATTTGTTTTTTTTTCAAACATTAAATAAATAAATAATATAACTTTTATTTTTAAAAGAATTATTTTATTTTTAATAAAATAGAATAATTGAAAAAAATAGACAAAAATGATTTTTCATTAAAAAGAGAAAAAATGGAGAGGGATAATAATAATAAAGGGTAAAAAAAGTAGTACATATTGATGGTTGGCTAAAAAAATTCTAAAGCACCAGATTGTGTTAAATTGTAGTTTATGATGTGGCTTTAGTTGCCACTTATCTATATATATAATATGAGGGAGTATAAGAAATTGCCATTTGTCTATATTTATAATTTTTTCTCACCTCTACTCATGTTTAGAGAAAGAAGATTGAGCTTGAGACCGCGACAATTGAATAGAGTATCCCATTTCCATGTATACAAACAAATATATGACAAAAATTAAATATTAAAATCTAAACAACAACATTAACTATGAAATTTCATTTATCTCAAGATACATTGAGAGAATGATGATGAAGAAAGTTAACTTGGGTTAGTGGCTATTGGCTATTGTGTCAGAATGGCTCGGAGCTCAACCATCAGCGAATCACTCATAGCCTTTCAGTAGATGGTGCAACAAGTGGAAGTCTATTACCCACCGGATGCTTCAATGTTTTCAAATAAAAAAAAGTTTAACTCATCCTCTATTTTTTTTAACTTTAATTCATCCTCCATTAACTTAAAAAATAAAACTATAATTTTTTTTCAATTGAAAAAGTCATTCAACGGCCTTTTCCTCTTACTCTTAAAAAAAACTATCCCTAAGAGATATCTTTTTTTAAACCTCGATAAAATTTCAATCTTATACCTACTACACTCTACCAACGAAGTGCCAATACTAGTATATAAAATTAATTAAAAAATCTGGGGAATAAGTCATCTACTAGTATATAAAATTAATTAAAAAAAATTCCGTCCATTATAACTAGAGCATTTTCTATTCTATTCAAATTCCCAATAGTTTCAATTAGATATTTATAATTAATTTAAATTTTATATGTTGGATATCTAGCTTTTCATCTTCCAATTTATAGTTCTTGAGTATTTCACATACATGAACTTAGTTATTAAATAATTAAGATCAATTTTCAATTAAAGGATGTGAATAAGTTTTCAGTTATCACTATAATTAGTATATTTTATTTTTTCAGTTATCATTATAATTAGTATATTTTATTTTTCAAATTCTTACCTTTTAATTTATTGTTCTTGAATATTTAATATGTATGACCTTAGTTAAATGATTAAGATCAATTTCTAATAAAATGATGTGAATAGGTTTCCGGTTATCACTATAATTAGTATTTTTTTTCAAATTCTTACCTTCCAATTTATTGTTCTTGAATATTTAATATATATGAACTTAGTTAAATGATTAAGATCAATTTTCAATTAAATGTTATGAATAGGTTTCCAGTTATTACTATAATTAGTATATTTTTTCAATTTCTTAGCCAAAATTGCATTTGATGTTATAGAATATAATGACCTTCATAGTTCTTGTCTCGTTATGTCATTCAAATTATGTTGGTCGTTTAGTAAATAATTCATTCATGTATGTTCTATTATGACTTGTTTGAACTTTGGAATTTATGAAGAAAACAAAATAAGAGGGAAATTAAGAAAATTGAAGAAAAGTGATCTTAATTATTATAGTTGTATAAGTCATACATTACCATTAATTTCAAATGTAAACATTTGCATGTCCAATTGCAAAACTCACTTTATTGTCATCTACATATTCTCACATAGATATTATCACACGTAGTGCTTTTTATTAATTGTTTTTTGTTATTTTAAATATTAAAAAAATTGAAGTGAATGAATAAAACTAAAATCCTATATGAATGGTTTCAAGTAAGATTGCATTCAATGACATAATCATGGAGCATGGGCATCAAGGATTTTTTAAGACATCTGCAATGAATATATAACTTTTTGTAACATAACATTTCATGAATTATAAGTCAAAGCTAAACATTTGTATTTCTTTTCATTTGAATAAGACCATATTAACTAACAACACATACGTGATTAATGTAATATAAAAAATACATGTCAGACATTGTGTGGACAATTAAAAAGTCATTAAAACAATAGAACAAAGAAGCTACTACTTTTCAGTTTTTATTTTCTCCCTATGTTATGGTCTCTTCCATTTTCAAATAAACTTGATGAAGTGTATGTACTCGTTACTTCTTGAACAATAAGATATTTTCTTGCTCTGTCTCTTTCATTCCTTTCATCAATCTTAACCATGAATATATATTCTTTGTTATTTGACAGAATCAGATTCCTGTAGAACTGAGATTTTTCTTTTTTCTCAATTTACATAATTAAGAGGTAAAAAAATATTAGTATTGTATCAATAAGTTTTATAAAGCAATTTTTTTTGTATTTTTAAATCTACCGTAAATAATTCTTTGACATATTCATTGACGGCACATCTAATTAAATCCTCGGTTGCATCAAACATTGTTGCATATGCTTCCATTTGGCCATTTGAAACAATGATCTTCAACATATATCTTCTCACAAAGGCCACATTGCTCTTACAATTTGTGCAATTCACTTCTGTCTCATTCATGTATGGATTAAACTTTTTACAGCATAACTTCCAATTTTTTAGCCATGGATTATCTGCATTGACAATTTTTGTGATTGTTGCTTTGAAAGAACAATGCACATGTTTTGTTGTTCCTTTTAGTACTTCCTCTAAATTAACTACGGGAGCTTCTAAAACATTCTTTGATAGACCCAAGAAAGTGACAATATTTTTCTTCAACATAATTTTCTTCATTTTGCAAGAAATGAATTTAGTTAGATTTAAAATAATAAAATATGCATAGAACTATCTTAGGAAATTAAACATGTATGTGATAAACTTAATCGAGATAATACAAATTGGAATTAAATTTTCACAACAAAATTATTGAAATGTATATTCTAAACCAAAAGTGATGAACATGCTTACATGTTATGAAATTCAAAAACTTCATTCGTAGGAGGTTCTTACAAACTACACTCTGTATAGTTGTGGAGACACTTACTTCACCTGCCTAAAATAAAATATT
This sequence comes from Datisca glomerata, assembly GCA_003255025.1. NCBI lineage: Eukaryota > Viridiplantae > Streptophyta > Magnoliopsida > Cucurbitales > Datiscaceae > Datisca > Datisca glomerata. The sequence continues at coordinate 4,708,076 of QANY01002976.1, forward strand.
AAAAATATTTATTGGTATGTCTATATTCTTTTCAAAACTTTGATTTTATACCTTCATAGAATGAAATTTTGAGATTGCATGCAAAGTTAATAAGATGATTGTTAACATTTTCCACTAATTCATGTCCTTCATTATCTACTATGTCCCCCCACATCGTCAGTTTGATGGTCTTTGATCTACAGAGTATGTAAGATTCATAAAAATCAAAGTTGACATAAATTAAACAAAAAAGCATTTTCATTTTCATAACCTACTCTCTGTTTAAAAGAACAATATCTCTTTTTGCTACAGTTCGATTCGGTGTGCTCTTGAGTTTGACTGAAAAAATAGGTCTGACTTTGATAACAACTCCAATAAGAACTGTAAAACATAAAGGCAGTCAAACAACGTAATATATAATTGAAAATTCTATTGTAATAAATAATAAAAATAGGAGTTTAGGCATTATCGAGAGTTGTTTTGTTGTCTTTAATTTTTTCTACCTCTGAAAAATCAAGGGAGTTATATTTGTCAGCATTGAAGTTATATTGTTCAGCATTGAAGTTATATTTTTCAGCATTGAATGGTCTGTTGTCAACTTCTGCAATTTCTATCATTGCCGACAAACTCAATTTAATCTTGTCATGCACACTCTTGAATCTCGGATCAATGGACTTAACATTACCATTTTTTATACGATAAGTCTTAGCATTTTTAAGAACACTCTTAAATTTTTCTATGACATCTGATACATGATGGAAAAGCTAATAAATATAAAAGTTTCGGTCAATAAGATTGGGATCATCAAAACACCAAACCATCCAATGTAAAGACGATTTTCAATGCTGGTTACCCAGTTACAAAAATGACCCCACATGCTTTCACTTTCGCATCTCTCTATAATTGCATTCATGGTAAAATCTTAGTTTATTTAATCATTAATCATCAGGGACTCCCAAGCACTTGAATTATCTATAAATAGATAATGTAGGTCTTGTTATTTAACAATATAACATGACTTATATACCCATGGCAATCGATCTCAACATCCATAGATATATATCTACGCTTTTATTTATCTAGATTAATTAGAATTTCATTTTTATGTTTAATGAATGAAAGTAGTAAAAAAAGAATTCATTTTGAATTTATGATTTCGATATAATAATTAGAATTGGTTTCCTGGGACTCGAACCCAAAACTGGCCAGATGGAGTAGATAATTTACTTGTTCGAAAAAATCCCTCCCCAAATTGTGCTTGCATTTTTCATTGCACACTACTTTCACTATGTATACATCTAAAACTCAATTCCTTTCCTAGATGAGACTCTAACTAAGAAAGTCGAATGTTTAATTAATCAACTCTTTCTCATACTGAATGAGCATTTTATAATAAAAATAGAAAAATGAATGGATCTTTTTGGTATGTCTTCATGATCATTTCTATTTATATTTACATGGTTTCATAACCAATCATTCATGATTGGCGAAATCAATGATGTGAATAATATCCAAATACCAAATGGGACCCATATACACCCTCCACAAAGTAAAAGAAGCTCTTGGAAATTTTACACATTATCAATAAACTAATTCTTTGGGGTTACTTTCAAAAGACATTAATAAAACCCAAACTGGAATATGAACCATAAAAGAAAATACTGAATAAACCAATCATAACAATACTAGTTGCATTACCTATTATCCAAAAAGGAATCCTTCCAGTAGTATCGGTCATTTGTTCCACTTCCCTCCACATTTCATCAAGTGGTCATGCTAGAGACAAAAACAGTCATAGATAATTATGAGTGACATCCTTCCGAATGGGATAAGAGAATTCTTAATACTATTAAGTATTTTTATTTAGTATTTTCTTTTCTTCTAATAATATTAATTAAGAAATAATTGAAAAATAAAATAGCAAGTACAAAAATGAGTAATAACCCCCAGTAGAGACTGGTACAATTCAATTCAACATTTTGTTCATTTGGGTTTGATTGTGTCGTAGCTCTATAATTTAGACTAGGTTTATTGTTGGATGAACTACATTACTGATATTGACCCTAAAAAAGAAATGGTAGGTACAACTAGTCCGTGAACAACCAACCATCGCACTGTAAAAATTAGATAAGTTTTATCTATAGTCATTAGGTCCTCCTAAAAAGTTCTACTACATTCATCGAGTCTTTCCAAAGTATTAAAACGGCTAGTAATTAATGGAATTCATTGTCGACTCTCTGTAAAATATTCGTTTGGATGAGGGCTTCTAAATACATCGTAAGCTAAACCCGTGCTAACAAATAACCAACCTGCAATGAATATATAATGTATACTAATGCTATGAATGACCCATTATCGAATTCTGGTAATAATATCAACAAAAGAACATTCTTTTGTGCTTCCAGACATGCCGAGCTCCACATATTTTTGCATAGTAAAAAGGGGATTGATTCCATAAAAGATGAGATCAGTAAATGGAAATTAATTGATCTTCCATCTTTGTAAGATCATCAATAGAGTACCAATGGTGTTCTTAGAGTATACCAAATCAGTATAGCTATCCTTCTTCTGACGCAACAACGCAATTTCACAATCAGTAGCAATGAAACACTCGGGAATTTTTTTCTTTGTCAATGTAGAATTATGTACCATTCAATAGAAAATTCTTGAAGATCATGTACTGTAGTAGTATAGGGGTTCTCTCGATTATTGGCTGCGGGCTAGACCTTCCGAAATTGAGAAAATGTGGGGTTAGTTTATAATAATTCATGAAGCAGATTCGCATATTCCCATAATGCAATTCGATGTGAAATCTAGAAAAATATTCATTTTGTGTTTGTATGTGTATTTTTCTATATTCTATCTTTCTAATTTACAATCTATTTAATAGATTTATATTCATTTTTTATTTATAATATCAATATTAGTTTATTCAACTCAAGAGTTGTCCAATGAATCTTTTGATTCAAAATCACGGGATAGATCGACAGATGATGAATTTCTTTTTTATCTATGTTACTCTATTTTGGTTAGTACCATGTAGTCTATAATGATAATAATCCAAAAAATTTAGTTGGATTTCTTCTTGCATTTGGTATATTTGCTTATCATTGTATCTTTCGAAAATGGAAACTTAGGGAAGTGCTTTCTAAACATATGCATAAAAAGAACATATTTTATTTCATTTATCCTCTTCATGCCTACTATAACTAGTTATTTCAGTTTTCTACTAGCAGTTTTAACTATAACCTAAGCTCTATTTATCATATGAGCAAGATACGACTTATTTGAAATTAATTGATTGCACAATTCATAAAAAAGAAGTATTTGTGTGGTATTCCATATATTCTAGAGTTCTTTACCTTGTGAATATCTAATTCTTGGCCATTGAGATTCATGGACAATACAAATTAATATTTAAGGATAGATATTACCTCTCCTTTTTCTCGTTCAAATAAATTGAAATGATTGAATTTTTTCTATTTGGAATCATATTAAGTCTAATTCCTATTAATTTGGCTGGATTATTTGTAACTGCATATTTACAATAAAGACGTGGTGATCAGTTGGACCTTTGATTAATTAACATCTCTTTTTTTGATTGACCTCCTATTTGCTTTAATCCATAGAGGGTCAATTTTAGATTGTTGTTCAATTATTTCAATGTAACTTTTGACCTACCAATAAAAAGAATGGAATCACGCTCTATAGGATTTGAACCTACGACATCAGGTTTTGGAGACCCACGTTCTACCGAATTGAAATAAAAGTGCTTTATTATCAAAATAAATGTAACCCTTTCATGCATATACTATCATACATATAGAATATAATAAAATTAAAGAAAAATGGATCATGTATGTTCAATTTGAATCGATCTCAATTGATTCCTCGTTACTGTTCAAAGGATAAGTAATAAGGAGGGATGACATGATTTGAATCCGTGATATTTTGTACCCAAAACAAACGCGCTCCCAAGCTACGCTACATCCCTTTCAATTCGTCTACAGTGTCATTGTAGAGAAACCGTGTCTTGTTTTCCACATTTTGATTTATTTCCTCCATTCCCACACACAAATTATGATATACAGAAATTATCTTGCCATTTCTTCTTTTTTTGTCTCATATCATATAACATATAATAAAAATAAAAATTATATACGCATGAAATAAATATGAAACCTGCCGTAAAAAAGTGAATATTTTTTCGTAGGTCGAAAGGGACATATTTTTTTTAATAAAAAAGGAATATCTACTGAATTCTTGTATATTTATTTCTATTTTCATTAGGGATTAACCGTGCAATATAAGCGGTTATTAACTCTATATCTGATCATATATGTATTACAATTATATATTAGAAATTACTATAAGGAAGGAGGGATGAATCAAGTTTCATAATCAAAATCCATAGGAATTGTATAAAAGATGTTATAAATGATAGAGTACTATACGTACAAATAATTAACCATACTAATGAGTCATGATGATAGAGTACGAATTCGCAATTGTATAAATGATAGAGTACTATATTTACAAATAAATCCCATTGGTTTGGTATTGCTACCACATATGACTTCGAAAGTTATGATGATATTAGTGAAGAACGTCTTTATCAGAATATTTTTGCTTCTCATTTCGAGCAATTAGAAATAAATTTTCTATGGACTTCTGGAAATCTGCTTCATGTGGCTTGACAAGAAAATTTTGAAGCATGGGTATAGGACCCTTTACATGTAAGACCTATTGCTCATGCATTTCTATTTATTAGGAAGATTAATCTCCTAATAAAAAGTCTTGTTTTTCTCGATGAAGTAAAAAGTTGGTCGGTAAAGGATTTGTCTTTCAGCGACGATGAAGTTAAAACGATGTCATTTTAATTTTAACAAGCAAGCTAGCTCCAAAAACACACAAAGAAAAAAAAACAAAACAAAACCCTCACATTCCCCTCACCCCGCGATAGAGCTTTCTCCTCTCACTCCCGTGACAGATCTTTCCCCTCTCACCCCCACGACGGAGCTCCTCCGTTTGTAGCCATTTGTCGCCAAGCTCCCCGTTGTCTCTACAAGTGTAGGTAAGCAAACCTCCTCTCTAGATCTCTTGAGAGGATCCTGTTGTGGGTTTTATAGTCCTAGTTTCTTTCTCCCTCGAGGATCAAGATTCTTTTTTTGTGAGGTTCTTTTCATCTTCTCGTGTAGTGGATTTCCTGTTGTAGGGTTCCTCTTCCTTTGTCGGTGTGTAATTTTTTTATTGCGGTTGATTCCAGTTCTTCTTCTCCGGGTTTATTACGACTTCTTTCTCGGTTTTGGTCCTCACGCTGTGTTTCAGATAGTCCAGGCAGGGTTTATATTCTTCGAGCTCCATGATTTAGGTTTCCTTCTTGTCATTGTTTTCTTCTTTGGTATTTTCCATAGATCACTTAGTTACTGTTAATCACATAGAATAAGTATGGCTAGTTAATAATAAGTTTTGTTTTTAGGTCGACCATTAAGTTGTTAATAATTATTGAATGGCTCAAAATCATCAAAAAATAAAAGAAATTTGTGCTTGCTTAAGGTTACAGGAACATATGTGTGCTTTACATGAATGGATGTGCGCTTTACAGGATGAGCTTATCGCTGAGGATGCCACACCTCGCACTGAATAAGAGATAGTTGAAGAACTCTTCGGGTGAAATAAAGATCTTGGACATGGAGCCCCACTCACATCTTCTAAAAAAAGAGTCGAGTTGAAAATATAGAGTTAAAGAAACAAATGAAGTCGATGGAGAGCCAACTACAAAGCTTATTCAACAACAGATCGTGAGGTTCATAAATACATTTATGAATCACATTTTGTGAACCACAATTTGTAGTGAATTATGTTTCGGAGATTTTGTAATGAACTACTAATACTTTGTTACATTACATATATTAATGATCAATATATATATTTTTTAGAAAAGTATCAGGTTTGATAAATTTTCTGATAATATTATTACTATCACATGTGTATACGAAAACTAAATATTCAGTAGTTTTTATTTACATTATGAGAAAAAAAATTGGTCGCCAAAAATATTTTGAGACCAAATAAAATTGGCCCCAAAAGACTTTAGGTGGCGAAGATAATGTGCCTAAAGACTAAAGTCTTTCCCTCGAACTTCCTTGATTTTATCCACTACTACTATTAGTCTTTTGTACAATTCATCAATTGGGTAAATGTGTCAATGCTGAAAAATACAACTTCCTTGATCTTTATGATCTAGAAAAAATTAAAGACAGCAAAACAACTATCGGTAATGCCTAAACTCCTATATTTATTATTTATTACAATAGAATTTTCAGTTATATATTACATTATTTAACTGCTTTTTTGTTTTACAGATCTTATTGGAGTTGTTATCAAAGTGGGACCTATTTTTTCAGTCAAACTCAAGAGCACAATGAATCGAACTGTAGCAAAAGAGACATTGTTCATTTAAACAAAGAGTAGGTTATGAGAATGAAGATGTTTTTTTTGTTAGTTTCATTTTAACTTTGATTTTTATGAATCTTACATACTCTATAGATCAAAGACCATCAAACTAACAATGTGGGGAGACATAGCAGATAATGAAGGACATGAATTAGAGGAAAATGTTAACAATCATCTGTTATTATTGCATGAAATCTCAAAATTTCATTCTCTGAAGTTATAAAATCAGAGTTCTGAAAATAATTGAGACATACCAATAAATACTTTTTTATATTTTCGTTTTATGCAGGTGAAGTAAGTGTCTCCACAACTATGCAGAGTGCAGTTTGTATTGAATCTCCTATGAATGAAGTTTTTGAATTTCATAATATGTAAGCATGTTCACCATTTTTGGTTCGGAATATACATTTCAATAAATTTGTTTGTGAAAATTTAATTCCAATTTTTATAATCTGGATTACTTGAAGTTTATTACATGCATGTTTAATTTTCTAAGATAGTTCTATGTATCTAACCATACTTTGCTTAACTAACTTGAACTTAATCATGCTTAATTCTAAACATGCATATCTTTCTAAGATAGTTCATGTTTAATATGAGATTTTCTCCATTTAGTTAATCATACTCGGTGATTAACTTGTATGCTAGCTCTCCGACAAAATTCTACATCAAAACACCAGTCCTTGCATATTCTCAACTGTTGGTCTGATAGCTGGGTGTACCAGACCTTCAATGCTTGATGTAGAGGTAAACATCTATCTTCCTAGACTTGACTTCTTGGTTTCCTTCTCCATCGTCACTCGGGGGGATTAACAATTGCACACTTAAGCTTTATTGGGTCGTCTCCTCGACTGTTACTTGGGCGGAGTGACGGCTGCACTAGCTATTCATTGGACCCTTCATCTGGCAGGGCTCCACCACCGATCTCCTTCATCTCCCACTAGTCCGATCGCTGAATGTATTAGACCTTTGGATCTTGATTCTTCAAAATTAGTCTTGGGTTCTAGGTGTTCTAGATGTTCTTAAACATATATTTCATAGTTTTCCTAGTTAGTAGATATAAATCAGATTTAAGACGAGAACACTAAATAGTTGTAAAACATATACTAAAGTATCTTTAGAGAACAAGAGACTATATGTTTGTCTATCACAATGAAGATCTCATACCAATTAGGTATACAAATTTAAATTTTTAGTTAGATAGAAACTTAAGAATGCCTGCATTTGGATATGTGCTTAGTCGGGGATCTCAGAACCTTTGGGGGAAACCATGTAGATCAAAAGTATTATCCATTCAGTGAGATGATACTGCGAGGAGACATTGTAGTTTCTAGAAATGCATCAGCAGAACACCAGCGGACCCATTTTCATATACTTTAGCCATGAGTGTATTTTAAGATGTGTCTTAGATACTAGGCTATTTTTAGATGTGTCTTAGAGTAAGTGAGAGATTATTGGGATAGTGCCTCAAAACACGAGAATTTTATGTTTAATTGATAATTTGCTTTGACTTATAAAAATTTACATTCATATAGTAACATTCTTGTTGAAATTTCACAAGTATTTACTATTTGGTTTGTGTTCTATAGAGTTTACTTTATAGACACAGGGTACAAACTAAGAGTTCTTTGTGTTCGTTTGACAGTCAGGATAGTGTTGGATAGTGTTGGATAGTATTGTACTAAATCTTTCAGACTGTACTGTACTGAATTAATAATATTGTCCAGTATTTGATGTTGTATTAGATAAAAAACTGTATTACTTGTACAACGTTTGGCACATCATAGTACTGGATTATTGTAAAACTTTTTGTCATAATTTGATTTACACAAGCTTGTTTAAAACTCATTAAAATGTTATTTAATATTTTCAACTACAAAATAAACATTCATTCAACCAATCAATAATAATAATTAAAATACTTCAAAAAAGATCTTTAAATGTCATCATTCATTTTCATAATTTATAATAATATCCATACAAAAAATCATCACCAATGCATCACAAAATAAGTTTTCATATTCACGACATAATGCCCATCCACCAAGGCATCACAAAAGAATCATCACATATAACATATATACTTCCTATAATGCCTATCCACAAAGACATCACAAAAATCATCACATCAAAATAAGTATCCACAAAATATCACCATTTAAAAAAATATCATACATCCACAAAATAAGTACGAAAGGAAGCCTAAATTCATCTATGGCGGAGTAGTTTTGTGACAAATGCTCGCTTGCGCTCGTCCTTCAAAGATCTGAAAGCCAACACATTTTCTGATTTTGCTAGAATAAGAATAAAAGCATCAATCTCATCATCAACAGAAAGCCCGAGACTTTGTAACCCATTAGCAATGTCAGTGTAATTTTTATCTTCACCCACGACTACTACCAATTGTTTCCATTCTCTCAAAAGACTTCTCAAATATTTTCTCAAAAACATTATCAATCTGATTCAAGCCAGTATGAAAGTTACTCCCCGCTCTTGTTCTCTTTTTACCAATTAGTTGAGAACTTGAATTTTGTGGTACTGAATGAGGAGAAGTAGGCAAATCTTCACCCATGTCCTGTATATTAGCCTCCTCGTACTCTCGGTCCATGTTCTCAACCATATCATTGGGAGTTTCAGCACCAAGTCATGTTGCACGGTCCCTACCAAATATACGAGCAAGCCTTTCGTAGTATGGAAAAGGCTTGTCTCTCCATCCTTCTGCATCCTTGTTATGCTACAAGAATAAATTAATGTAAGTTAATATTATGAAAACATATTCCTGACGTCAAACCAAATAAACATAACATTAGTTTCAACCTGCACATAATCATGCCATACTTTATTCTTACCCCTAGAAATACCAGACGAAATAGAACGATCTTAGAAGGGATATAATGAAATTCTTTGATTAGTTCTTACCATAGAAATGATCCCTTTTATTTGACTGATGAGGACAACAAAAATAAAAATGAATTATATAATTTTCATTTTAAAGATAAAACAAATATAAAAACATATTTCTTTTTCGAAATAATACTAGAAAAAAAAACTAGAATATTTTTATAAACTAGAAATTCATTTCTATAATCTAAAAAAAAAAAATAGAAATTTTATCGAAAATAGAAATAAAAAATAGAAAAAATGAATATTGAAATATTGAAAATAGTTATGAAATGAAAATCTTAATAATAAGAAATTAAAATAATATTTAATATTTAAATAATATAATAAATAGAATAAAAAAAAGAATTTTCTTATTCGAAACGCCCTCCACTTCCACACACTTTCTAACATCATTCCAACCAAAACCGCTCTTGGCCAACATGTCAATAACAATTCCATACATTTTTTCCCATTTTCTTAACTTGGACTCAATGGGTGGATTAGCCTTTAGCCCAGAGTCATGACACTTTTCATTCAAGCTTTTCTCCATAAGAGTTAGAGTACCAGATTTAAAAGAACCAGTATCACAACGATGACCTCCTGCAACTACTTCATCAAGTATGTCCAATAACGCCTCTTCCTCTATTTTGGTCCAATAACGCCTCTTCCTCTATTTTGGTCCAATAACGCCTCTTCCTCTATTTTGGTCCAAGAACGCCTACTGGTTCTTCCTGTAGCCTGCTCATTATTTTGATTGTTATCCCCATCCATTCCTAACAAAACATATCTCAATCAATAATAAATAAAAATACCACAAGACAAATAAAAGTATATTGCAACTCAATCCAACAATAAAAGTGTAAGGCAACTCAATCCAACAATAAAGTCTAAATCCTAAAAATGAAATAGGGGGAAGTCTATCTTAATGACTCAGTTCCTTCTCATTTCATTATACATCTGCATAGCTAAATTATTCCTTCATGCACTCTATTGATCAGACGAGTCTATTGTCCCTATAGTATCAATCTCCTCATCTATTGATATTTTTGTCCTAATCAAATTATGTAAAAGACAACAAGCGGTAATAATGCGACAATAAATTTGTATAGGATAGAATGATGGACTTCTTAAGATAGCCCATCGTATCTTGAGCAAACCAAAACATCTTTCAAAAACATTTCTTGTAGCTGCATGCTTCATATTAAATATTTCTTCATGACTTAAAGGTGTACTCCCATTTCTCCACTCTAATAGATGATAACGTGTTCCTCTAAACGGTGTAAGAAATCCCTCACAATTTGTGTATCCAGCATCTACAAGATAATAGTAACCTGTGAAAGGGAGCTTCAATTAGATTACTTAAGATAGCCCAATTAGGTTATGGATAGAAAGATGGACTTCTAAAGATTGTCCGTCATATCTTACCCGTAGGGACTTGAAGTCCATTAGGTCTACTAGCGCATCTCGAAGTACTATAGAGTCGGAAAGAGATCTTTCCTATCCTGGTAGAACAAATATAAACTTCATGTTTGGGAATCAAACGTTCAATACATTTGTTGCAATTACTCCATTTCTTGTCCGATACCTTGGATTCTCACTTTCGGCTACACAAACATCAATATAAGTACCGTCTAAGGCTCCCAAATAATTCTATATAACATATTAACACTCTAATTATTATTTGAATAATTAAAAACAATTAACATTTTTCATGAAGAAAACTTAAAATAATGTATACCTTAAACCATTTTCATCTCCCATCATTACAATTTACTTGCACCGGAGTTGCTGCTTTAAGTAGACAACCTTGTAGTCGTAAAACTCCATGTAATACAGAATTGAAATACCTACTTATGGTCTCCCCTGAACGTTTGGATCTATTACCTATTGTATGAATATTTACATGATGAGCAAGTATATGTAAGAATATGGGCACTTGCTCCTCTAAAGTAATCAAGCCATCATTTTTCACTCTTCAATCATTATGAAGTAATTCACATAAGATACCAAATGTTCTTCTATCCATTCTGAGTTGATTCACGCATGATGTATCACTATCTCCTATTATACTATCTAAATAACGTAGTTGTGTTTCACGATTAGTAAAAGTACGAGCAGCTAATAAATAAGTTTCATAATGCCTCTCTGTCATATCAATTATCATCCATGGTACCAACATGAACATACTCATCATTTTCAAATGTCACATATCCAATACAAGATACATCAAAAGCTTCCTCTTATCCATCTCTATTCAAAATAAAAATATTTTAGCTAAATAATTCATATCAATTGCCACAAAAGCCTATCAATGTTACTGAGCAAGTCATCAAGACACCAGCTGTCCATATTCAAAAGAGTGTTATAGGTTATACGTTGTGGGTGAGACTATTTAATCCCACTGTATTAGTTAGTACGAGTCTTATGTTTTTGCCAAATGTCAGATAATACTATTTTAGTATTGTCCTGACTTTATGAATTGAAGAGTAGTATTTCATAGTTTAGTGAAATTGTGCGCTCTCAATATAATAAATTGTAGTACATTAACTATGTCATATAGAAGGACTTACCTTAGTCACTAGGTGAGTACTAGTTAATATTTTTTAGTGCATTTAGAATGCATTAAGAGGCTAGTGAGTAATAAGTCTGATTTTCGATAAAGTACTTCTAGAAAACTATGACATATTGTTAATATTTTATGATGTTCTTAATTTTAAGAGAGTTATGAATTCATATTTAGTAACTTAGTTATTTTGATATATTAAGAATAAGACTCTCTAAGTCAATATACTACATGGATTTGGATGGCTAGATTATTGGATAGTTCAGTGCATAGATTCTTAATAGTAAAATCCATATACACTTTTAAGGAAGTGACATAATAACTTTTAAGTAGTTAGTCTAGATCACAATCAACTAAGCGCGACTCTGATTGGGTATTAGAGATTTTATAATTTTACTTGAGACATCAAGTGTATAAATAGTCATTATTGACCAATAGACTGAATTTAGAACCATTGAATATTATAGATTTTATAATTTTACTTGAAACATCAAGTAGATATGATCATTATTGACCAATAGAATGAATTTAGATCCTAAGGTGAGACACATATAAACATTAAGTTGAAATTGAAGAAATATTCGTAGTGGAATCAGTCCATCTTGAAAAATTCATAAGACAACCTAATCTATTTTCCTAAAAACAAATTAAAGATTTTACTTGTACGCTTGAACCTCGAAAACTTTGAGAAACGTCAAAAAATTTAACATATATTTGCGCTTAACCAGAAGCCTCGAATTAACTGTAAGCTCAAAACTGTGAATCTTGAATTTCTCTCGTCAGGGCTATTAACTCCCACTTTTCTCATCATTTATTTTCAATTTCCTAATGTAAAGATAAATCAATATCCACCCCCTCACTCTTCTTCTTTCCCACTACGACCATGAGAACTTTTAAGTTCATTTATCTCTCCCCCCAGAGAAACCCAGGAAAAAGCCATGGATTCTTTTGAAGCTTACACTATTCTCTTCCATTTAGCTATGTTTAGCTCTGTTTTCCTTACACTATTCTCTTCCATTTAGCTATGTTTAGCTCTTGTTTTCCTTACACTATTCTCTTCCATTTAGCTATGTTTAGCTCTGTTTTCCTTACACTATTCTCTTCCATTTAGCTATGTTTAGCTCTTGTTTTCCTCCGTACTCCTTAGACAAAGAGACTTCTCTATCTCTTGGATTGAGATATACCTATCACAAACGACCCCTAAGGGTGTATACCTTAATGTTTTTTACTAGAAGCATTGTTTATAACATCTTAATAATTAAAAATCATTATTTATAACATCTTAATTCATAATTACATGAACGTGTTTTTCTAAAAAACACTTACATATATTTTAACTGCAAGTGTTATTTCTTACATTAATACATTCGAAACGAATACATGCCCAATAAAACATTTTCTTTAGTCATTATGGAGTGCCTTCTTAGTCTCTTCAGCAGCATCGGCCGCTTCAACCTGCATCTTTGCCGTCTGTAAATCAGCCTCCGTCGCTTCTTTTTCGTTCTTCGCTGTCATCTTCTTTCCCTGCTCTTTTTCCAACACAATTAAACCAGAGAGAGAGAGAGAGAGAGAGAGAGAGAGAGAGAGAGAGAGGATTCGTAATAGTACCTGACCAATGAAGAAGGCTTTGACATAGCCAAAGGCTTCCTTGATTGACGCTGTAAAATAAAGGCAATTCTCCTTAATGCGACTCATGATAGAAGTTGTTTCTCTTTTCCTCTCGTGGCTTCCAGCGGTGGCTGCTGTGAACGTCGGCGGCGGTGTTGACACACTGTTTTCTTCCATTCTCTCCTTTTTCTTGTTGATTACATTGAAAGAAGCTACAAACAAAGAGGGAAATAGATATGGTTGTCTTAACTCATCAATGGGTTTAAGTTTAACACGTTTTCTTCAATCTCTTCTGCGTGGCAACTGGTAACTGGCAACTCTACCACCTGTCCACATTTTTTCAACCAGATTCATTATTCACACGAGTTCTTTTTGTTAGTGGCCGTACGATTGATTCACTTTAGAGACCCCGAATGTGCTAACTAACGGTGGATCACCCTGATGCCGATACCGATAATTGGATTACCACCGATTCAATTATAATGATCAGAGAATCAAATGGTCCAGGGTGTAATTGCATTTTAATATTATTAGTAACAATTACTATTTTTAGAATTATTTAATATTATCATATTTGATTAGTTCACGTAAATGGTGAGAAGAGTTCTTCATCACTTGTTCATGAATCAAGTATTATTTTTTAGTGTATTTATTACTCGTTTTAATCTTTTACGCCATTGCTAGGGTTCGAGTTCTACAATATCCATCTTCATCTCATCCTAGTTTTTTGTTCAATTGTTTCAGTGACTACTGACTACTTCTTGGTTCTATTACTTTACGGCAGCATATGACAACAATCGTGCGTATTGATCGATATAGAAAAAACCTCAATCATCTTGAAAGTCTTTCAGACACTGAAATCCCATAATTGTCCATCAACAATCCCTTCAGTACTAAAACTTACATAATTGGAAAAAAAAAATCTCAGAGAATCTCCCTATATCTATGAGCAAAACAAGTAGAAGTGATCTTATTTATAAACACAGCCAAACTGGTGGAGATTTACATTTTCTTTAAAAGCTTTCTTACAGTACAACATCACTAAACACCAGTCCCTTCTCTAAGTTTACCTTCTTTCCCAAGTGTAACTCCTCATAAAATTAATGCCATCTTGACCTAAAGCCGCATTATCAGAAGGAGAATCATAAGTAATCTTCCTAAACTCATCAGGTTCTGCATAATCTGATATGTGTCAGTATCATTAACAAAAGCACTAAGATTGTCGAGCAGAAAAATTATTCGGGCTCAGGCCCACTCAATAATATTTTCAAGTAAGGCCCAATACTCATACTCCAGGAGAGGGCTCACAATAAGTCTAAACCGAAGACTCTTCCATGACTGAGGTCACATGATGACTGAGGCCGTAACCAGAGCGATGGACATGACCCATCTATGCTCACACTACTGAGGTCACGTGAATGACTGAGGTCCTCCAATGTCTAGGATCGCGGATACTCGGGATAGCCGAGATCGTTTCTCTAACACAATAAAAATATGATAATTTGTCATACAAGAAAATGATAGGTACACAATACCTATATAAGGCAATCTCAAGGATTGTTAAAGATGATAAGATTATAACCAAAATATCCTGATTTTAGGAATATTCTTCATAAATATCACATTCCTTACAGGAATGAGGAGGAAGATAAATTGAACCGGGATGATTGACTGGTACTGAATCATTATAAATATATGATGACCCCCATTTAAACAGTAAGCAATTCTCCTTATTGCTAATATACTATACTACATTGATCCTCAGATGTAGTAAGTGGGTCACCACCATGGTGCCCCATCTATTACTTTCACGATCGTTCTTGATTTTTACAGATCCTTGGATGAATCATCGAACGACGCGTGGTGGTCATCTCGATAGTAGATGCGGACAGATTTTTCACATCAACAACCACCATCTGCTCTACCTCCATATGTCATTCTTAAACCCAACTATTCTTCAACCTCATATGGAGATGTATTCAAGTTTCGAGGGTCCATGAACAAGTCTTCTCCCTCCTCATCTCACCCAGTACTCAATATATAGATTGTTAATAGTTAGTAATAAATGAGAATCGAAAATTTTTACAATGGTAGGATTTTTCCCCGGCATTGATGCCGACAATTTTTTTATCTTTTTGGTTCACCAAATACGTACTAGGTTCACCAAATACTTACTAGGTGTTCAAATTAATAAATCTTGGATGGATCCACCAAATGCGTATTGGTGTTCACCAAACATGTACAAGGGTTCACCAAATACGTAATGAGGTTCACTAAAAAATATGTATAAATTCACCAAACATGTACTGGTGTTCAGCAAACATGTACAAGGGTTCACGATCGTTCTTGATTTTTACAGATCCTTGGACGAATCAACGGACGACGCGCGGTGATCATCTCGATAGCAGATGCGGGCAGATTTTTCACATCAACAACCACCATCTGCTTTACCTCCATATGTCATTCTTAAACCCAGCTATTTTTCAACCTTATATATAGGTGTATTCAAGTTTCGAGGGTCCATAAACAAGTCTTCTCCCTCCTCATCTCACCCAGTACTCAATATATAGATTGTTTATAGTTAGCAATAAATGAGAATCGAAAATTTTTACAATGTTGGGGTTTTTCCCCGGCATTGATGCCGACAATTTTTTTTTAATTTTTTGGTTCACCAAATACGTACTAGGTTCACCAAATATGTACTAGGGGTTCACCAAATATGTACTGGGGTTCATCAAATACGTACAAATTAATAAATCTTGGAAGAGTTCACCAAATACGTACTGGTGTTCAACAAACATGTACAAATGTTCATTAAATACGTAATAAGGTTCACTAAATATGTATAAATTAATAAATCTTAGAGAGATTCACCCAAATACGTAGTGGGTTCACCAACTTCGTAGTGGGGTTCACTGAATAAATAATAGGGTTCACCAAATACGTATAAATTAATAATTCTAGAGGGATTCACCAAATATGTATTGGGGTTCACTAGTTGCGTACTGTGGTCCACTAAATACGTACAAAGTCATTTTTGGTGAGTTCCTCCAAGAATGAATAATTTTGTACGTATTTGGTGAACTTCATTGTGTATTTGGTGAACATCAGTACATATTTTGTGAACTCCTCCAATAATTATTAATTTATACATAATTGGTGAACCTCAATACATATTTAGTGAACCCCAATACATATTTGGTGAACCCCAACACATTTTTGTGAACCTCTCCATAAAAAAGAATTTTTAATTTTTGGTGAACCCCTCAAAGAATGGTTAATTCTGTACGTATTTGGTGAACCCCACTATGTATTTGGTGAACATAAATTAATAGATCTTGGAGGGGTTCACCAAATATATATTTGGTGAACACCAGTACATATTTGGTGAACACCAGTACATATTTGGTGAACACCAGTACATATTTGGTGAACTCTTTCAAGAATTATTAATTTATACGTAGTTGGTGAACCTCAATACATATTTAGTGAACCTCAGTACATATTTGGTGAAACCCCAATACATTTTTGTGAACCTCTCCAAAAAAAAAAAGAATTTTTAATTTTTGGTGAACCCCCCAAGATTCTCTTTGTACTCCACTACAAATTTATCATTTTACATTAATATGTATTTGTAATTTCTGGTGAATGCCACAAAATTTATCATTTTACACACTATTATGTTTTACATTTGTCGATTCATATGACACACTTCATATGTATGTCACACGATCATATATGGATTGTTCAAATTTATGAAATATGTTGTTGTACTTTTGTGACAAGTATTAAAAGAGACGGATTTTCACCATGTATAATTATAGGTGATGTAGTCGGTAAATCTTATTTATCGGTTCGACGAATACGTATAACCCCCAAGGTTAGTTTAACCTTTTATTTTATAATTATAACCCCATAAAAATGTATCGTTGATTATGTTTTCTTGATTTTATAACAAATATCGAGTAGAATATTTTTTCACTATTTAACGAACATGATAACCCCTAAGGTCGGAGGTGAAGATCTTTGGAAGACTCGTTCTCTAAATGAAAACATTCACCAAATTTTAAAAAAATATTCTCAATGTTTGTATATTGCATCTAGCCCAAACGTCATCACCACATGGTGAAAAACCATCACCACATGGCAAAACGCCATGTGTTGATGGTGTTTGGGCTCTCAAACGCCATTTTTTTGTGATACACTGTACCCGCAGTTTCTCTAACCTATATCAGTGGTTTTTGTGTCAATAGCGGCGGTTTTTGCAACCCATACCAGTGGTTTTGCCCCTATACCGATGGTTCTGTCGATTTTTCCAATTTTAATGTCTATTGTGGCAGTTTTAATGTCTATTGCGACGGTTTTAGTGTCAATACTGACGGTTTTAGTGTCTATTACGACAGTTTTAGTGTCTATTACGGCAGTTTTAGTGTCCATACTGACGGTTTTAGTGTCTATTACAGCGTTTTTAATGTCTATAATGACGAGTCGCCATTCATGTATAGCGTTTGAGGTCCAACTAGTCCATTTTGAACCCAAATGCCACTCACGTGGCGTTTGGCTTAAATTTAATAAAATATATTTATATGCTTATAAATTAAAACATAAAATGTGTGAAAATGGTTAAGTGTATGAAAATGGTTAAATTGGTTAAGTGTTTAAAAATGACTAAGTATACGACTAAGTGACAAAAAAGTACATAAAGGTGATAAAGGGTTAAAAAATTACCAAGTCAATGAAAATTAAAGTAATTCTTGAATTCTAAATCCAAGTATTCACCACCTCGATCTGATTGGAGGGTTTTCAATGATTTACCTAATTGTTTTTTAGCTTCAGCTTTAAAGTCTTTAAACTTTCTAAAAGTTTCAGACTTTCTTTGCATTAGGTAAGTATAACAATATATTGAGTAATAGTCAATAAAAGTGACGAAATAGTCATACCCACCTCTAGCTTGTACATTGATCGGTCTAAAGACATCATTATGCACTAGTTCAAGTGGTTCGTTGGCTCATTGGCCCTTTTCAGAAAAATGTCTCTTGGTCATTTTACCCTCTAGACATGATTTACAAACATGTTGAGTTCTAACTTTTAGTTCTCTCAATGCACCATGCTTTGTACTTATCTAGATTAATATGTCTCAACCAAAGATGCCAAAGATATGTGTTACTTTTAGGTTTTACTACTTTAAATAATTCAGAATTATTTAACGCGCATTCAGTCTGTTTAAGCATATACAATCCATTTATAACTTTAGCATGACAAATATCGAATCTATTCTTAGAAATAATAAACTCTTTATTAATAAAAGAAACTTTGAATAATTGTTCTTGCAAAAATTAAAGAGAAATCAAATTTCTTGAAAACTCAGGAATATAATAAACATCGTTCAAAACTAAATAATTATATCCAAAAAGTATACAGACTGTCCCCAATACTTTAGTTGACACGAGCGCACCACAGCCAACTCTCAAAATGTCATTGCCATTAGCCAGCTCCCTTGACGAATCAAGCATATGCAAAGAAGAACATACATGATTAGTGGCTCATGAATCAAGTATCCAGGATGAAAAATCATATTCCACTAAGTAAACTTCAAGTACAAGTAAATCATATTTACCTTTCTTTTTTCAGCTCGGAGAGATACTTGTTACAGTTCTCTTCCAATGACCTTCAACCCCAAAGTAGAAGCATTTTCTCTTAAGCTTGTTGTCGTTCTTGTTCTTCTTGACTTTCGACGATATCTTGACTTTCTTTTCTCTTTTGTTCTTACTCTTGTTCTTACCATTATTCTTCTTCTTTTTCTTGTTCTTAACAATATTGGAAGAATACTTTTGCTCAACAACATTTGTCTCGCCCTCTTTGGTTATTCTTAGGTTGAGTGACTCAAAAGTATGTATTTCATTCAACAATTGGACCATGTTGAATTGCAACTTGTTCATAACATAGTTGGTCATGAACGCTGAAATGGCTGGTGTGAGCGACTCAAGTATAATGCTAACTTGACTCCACTCATCAATGGTCACCCCATGTACTTCTGCCTCGTGCATTATGTTGATCATGTTCCAAACATGTTCTCGCATAGAAGTACCATTTCTCATCTTAGTCGTCATATAGCTCCTAGTGGCCTCATGATGGCTTTGATTAGACTGCTGCCAAAACATCACTTGTAGAGATTCCATAATCTCATAGGCAGTCCCCATACTTTCATGCTTGGTTCTCAGAACATCATTCATGCTCACAAGCATGTAGCATTTCGTCTTGTTGTTTGATATGATCCAAACATCATATATGTCCCTAACATTCTTAGAGGCATTAGCAGCGGGCTCCTGAGGACATTTCTCAGTAAGAATGAACTTATAATTCACAAATCAATATTAAGTTCAATTTCTCAAGAGCGAGTAAAGCAGTAACAAGATTGCCCGTGGTAGACATAATAATGATAAATGAAATTTAAAACATATAAGATTCAAGATGATAAATATCTAGAATTCGAAAAGTAAACGTGATGCATTAGTGCAACATAATAAACACACAAATATAACAATTACTAATCATGATAAAACAACCCAATGATTAATATGTTGCCTTAGAGTCAGTCAGATTAACCTTAAACTGTCTATGAGACATTCTCATCCTTATTAATTAAAACTTAAAATATCTCATATTTTCTCTTTTAACAGTAAGACATCACTTGTTTAGTCAAGTCACAATTGTCCACATGAAAGCTAAATTGTGACTTTGTGAGTGTAACCCGTCATTTCAGATTCCATGACTTCATTTAGAATATGTCACCTCGGGGTCGGTCAAAACTAAGCTACATCACTTCCTCATATCTTCTTAAGAAGTCCAACCTTGGTATTGGTACAACTGGAAACCTTCCTTAGGATGATGAAAACAAAGTCATCTCGAGGCCCTTACTGTACCTCACAGTGTTGTACTAATGATGAAAACCATATGTTACATAGACATGTCAACCTTCTCTCACTCATTATTTTAGGATTATGTGTTTTATTTTAACTAATAAATTAATTCCAAATTAATCATTGGTTAAAATAAAAACTCTATTAATATTTAATAATCAGTTATTCCAATCTCACGGCACCACTATAGTGTCATGTGGCACTACAGTGTTACACTCCCACTACTATAGTGTCATGTGGCACTACAATAATCCATGTTCAATCTCTGATACTCAATCGGTGATTAACACGTGGTAATTATTGTGAATTATATATTTATTTTAATCAGATAAATATCTAGATGTCAGTTAATTCAAAATTAACATATCTGATTATCTCTATCAACTAACTTGTATGTTATTTCACAAGTAATATATTTAGTTGATTCAAATTATTATCTAATAATAATTTAATTATTCTAATTTCACAAATTAGATATTTTGTCTCACTTATCGATAATTATTTATATAAATATAATTTCTAAATTTATATATATATAATTTAATTAATTAATTCATAATTAATTAATCATATATGATTATCTCATAAATATGTACTTGCCCCATAATTAAAATTTTTTGTAAGTCAGTCCTTTTCTCATGTCCTAAAATATTCACACCCTAAACTGCGTAGTACAGAGGTGACTTGGAGACCATAGAACTATAATCCTAAACTCCAATAAACCATATTATTAATTAAATTTTTTAATTAAATAATCTTATTTATTAATTCCATTATTACTCCACAATAAATATAGAATTAAACTCTTAGTGATTATAGAAAGTATTTATAGAGTATTCTAATGTAGTCTACTGATATAATCATTTCATGTAATTCTGTCCTTCAATTATTGGTTCGTAAATTAGAGCTGGTCAAAATGATTATTTTACCCTTTTAAATACCTCTTGATCCTTAAGAACCATTAATCCACTAGGGAATGACTAATTTATAATCTTATTATAAATTTGAGCTCAATAACCATTCAGCTCCAGAATTAACACTTAAGAGAACCAATATATGATCTGTTAGGAAAGCTTGAATTCTAAATCTTGTAAGATCATGTTTCCAGCTATGCACATCACGGAATCTCCAAAATAAAAGTCACTAGCTTGTTTTACAAAACAAACTTTAACAAGTGAATCAAAAGATCCAATAGGCATGCATAAGAGTTCATGACTACTCAGGATTTGGATTTATCTACATATGATCATTGAATTGATGGTATTAAATCTTTATGATAAACGGCAAGTTAATAAAGATGTTAATTCACATCGGTCCAATCATATATAATCTCATTATATAAAGTACATTCACTAAAATGTCTATACACATCAATGATCCGGATCTAGATCACATGCATTCATAACGCTTAGTGAACCGTACTAGCAACCATTCATTAAAAATTTCATACTTTAATATGTTGCTGACAATTTTATTCATTATCTATGATCTTAATCCTCTTGTACTAATACAAGATCATAGTCTCATTAATGAATATAGAATTTGTAAATATTTATATAATTATTCAATAATAATTTAAAAGAACAATTTAAGAAAAATGCAATCCTCATTAAATTTCATATCGAAATATCAATACACATGCTTTGAAAGCATAACCCCCAACATGGGGTTCACCAAATGCGTATAAAATTAATAATTTTTGGAGGGGTTCACCAAAAATGACTTTGTACGTATTTGGTGAAACCAGTACGTAATTGGTGAACCCTAGTACGTAATTGGTGAATCCTAGTACATATTTGGTGAACCCTTCCAAGAATTATTAATGTATGCATATTTGGTAAATCTCATTACGTATTCGGTGAACCTCACTATGTATTTCGTGAACCCCAGTACATATTTGGTGACCTCATTATGTATTCGGTGAACTTCAGTACGCAATTGGTAAACTCCAATATGTATTTGGTGAATCTCTCTAAAAATAATTAATTTATACTTATTTTGTGAACCTCATTACGTATTCGGTGAACCTCATTACGTATTTAGTGAATCTCACTACGTATCTGGTGAATCTCTCCAAGAATTATTAATTTATGCGTATTTGATGAACCTCATTACGTATTTGGTGAACCTCACTAAGATTTATTTATTTATACGTATTTAGTGAACCACATTACGTATTTGGTAAACTCCTGTAAATATTTGGTAAAGACTAGTACGTATTTGGTAAATCCCTTTAAGATTTATTAATTTGTACATATTTGATGAACCTCAATATATATTTAGTAAACCCCTAATACATATTTGATAAACCCTAATACGTATTTAGTGAAAAAAAAATTATCGGCATCAATACCGCGGCCTTAGAGTGTGACCCATAAGAATCTGTCTAAACATACATAAAATATTTTAGCTTCTCCTCCTTTTCCCTTAACAATATTTTTATATATTATTTTTGCTCTTTCCCCAACAAATTAAAATTACTCTCTCTCACACACTTACAACTAAATTTCTAATACTCTTACATGATGACTCGTATAGACTTTTTTATAAATATCAAGTATTTATTTATTCTCACTCTTTAAAATTTAAATAAAATATAATATTTTATGATATTTAATAATTAATAAAATATACCAGTACTAAATATTTAGTACTCCCGATGCATAGAATACTTTCTCCTCCCATTTCCAGACCAACTCTCTCGCATGGGCCTCTTTCTTAGTAACAAGAGATTGCCGCTAGGTCAGTTGACAATGGGATCCATTGGGGTAGGGATCTTTTTGGAGAAACAAAAATGTACAATTTTAGGGGAGGGTCTATTAATTGATTTGAGGTTAAAAAGTAATTGGTAGTTGGTTTTTAATTTAATATCAACGGGACTTAAGTATAGTTTGGCTAATCAGTTCGTTTGGCTCTCTTTTTTCTTCAATAATATTAATATCGGTTGATTCTCTTTTTTTTTTTAATTATACTAATTGTGTCTTAACTACAACTTAATAAACTCAAAATAGATGGGTGTAATTTTATTTAATTAAACATATAGTTATTGCCTTTAAAAATTCAACTGAACATTTTCTCAATTTAGCTAATCATTTAAATTAAGTAATAATGATAAAGCAATAAACATTAAATTAAATAATAGTGATAAAACAGTCAACCAAGAAAAGTTAATACATGCGAACGTATCGATAAAGTTTAAACAATGTATAAATTAAAGAATTCTAAACTTCATTAAAATAAGATATGTTTCCACTTGAGTAGTTATTTGCCGACTCATATTCATTAGGATTCTGAAGTTAATTAGAGTATATGACAATCAATACACTTAAAATATTAGTTGATATGAATTTAAACATGGGCAACTTAATTAAAAGGATTTATTACCTTGATAAATTTCAGAATATGACCGTCACTTTGCGTTGAATTCATAAAGTTAAAAGTGTGAACATAGTCTACTTCAGCAAGTTTTTGTAAGTTGTAAATCATTTCAAATAACGTCTAATAAATAATTATCTAATAAATTTCAAATTTCAGATCATTTGTGATTGTATTTTGATTTCTTTGACTAAAATGCTTAAAAAGATGATACTTGACTTGGAAGCGAGGCAAAATTGTTACTTCCTAACTCATGTTACATTAAATTTAATTAGTCATAATGTAGTAAAATAACATAATATTGCTCTATCAATATAGCAAAAAAAAAAGTTTACTTCCTTGATGTTCCTTCTTTCGGTGTCTTTTTCTTACACTTCTCCGTGTTATGTTTTTAGTCTTACATTAGATTCTCCTTTTAGTCTCATACATGGAAGATCTATTGTTGACATTCAACCATAACCTAATTTTGTATGTCGTTTGTCAAAGAACCCTCATTGCTTTTAATATCATTATCAATGATATTCATCAATTTGACGTTGTTCATTTCTTTTGTAAGAAGCCGCAAGCCTTCAACAATTTTATCTTTCACAATCATACTACCATAATCTATTTCTGCCCCAATTATCCCAATTTCTTATCCAAGGCATGAGACGGTGGAAGAACCTAATTCTGTGACATATTGTTTCGCCGTTCTTGTCCACCTTCGTGAGATATATTATGAGGGTACTCTCACAACACTTTTTCAATCAAAATCCTAAATGCACAATGACACAAGGTTCTTAAAGGGTCAAACTTGTGACAAGAACAAGTAATTGTCTTAGAAAATGATTTGTAAAGAACCTCCTAAATCATTTCTTTCCCATGTACTCTAACATGAAAATATTTCACAATATGTGGTACATTTTTTAATGAAGATAGATAGTATTGATGACACCTCAATTTCAAAGTGCTTGGACAAAGTACGAGTATACGTACGTGTAGCTTGTACTACTGTAGGTCCACCCACGTTCATTTATATTGAGAGGCATACATTGGTGGTGACAAAAATATTCTTCTAACTCTATTTCCCTCATCTTTGTTATGACGTATTCTCATAATGACAAATTCGGCGAGCCGCATTGTCTTAGTCAACATATGGTGAAGCGTATTGTTTGTACTCTTATTTCATGACGATGATCTAACACTAGCATAATAGGTATCAATACTAAAAGTGGGACACTACTTAGCCCTTAACCCACAAATATGCTTTAACCATCTATGTTCTTCCAAAATAAACTTGGCTAGCATGGAATTCCAGATTACCTCAAACTCATATGGTAAATCAGACCAGTGCAGACACTTATTAAACTCTCTCTTAAATTCTGGATTTACATACAGTGAAGAAAAGAAGTTGTGAAACATTTTTTGAGATATTCCAAATGTAAAGGTGATGTCGTGACTCAGAAAAAACTAAATAAATTGCATTAAACATTACTTGATCTTGATCTGTAAATTGGTTATCGACCACCCATTGATTCTAAAAATGTTGCAAATAACTAAACAAATGAAGCAGTTATTTCATCTAGTAAGAATGCAAACCAAAGATAACATTCATTCACTGGTGATTAACCCCTAAAAATGACACACATATCATGTTATACTTGTTCGTGCGATAATTTGTATCAAATATCACTACATCTCCCAAATTATCATAATCAAGCCTTGATTTTCCATCCCTCCAAAAAACATTCTTCATTCTATTTTCTTGATCTAATTCAAATGAATAAAAGAACATGGGATCATCCTCTTCCTTGGTTCTGAAAATGTTCATTATACTTTGCGTGTCTCCAGCCCAATTAGCTGCAATCTTAGTGTATTCATAAAATTATAGCAATCTCTTCTAGTAAACCCTACAGAACCTACTTCTTCAGACTCATTAACCCTGAATGAATATGCTTGTGTTGTTCTCATGCCTGAATCAATCATAGTTTGTGTGATACATTTTTTAACTTTAGTAATTTTTCATCCAGATCGAAGAAATCGTCTTTCCTTAGGCCTAGCTAGTTCATGGTTATGTTCTAAATTGAAAAGGATAACTCTCCAACACCCATTATCATGGCAGTGAAATTTGATATTTGCTTTACAATCAGTTATAGTTTCCATCTTTTCCATCATTTTCTCTTTTATCGGATTTGAGTCTTAACAAAGCCTTCTTTTAAAAAATAAAATTAATACTTGTTGGGTTCTCATACTTATCAGACCGTCTTTTTATTTTTCTAATGCTAAAACCAAGTTGTAAACCATACTTGTTATAATACTCATAACACTCTTTCATACTATTGGCAATTAGTCCTATATGAGGTTCAAGAGTATCATCTTTTGCTCCTTCCATCTGTTGAAAGACAAATTAGTAGCAAATAATATGACCAATATTTTGTAAGAAGTTAAAAATATAAAGTAGCAAAAAATCTAGAAGACAAATAGGGCCTTTTTGTAACGCCTCGATTTATGAGGGTTAAACATGCATGTAATTTCACTTATTAAAAAATCCTCAATTCAATTGAAATCCTAATTGGAGAAAATTTACAAATTGGAAATCCAAATTTTGCCATAATTTTAACGTTAAATTGCGGAAACATAAAATTATTTTAAGAGAATATATATTCAATAAACTGAAATAAATTATTCATTAATCTGTAATTAGTCGATTACGAAAATCTATAAAACATAAAAGTCAAACATATTATCGAAGACTAGAACATGAAAACTCAAAAATTCCTGAATCAACTGTAATTAAACTAATTCTGTTTCTGATGTCATATAATCATAGTTAGTGAAAATCTCAAATTTTCGCTGACTATGACAATTCTTCACACACGCTGCTCGCCAGCACTTGCAACATATTCATCTATGGGGGTGAGTGTTAAAAATACTCAGTAAGTAAACTCATATACTAATAAGTTTCACATGACATAAATATAAATATATAACTCATACAACTTTAATTTAACACATTCACTTGATTATTAAATAACATAAAGTACTTCTAATTAATATAACTAATTTTATGGTTAATATATAACTTGAACTTGTATTTATTCTTGTTGATACTTGTATTTAATTGATCATAATTCTACTAGGCATATCCCTCGATTAAAAACCTAATCAAAATTATATCACACTTGAACTTGAACTTGTAACTTAATGTGAACATGACGGATTTGGTGTCCTGAAACTTGATGTCACTAAAAGTTATCTGAACTTTAAGGGCGCTAACATGAATATGATGACACCTAACCGTATAGCTGATAACATGACATGAACAATCTGGTTACTTGATAACTAAGGGACATGACTAAGTTTACCTCTTGTTTATTTATCACTTTACTTAAGTTAAGATTCATAATTCACATTATTACATATACATGAGTAAACACATAACTTGTTCATGAACATAAACGATATAACTATTACGTGAATAACTCAAAATATAATCATACATAACATGGTAAATAATTTCATCATGATATGAAAAAAAAACTGGATCATAAGATTCAGCAACATAAAGAAATAATAAAAATAATTATATATGCTACACTTATAACATATGAACCGAATTACTATGTAAATTCACCTATCTCGATTTGCTACGAATTAAATTCAGCAGCTAATGACCTAAAATCTAAGGATCCCAGATCACAACACATTCATATAATGTCTACAATTATTTAATTAACTAGAGGGCGAGTGAGGTTGGATATAGGTGGAAACTAAACCGATTGTAAATTTATCAAGCAGTTCAAACTGGTTCAGTTAGATTCGGTGGACTGGACCACTTTGGTTCTGCTGGGTTGGGGCTGGTTCGGTCTTATCGGGTTGAACTAGTTTGGTCTGGTTTGGCTGAACTAATTCGGTTGGACTTGTTTGGTCTGGTCTAACTGAACTGGTTCGGTCTGGTTCAGTTAAACTAATTCAGTCTATGTATTTGATGGGTCGGGTCGGGTAAAAAATAAATGGATCACAGGATCCAGTTACTGATAAAATAGAGAACGAACAAGGAAGAGAGAAAGAAAGAAAAGGACATGAAGTTACCGATCGCAATAACGATGAAGACGAACAACTATGATTCGACGAAAATGATCAATGGGCTGCCATAAGAGAGAACCAAAGATACAGAGCATGAGAGTCAAAAATCGAAGAAAAAATAAGAGAAAATCCGAAACAGAGATTGAGAAAAATATCAAAGGGCTTACCAGAAAGATGGACGGTGGCGATATGGCGGTGACTTAAAACAGAGAGATAAATAGGATGTAAATTGTTGGAATTTGAAGAATAAAACTCAAATTTGGGTAGATATACATATAACATTGAAATAGAAAATTTGAATTGAGAAATAAAGGAAAATAATGAAGGAGGAAAGAAGGAAATAGCTTACCGGAGCATTGAAAACACCACTGGTCGAAACACAATTCTCCCTGAAATGCAATACGACGACAACACTAATTGAGACTTCAATCTACTTATCCTAAAACATCATTCCCTTAGTTAAAATAAACTTGTCAGATTCAAATACAAGTTTAAATCTACTCTTACATAAGAGGGGTCCAAAAACCAAATTCCTACGAATGTCTGGCACGTGGAGGACATCAATAAGAGAGTTGTTTTTACCTTAGTAAGCTTCAGTGGAACTTTTCCTTTCCTTTTCACGTCAGCCTCAGAGGCATTGCCCATCTATAATTTTTTACCTTTAACTTCTTCATAAGTTGAAAACAGACATTTGTATCAACCCACTAACTCGTGGTATCAATGACAATGCACAATTCAAAACTTGTCGCACATAAGTCATATATCTCGATCACATAAACCATGTTCTTATGACGTTTTTAGGTTTTGCCACTGTGTGGTACTTTTTGGATAGACAATCTTTTGCTCTGTGTTAGTCTTTACTGCACACCCATCAATTACCCTTGATTCGTTTGTTACTTATACCTTTGTTGAAGTTTCCGTTGCTGTTGCTCATAGCCTTCCTTTTAAAGATTTTCAGTTTTGGCTTTCTGACTTTAACAAAAATTAGCGTCAGCACTAGTGATGACCATTCCACATGGAAAGAGTGACTTTGTGATTCACAATGATGCTTCCAAGAGAGGTTTAGGTTGTGTTTTGATGCAACAGGGAAAGGTCATAGCACGTGCTTCTCGTTAACTCAAGTCTTATGAACAGATAGAATTATCGTACACATGATTTAGAGTTGGTTGTAATTGGATTTACCCTCAACATTCGGAGACATTACTTGTATGGTTGTAAATGGAATTACATAGTAATTTGGTTCATGTGTTATAAGTATAGCATATAAAATGTAAAATTGTTTTGATTGTTTCTTTATGTTGCTCAATCTTATGATCAAGTATTTTATTTAATTTTTCATATCACGATGAAATTATTTATCATGTAATGTATGATTATATTT
The DNA here is from genome assembly GCA_003255025.1 of Datisca glomerata. NCBI lineage: Eukaryota > Viridiplantae > Streptophyta > Magnoliopsida > Cucurbitales > Datiscaceae > Datisca > Datisca glomerata. The sequence continues at coordinate 4,737,306 of QANY01002976.1, forward strand.
TGAGTTATGCATGTAATAGATATATCATTTATGTTCATGAACAAGTTATATGTTTACTCATGTATATGTAATAATGTGAATTATGAATCTTAACTCAAGTAAAGTGATAAGTAAACAAAATATAGACTTAGTCATGTCCCTTGATTATCGAGTAACCAGATTGTTCACGTCATGGTTCAAGTTCAAGTGTGAAATAATTCTGGTTAGGTTGTTAATCGGGGGATATGCCTAGTCGAATTATAATCAAGCAAGTACAAGTATCAGTAATAATAAGTACAAGTTCAAGTTATATGTTAACCATGAAATCAGTTATGTTAATAACAAGTACTTTATATTATTTAATATCAAGTGAATGTGTTAAATTAAAGTTGCATGAGTTATATGTTTACATTTATGTCATGTGAAGCTCATTAGTATGTGGGTTTACTTACTTAGTATTTTTAATACTCACCCTCCATAAATGAATATGTTGCAGGTGATGGCGAGCACCAGTAGTGAGGGACTGCCATAGTCAACGAAAATAGTAGATTTTCACTAACTATGATTATATGACATCAAAAATAGATTTCAGTTTAATTACAGTTGATTCAGAAATTTGTGAATTTTCATGTTTTAGTCTTCGATAATATGTATGACTTTCATGTTTTATGTATTTTTGGAATCAACTTTATTACAGGTCAATCAATCATTTATTTCAGTTTATTGAGTAGATATTCTCTTAAAATAATTTTATGCTTCCGCTATTTAATGTTAAAATTAGGGCAAAATTAGGATATTTAAATTGAAAATTTTCTCCAATTAGGGTTTCAATTGAATTGAGAATTTTTTAATAAGTGAAATTACATGCATGTTTAACCCTAAAAAATTGGGGCGTTACAGTTTGGTATCAGAGCAAAAGCTCATAGATGAGTGTTGAGTGTCGGTTTGGTCTTGTATGTTAGTTTTAATTTTTTTTAAAAGCCCATGCGCTTCCGCCGCACGCACCGCGATTCCAGTAATTGGTATCATGGCGGTCTTTATATATTTATGTATTAAATATTGTGTGGGTATTCTTGCATTATTCATAGTATTCTGATATGTATGAATTAATTGATACCGAGCTTTGTACTTTTCAATCGTATCGTCAACAGATAGCTTCCTTTTAAAAATCCAATTAGAGACTATTGGTTTATTCCTGGGTGGGAGGTCAACCAATATCCAAGTGTTATTTTACAAAATGAAATCTATCTCGTTATCAATAACGTCTTTCCAAAAAGGAGCTTCAAAAATGAAATCTATCTCGCTATCAATAACGTCCTCTTTGTATGTCTGAGGTTCGACTTCGGTCAAGTACGTTAGAAACTCTAGACCGAATGAGGTACTCATTCTAACTTGTTTACCTTTTCTAGGCTCAAGTTCATATTCTTCATCTATTTGAGCTCAAAATGTACCTTCATCTACACCTCGTTCAGTAGATTGACTGTGTTTTCCTTCCTTAAATGGAAACATGTTCTCTAACAGTCTCCATTATAGTGTTGTTACTTATGTCAGAAATCTCTGTCCTAATAACAAAACTCTATATGCAGCATTATTTAATGCATATCTAATGAAAACACAATCTAGTGTCTTAGGTCTAAGCTTGAATCTATTTGTCAACGGTACTTATATATTTGCGAGACACCCCCACACTTTTAGGATTTTATAGAAAAGCAACTTCCATTTTCACACTTCATAAGGAAACTTGTTAGTCTTCTTATGTGAAATCCGGTTTAGTATGCTGTTAGCCGTAAGTAAGCCACCCCCAAAAAAAAATTATGGGGTAGTCTGGAACTGTTTAACATACAGTTCACCATGTCCTTTAGAGTTCTATTTTTCCTTTCAGCCACCCCATTATGCTAAGGTGTGTAAGGTGCTGTAGTCTAATGGACTATGCCATGATGTACACAGAATTCAGATAGCGTCGTGAAGTCATATTCTCCACCTCAGTCAGATCTAAGCACATTTATTTTCTTCCCAAGTTGATTTTCAACTTTAGAGTTATATGTATTAAACATTTCCAAAGTCTCATCTTTAGTACGCAACAAATACACATAGCAGAATTTACTACAATCATCAATAAATGTTACAAAGTATTTCCTGTCACCTCTATTAGGTGGAAATTTCATGTCGCATAAATCACTATGTATTAATCCTAATAACTCACTATCTCTTTCTACTGATTTAAATGATTTTCTAGTGAATTTGGATTCAACACGTATTTCACATTTATGTCATTTTTCTATGTCGAATTTAAGTAATAAATCTAAGTTCATCATTTTTTGCATAGATTTCATATTTACATGACCTAATCTAACTTATCAAATAGCACAAACTCAACAATATAAACAAAAGGTATAGATTTTTCATTAATTGAAATAGAAATTACCGTAGAAACATTAAACCTATCGACCACATAAAGCAAGGAGAGAGATGCGGAGAGAGCTTAACCTTTATAAATCATATTTTGTTGTGCTTGGGAGAGAGAGCCTCATTTTTAAATCATTTAAAATGTAGGTGATGATAGCCTTTTTGTACAAGGTGACGATAATGACTTTAATTCAATGTGTAAAGGATTTCTTCAATTTGCAGGCAGACATTGGCCTCAGCCAGTTGACATGACTTGAGGAAGTAGCAAGTAATTTTTTAAATGGAAAAATTATATTGTACCTCTTCTAAACCGGTAAAGGAGTTTTTTACCATCCGATAATCATAAGTGGGTCCTACAATAGGCGATCTAATGGTTAAAGTTTTCTTGTATCTATACCAAGAGGTACCATAGAACAACCCTTTCTTACCTTCAATAAAAATTAAAAGATTAAGTGGTTTATCCTTCCAAAAGTGTTGTATGAACTATCTCTCAAGTCAGATCACATGGGTCCAAGTTAGGATTACTATATCCATAATCATCACTATAGATATTTTTTAAAATTCATTTATAATACATTTTTTAATTTTCTGTAGTACATTTTCTTAACGACGTCACTTATTGTCTCATGCATATAATTTAATTTAAAATAAACTTCACACTTGATCTCCTCCTTTATATTATTTTTGTTTGACGAACAGAAAAAGCACTCATACACATTCTTACTACTCATTCATCCAAGTGCATGATATTTAGGAACTTCTAGTTTATTTGGATATTAAATTATAGAATATTTTTAAAATTAGATTTACAATAAATAAATCCCAAATGTTTCAAATTTTTTCTATATCCTATTCCCTACATATTAAATACTATCAATTTATTTATTTTCTTTTTCAAAAACGATTCATCATAGTTTTAAGATAATAATTTTAAACAACATATGAATAAGTCAAAAATATCAGTTTTAAATAATCAAATTGAGAATCCTCCTTACTATCAAATTAAACTTATTCTAACTTTCAAATCCTCCTTATTATTTTAAAAAATTACACATCATGTGAGAAGCACATGCTTCTCAACTAGTTAAAATAAATTAGTAGAAAATTATAATTTTCTCTATAACTTTTTAAATAACTTATCACAATTTATTCAAAGTTATCAAATTAAAATTAATTTAAAAATGACTTATCAATTACTAGTTTTTAAATTTATTAAATAGGTGACTGAATTAAAAAATCAATGCTGACTTTGATCAATTTATTAAAATTATAAAAGTAGTCAATTATTAAATGCAAAATGTGTAATGTGTCAATGATAAGTGTTCTGTTGTAAATGATTGTAACTATGGATGACATTAGTGTATGTCCTAGAATTTCCCAAATTCTTAAACTCTCATCTCTTCATACTCCGCAACCTTTCATGAAAATATACAAGCTAATAGAGCAAATCAAAGTCTATCTTGTCCCTAATTATTCTAATATTATCTTTACTTTCCTTTATTTCTAACATGTCATCAGTACGACTCTCGAATTTTATCAAATCGACTTCTTTGGTTCAAGTTCTAAGTCTTGGTGTCGTGTTGATTGATTTAAAAGACTCAAGTTCAAAGTCTGGCCTTTCATTTCTAGCATCTTATTGCCGTCGTGATCGATCTTTAAAGAAACAAAAATCAAATTTGGGTAAATAAAGACTTGTGTATTCTAATTACTAGAGCAGTAAATATTATGCTTTCTTTATATTCGATCAATCATGATATGCTAATATATGTAAACTAGTAACTTATTTTTGTCACTAGATACTTTTATACAATCGATAAGTTATGGAATTTTAAACTATTAAGTTTCTTAACTGAATTTTTACTAAAGATATGTGGATATGTCAACATCTAATGGTTAAATTTCATGAACTTTGGACATTTATGAAATTTATAATTAATTTTTCATTCATAGCTGCACATTGTTGTGATTCTACATTTTATGAACTTTGGGAGATCATAAACTTATTTTGTAGATCTACTTCTGACCTGAAATTTGGTAAGTAGTTATATCCACGTGTTAAGATTCATCCCAACAAATTTGAGATTTTTTATGTGAGTTTGATGATATATCGTATTTCTATTATTAATGAAATTATTGGATAGATTTTCAGTATCTTTCTTCTAAAATATCAAACGAAATGCCTTTTTTAAATCATATAAAAAATTTCAGAAGTAAATTAACATGTTAATCATGATATAGAATTTTTATCGTAACTTTCTGCATTATATAGAATATATATGAATACTGAAGAATTTTTATATTTTATTATATTCATCATGTCAAATCTTACAAAGCTTGAATTCATCATCCTTGATCTTACGAGCAAAAACTATCTATCATACATTCTAGATGCTAAAATTCATCTTAATGCTATAAAAGAATAAAAGAAAGAAATAAACATCCCAGGAGATCATTCTAAAGGTGATTTTTCTTCGCCATCATCTCCAAAGATAATATTTTTTTATTTTTCTTTACCAATTCTCCCTAAAAGAGAAAGAAATAAAGGCTAATTCTGCACATCACTCTCTTGATCATGAGGTTGGTCCTGTGATGACTCGTTTGGATGCATCTAATTTCTGTGAAACCCTAAAGGAAATTTGGATTACATGATAAAGCGAATTTGGATTACTTGATTAGTGATGGAAATATCCAAGACATTTAAAGTTTATTTTACTTTCAATCTATTCATTTAAAGCTTAATTTTCTTTTTTTTCTATCTATTTATTTTTAATATGATATAAATGCTTCTATGTTATCTATGTTATGTTTCTACATTATGTTTAACTTAGATATTTCATAATATGTTTCATTTTTTTAATGAAGACAAAATGGATATTCTTCATCCTTTAATTGATTCAAAGTACAACGCTGAAAACATATGTCTCACATATAGTGCAACTACTCACACCATTCTTAAAGATGAAAAATATTTTTTGCATTTGATAATGGAGAAGCGATTGTTAATATAATCTCAAGTTCTGTAGAATTTATTGTTAGATCTAGAAGAGCATATATCGTATGGGAGAATAAGTCTGTTATAAATTATGCATTATTTTCTCTTAAAACTGAAGAAACTTGTTAGGTTTCAAAGATATATGTATTAACGAATATCATATTGAGACTGAAAATGAGAATGATATAGAATATATCTATATTATATCTACTGTCTCAAATAAGAAATGTGTGCTTGAAAAGTAACTCCCATTTTCTTCTTAGTTATATTACACATATACTAGTGCATTTGAAGTACATGACATAATAACATGGCATAATAAACCAGAAGTTTATCGACTCAACAGTAAACCATAAGTTCATAGATCCAAAAATGAACCAAAAGTTTATCATTTGGCATGATTGATTGGGACTTCCTGGGTCAATAATGATGAGGAGGATCATTGAAAATTCACACGGACTTCCATTAAAGAATCATAATATTCTTTAATCTAATGAATTCTCATGTGTTGCTTGTTCTCACGGTAAATTTATCATTAAACCATTGGCAACTAAAGTCGGGGCTCAATCCCCTGCATTTTTGGAACACATTCAAGGTGATATATAATGGCCCATTCACCCTCAATGCGGATCATTTAGATAATTTATGATATTATTTGATGCCTCTACAAGATGATCACATGCGTGTTTTATCATCTCGCAACCTGGCAGCACATTTTTTTCCAAATTATGTGATCAAGACAATTTGTCTTGACTGCCGGTGAATTTACATCCAAGCTTTTAATGATTATTGTCTATATAAGTAGGGATAAATATTGAACAATTTGTTGCCCATATTCATAAACAGAGTTATCTAGCTAAATCATTTACTCAATGCCTCTGACTGATTGCTAGACCATTACTTATGAGAACAAAACTTCCATTTCAGTTTGAGGATATGTTAGTTTACATGCAACAACACTTGAAAGAATAAGACCAACATCTTATCATAAGTTTTCCCCTTTACGATAGAATTTTGGTCAGGAGTCAAATATTTCTCATCCAAGAATTTTTTGTTGTGTTGTATATGCCCTAATCACTCCTCTGCAACATACTAGGATGGGAACTCAAAAAAGGCAAGGAACATGTGTTGGTTTTGAATCTCCTATTAGAAAATATCTTGAACCCCCTGATGGTGACGGCAATTGCCGACTGTCATTTTGATGACAGTTTTCCTAGCCTTAGGGAAAGAAACTAAGACGTTGAGAAAAGAAATTATATAGATTGCATCATCATTATCTCGCTTTGATCCTTAAACAACACAATTTGAACTAGAAGTTCAAAGGATAATTCATTTAAAAAGTATAGAAAATTAATTTCTATGCATCACTAACATGAAAAGAGTAACTGAATCTCATGTTCCAACTGTAAATGCTCTAACTCGGATCGACATCCTAGAAGAATGATCCATTACTGCTATGGAAAATGAGCCTATGACACGGCTGAAGCGTGGGAGACCAATAAGTTTGAAATATATAAATCCTTGAAAAAGAAAGAGCAAATAATTCAAATGATAATATTGAGGAGGCGAGTACTCATGAATAAACCTTAACTATAACTTGTGATAAAACCTCAGAAGAGATTTAGGTACCTGAAAATGATGAAAATAAAGAGATCTCAATCAGTTATGTTTCTACGAGAAAAAGAGGAACCAAAAAGAAATAATTGTCGACAATATTTTTGCATAACCTAGCATTTGATGTGTAACGTCCTGATTTTCTAAGGTTAAACATGCATGTAACTTTACAATTCAAAATCCTTCAATTCAATTGAAACCCTAATTTAAGAAAATCTCTAAATTGAAAATCCTAATTTGAGAAAATCTCTAAATTAGAAACCCTAACTTTAACATTAAATAGCGGTAGCCTAAAGTTATATAAAAATATTTATTCAATAAACTGCAATAAATGCCATAATAAAGTCAACATGAAAAAAATTCGCAAGTCATGAAAATCAAAGTGAAAAAATCCTTAAGTCATGAAAATCAACATATATATGTAGAATAAATTATGCAAATTCATAAATTCATGTATCAACTATACTTAACGAAAAATCTGTTTCTAATATCTTATAATCATTATTAATTGAAAATTTTCTAATTTCACTGGTTATGGTAGTCCCTCACTTATGTTATTCGTCATCACCTGTAACACAATCATCTATGAGAGAGTGAGTATTATAAATACTCAGTAAGTAAACTTACATACTAAAAAGCTTCAGATGTCATAGATGTAAACTAGTAACTCATGCAACTATAATTTAACCTACTCACTTGATTATTAAAGCAGATAAACTACTTGTAATTAACATAGATGAATTGATGGTTATCATGTCACTTGAACTTGCACTTGTAACATGTCCAATCATGATTCGATTAGACATATTTTCCAGTTAACAACCGAACCAAAATTGATTCGCACTTGAACTTAAACTTGTAACATGAACATAAACATGGCGGAATGGGTGTCTTGAAGTTGGTGTCACTTAAGGTTATCTTAATCTTAAAGACGCTGACATGAACATGGTGACACCCAACCATATAGTTGATAATATGACGTGAACCGTCTGTTTACTTGATAACTAATGAATATGTCTAAGTCTACCATTTATTAATATTCCAGTTCACTTGTTACTTTCATGACTTGAAATAACTCACATCCCTTACTATCATGCAGGTTGTTCATGAACACAAACAATATAGCTAATATGTGTATAACTCAAAATCTAATCATACATAACATGGTAATTAACTACATCATGATATGAAAAAATAAATAAAACACTTGATCATAAGATTGAGCAACAAAAAGAAATTAATAAAGCGATATCAAATTAAATACGCTACATTCATAATATATGAGATAAATTACTATGTAAGACTACTTACTTGGATTAGTGTGAGAGATTTAAATAACTATTGACCTGAAACCTAAAGATAATAAACCTAAGTATACATTAAATTAGGAAGGTGACAAAGGGTTGGAAAAGGGTGAAAATAAATTGATATTAATATGGTCAAAATTGTTCATAGCGGTACATTACGGGTTGGTTAGGCTCTACAGGTTCGGTCTAATTTGATTGGATTCGATTGATTGAGTCTAAACTGATTCGATTGATTGAGTCTAAACTAATATGAATCGGTTCGAATCAGGTTTGACGATTCCAAATAACTTCACGGATTGGAAGTAACTATACATTTAAACAAAATGGGTAAAGCACAAAATTATTAAAACACTATGAAAATCCAGTAAATATTCAAAATCAATTCAAATATTAATTCAATTTTTAAGGAATATTAAACTATTTGAATCATATAAAAGAACTAATTTTAATTGTTTAAAGCCCCACTAATTCAATTGATTACAAAATCCATTTGGATGGAATGACAAAGGCCACATAAAAGTACACCAGTGCAAAAATCAATACTTAAGAAACTACATAAACAAAACATGAACAATGTATATTTAAAGCCAAAAAAATGTAATTTTAACAAAACTGAAGCTAGTAATAAATATAAAGTTGGTACTTAAACAAATACTAATTTAAAAGCCAGTCAAAACAGTTTAATATGCACCATACATCAAAACGATTCAAATGAAGTGGTTCAAAACACCCATTTTGTTCGGCTGGTTGAAATCAAAAGAAAGTGAAACAACAAAAGAGAAAAACAAGGACGAGAGAGACGAATCAGAGAGAGAAATCTTAGATAAAAGTTCCTTTTGGTATAAATCGTATTTTAAAATTCTAAAAATTCATATTAAATACATCAAGAATCAAATAACTGTAAAAGCGAAAGTGTAATTTAATCCATGATAGTAGATCACAATTTAGAGCTGAGCGGTTGGCCTTTCAGATCTACACGATTCTCTATCAGAGAGTCTCATTTGATTAAATCTCTCTGTTTTCTCTCTAACAATGAAAATATTAGAGAGAATAGAATGATTACCTTTAATCGTGTGACCTGAGAACCCTAACCACTTATAGATAACATATATATTATCTTTTGGTATTTCTATTTTAACTCATCATAAAAATAGAAATTACTAAAAAATCTTTACACATTAAAAGGTCCATAACCTATTAGATACATTAAAACTCAAATTATTAAAACCTTAGTTGATCACTTTTAATTGGGTTTAACCTTATTTGACAGTCCACAACACATAATTATTCACATATAAGTTCACCGTTGGATTAAGGATCCAACAATCTCCCACTTGGACTATATGTGTAACCTTATAACTATGTTTTGCAAAAAAAATAACCGAACGAGCTCAACTTTGCTATCATTATCAAGGTATATCTATAACTAATCTGGTCCATCAATCCATAGGATCAAAAAGACCTTCGATCCAACAATCGTAACTCAACCCATCAATGGTCACGTATGTCAATACAACTGAATTACATGAATTATGATTTGGATGTATAGTATAGAATTCACGTAATATGAACTTAACATGTCTATTTCCAACTGGTCCACCGAAAATCTTAGTGAGATCAAACCATACCAGAGTCAAAATGTGAATAAACCAAAATTTTATTTTTGCAGAAATTACCTCAAAATATCCATAAACCAAAATAACGGAAAGTATGCCTATAAAGAAGATCATCCAAAAAATACAAACTTCCACTAAAATTGAATATCATCAACTGATATGACACCCATAAGAGCAGTGTGATCATGAAACTATTTGGGTGGCAATCCCTTAGTAAGCGGATCCACAAATGAAGTTTGTTTCGACATGTTCTATAGACAACTGTTCACTCTGACTCTTTCCTTAAGAACCAGGAACTTGATGTCTATATACTTCAACTTTGTCGAACTTCTATTGTTATTGAAATACAGAATTGCTAGCTTATTATCTTAATACTATTTACTATGTACAGCCTTGTGACAAAATTCCGTAGTCATGTTTCGTGATCGGATGCCTCATAATATGCTATGAACTCTATTGACATGGTAGAAGAGGCTAAAAGAGATTGTTTAGCACTCTTCTAGAAGACAACACCAACAGCCAATAGAAAAATATAGCCCAACGTACATCGTTGCTGGCAAGCAAGATGTCATCCATAAATAAAATCAGAATAATACGCTTGCTCCCACAGAACTTATGATATATACAATCATCGACCAAATTCATCTTAAAACCGAACGAGATGATCACTTAATGAAACTTGAAACACCATTGTCGAGATGTCTGCTTGAGTCTATAGATGGATTTCTTAAGTTTACAAACCGTATTCTTTGGGTCTCTCAACATAAAATTTTCTAGTTGCACCATATAAATCTTCTCTTCAATGTCACAATTGAGAAAAGTCATCTTTACATCCATCTGATGCAGCTCAAGATTGAAATGCGCCACCAATGCCATTATAATCCAGAAAGCATTTTTCGTAGAAACCAGAGAGAAAGACTATTTATAGTGAATGCCTTCCTTTTATGTAAAGCCCTTTGAGACAAGATGAGCCTTGCATCTTTCCACATTACCTTTTGAATCCCTTTTGGTCTTAAAAGTTCATTTGCAACCAATGAATTTCGCACCTTCTGGTAATGGAATAAGATCTCACACGTCATTGTACTCATGGACTTAATCTCCTCATTCATGGCATCGATCCACTTCAGAGAATTAGAACTTTCCATGGCTTGATGGAAGTTGATCGAGTCATCTTCCATCACTCCGATGTCTACCTCATGTTCTTGAAGAAATACAATGTATGGTACTGCACTTCTCCTCTCTTTAATAGATCTCCTTAATGGCATGGGTTCTTGAGGTGCTAGAGTTTCTTCTTCTAGAATAATTTCTTGAATGGGAGGTTCTCCGAAATTGTCTTGATATGTTCTGTTATGAGCAATGTCAGAGACGCAGTTCTGATCAATATGAATAACAAATGTGGGAATATCAACATATTCCTCTTGAAAGACAAAATCCCTAACCATATATTCCCCCGCAAACTCAGCATCCTCAAAGAACCAGACATTTCCCGTCTAAAAAATCGACCTAGTTGTGGGAACATAAAAGTTGTATCCACTGGATCTTTCAGAGTATCCAACAAAATAGCAAATCACCATCCATAAGTCCAGTTTCATTTCATTAGGCCTATAAGGCCTTGCCTCAGCTGGACATCCCAAAATATGCAAATGCTTTAGATTGGGTTTCTTGCCACTCCAAATCTCATATTGGGTTTTGACAGTCGCTTTAGTTGGAACTTTGTTAAGGATATATGCTGCAGCCTTAAGTGCTTCACCTTAGAGTGATTCTAGTAAGGTAGAATGACTAATCATACTCCTAACAATGTTCTTAAGCATTCTGTTTCGTCTTTCAGCAACATCATTCATAGTAGGTGAACCTAGCATAATGTACTGTGAGACGGTACCACATTCCTCTTGGAATTTTAAAAACGGTCATGGACGTTGTTCACTGAACCGTCATATCTGCCATATTTTTCACCACCACCGTCAGATCAGACACTTTTGATCATTTTGTTGAGTTGGTTCTCAATTTTAGCCTTAAAATTTTTGAACACGTCCAATGACTGTGACTTTTCATGGATGAGATGTATGTAGTCATATCTGGAAAAATCGCCTATGAACGTTATAAAATATTATTGACCATTCCAAGCAGTCGAAGGGAATGACCCATAAATATTTGTATGTATAAGTTCTAACACGTCCTAGGTCCTGTTGAACACGTCCAATGACTGTGACTTTTCATAGATGAGATATATGTAGTCATATCTAGAAAAATCGTCTATGAACGTTATAAAATATTGTTGACCATTCCAAGCAGCCGAAGGGAATGAGCCACAAATATTTGTATGTATAAGTTCTAAGACGTCCTGGGTCCTGTTGACTTCAAATATTTTTTTATCGGTTTGTTTACCCTTTATACAATTAACACAAACATCAAAATATGTGAAATCTAAGAGACCGATAATTTCGTCCGACACAAGTTAATCTATTCTCCGCCTAAAGATATGACCTAATTTCTTGTGCCATAACGTAGTCGAATTCTCACCAGTTAATTTTATTTTAGTACTTTTTGTACTTAATTGCAGGGATTCATTAAGTGGAGCAATTGTATCAAGTAAATAAAATTTATCAAGACCTGATAAAAAATCAGAACCAACTAAATTTGAATCACGAAACCAACCAAATTTTTCATCTCCAAAAGAACAAACATAAGCAGATTTGTCCCAAACAGAAATAGAAAACAAATTCCATCTAAAAGACGGTACAATAAATGTTTCATTATGATTCAAATAAAATTCCGTCTTTAACAATAATCTAAATTTACCTATTGTCTCAACTTCAACCGTCTTACCATTTCTCACATAGATGCATCTTTCAACAACACTTGGCTTTCAATAAGTCAATCAACTATGCATGGACACACTGATGTGAGTTGTTGCACTAGAGTATATCCACCACGTGTGTCTAGCAACCGAACTCAAATTAGCTTCAGAACAAACCAAATTAAGAAGCGCGTCTTTCTTAGCACATCAAGCGTGATAATTGGTGTATTGCTTCTTGTTATGGCTTTCTGTTCCATAGAAGCAACAACTAGTACCTTCCGAGTCAAATGATTTCTTCTATTGTTTATTGTGTGGTGTTGTATCTGCAGATTCCCTATCCTTCTTCCTTTTCTTTCCCTTGCCCTTACCCTTAAAGGTTGAGGCTAGGTAAGCATTATCTATCTTATCATGTTTCACTCTTTCCTCTTCCTGAACACGGTGTGAGATGAGCTCTTTCACCTTAAACTGGCTACACTGTGTTGGAAGAGATATCAAAACCAAATACACAAGTAAGTCCCCCACGAGTTCAAGCCTTAATGCTTTCAACCTTACAACAATGTGAGACATTTCTATAATGTACTCCCTGATATTGCCTTTACATTTATACCTCATTGAAATTAGGTCTGACAAGAGCGTATCAATTTCTGATTTTTCGTTCTTGACAAAATTCTTTTCAATATCTACAAGAAAATCCTTAGCTGTAATTATTTGTTTAGATATAGTGTCCATGAATGCTTCTGGAATGGCCTTCTTCATGATTAACATACACATACGATTTTATCTATCCCACCTTTCCATATTCTTCTTTTCGTCAGAGGTACTCTTATTCGTAAGAGGTGAAGGAGAATCAATCATTAAAGCAAGATCAAGATCCATAACTCCAAGAACTATCAAGAGATTATCTTTCCAGAACTTGAAGTTTGATCCATTTAAAACTGGAAATGAATTGATGTTGGTCATGATATTAGCTGGAGTAATAGTTGAACAGATAACAAGAAAAGGAAAAAAAACAAAATTAGCTCACATAAATCTCAAATAACAATAATAAATTCAAACAAAAGTAAACCCCATCTCAAGACACCGGGTACTCCATTAATATTTTGAGTTTGACAAAAAATATTAACTTGTAAGTGATGTCTTGGTGTAGTAATCAAACATTGATGATAAAGAACATATTGAACAAAAAACTTTCCCATGGACCAATTTATTGTTCACATGTAAAATCGAATAATCATCACATACTTATTACCGAAGAAGAACATGTAATTCTGTCAAATATTTACCATCCTTGGTGTCGGTAAATATTCACATAAGTTTCACGCACATAAATTTTTATATTTTATACAAAATTAATTTTCACAAGAGAGATCACTCTGGTGACATGTTGCTTCAATTAATTCATCTAAAAAAAATATAACATACCAATGTTCGAATTTAAAATTATATCGTAATTAACCTTAAATTAATTAATAAACATTTAATTTTATGATCTTAAAAAAATTGTATTGAAATTATTTAATCAAATAATCTGTAAAATAAAGTTAATTTATCAAATAATCTTTCTGTACATGAGGGTTGACGACCTCAAAGTTGACTACCCGTAAAGTGTAACTCTTATAGCGTATCGAGAGTGTCTCCACCAAGGACGTAGCATGGAGTGTCACTGCTGATGTGCACCACATGGGGTGTCGCTGCTGAGGTGCACCTCTTGCGGTGCCGCCACTAAGGTACCCATGGGGGTCATCCCCATGGTAGCACCATGGGGTGTCACCCCTATGGTAGCACCATTGATGTCACCCTCATGGGTATACGCTGAAAGTGCATTGATCACTCTCTGTAATGTAACTTGTGGACACACCACTACACTAGCACAACGAGTCATCACATCACAAACCACCAAGTCAAGTGACAAAGACTTGGGTGGACGTATGGTTGCTTGGGAACATTTGGGAGGCTATGGACTGGCAGGATTATGGGGAGGCTATGTTGTACTAGGTGGGGGACATACCTCCTAGGTACGACCACTCTAGACATTGAGGGTGTACTACCCTCCCACATTGGGGAGGAGTTTTGTTCGAGAGAACCTTTGTAGAGGAGGTATCCCTAGAGTAACTTTTATCCGTTGAGTGACGGTCCTTCCATTAGGCAACGTTGGATCACTAAGGCTGACTTTCGTCACTGCCTGACGGGTGGGTCTTACAGTCAAGCTCCCTTCTGCCTTTGCACTTGAGGGCCAATCTCTGTCTGGCCCGAGGAAACCTTTGCACGCCTCCGTTACCTTTTGGGAGGCCTACGCCTCATAGAAACTATCTACCTGAGACTGTCCCTTGGCCCGTAGGTCCTGACACAAGGTCAGAATTCTAGCTCTTCCGTTGGGTGAACACTTTCCTCGCGCCTCACCGGCTAGGCTTGTTCTCCCTAGATCATGGTCATTACACAAAGACCCGCATGGCGTCACCCGATTGGCTCATGTGTAATCCTTCTCTTACTCACCTAAGCATGATCAGTCAGCTTAGGTGACGTGATTTGATTGACGAGCTTGTAACTAATCAAGGGATTAGTTATAATGATCCCCCCTCCTTTTGTTCACCTATAAAAGGAGGACTCCTTCTTCATTTGAGGGGATGTCAAATTTCAAGAGAGAAGCTCTCATTTCTATAGTGAGAAACTATCACTTCTAGAGAGAGAGAGCAAGCATTTGTCATCACCATTGTGTATCTAGAATGTTCCCCATTCACCTCTCAACATCCTCCTCAACGTTCTCAGACGTTGTTCCGGTCACGAGCTAGGACTAGACCACTCATGCACCTCACCCACGCGACACTCTTGCATCTATACCTTCAAATTAATTTAATAAAACAATAAAACAATTTTTTTTTGAAAAAAAAGTTGAGGGCTCGGGAAACCTAGCCCTTCCTAACCCACAATCTTTCCTTTATGACTATGGGTGAAGCCCACAACCTTCCTAATTTTTTTTTAAAAAAATATCCGTGAAACATTAGGGTTTTCTCCTATAGTGCCACGGCCAGGTCGCGACTCCCCCGTAGCTGCGGCCTTCCGTCGCCACGTTCATGAGGTAGCCACGGCCAAGGTCACGACCATCTATAGTAGATGTGGCCTAGCCGCGGCTTTCTGAGGTAGCTATGACCAAGGCCGTAACCATCTATAGTAGCCGCGACTTTCTTTAGTCGCCACAGCCAGACGACCCCGACTCTCCTTGTCGGCGCGACTAAAACACCGCGGCGGTCTCCTACCATTGTCGGCCACCACTGCTACCTGACAGTCGAATTTGACCAAAAATATATATAAAATACACCAGTTCTCAAATCTAATAAATTGTCAAACAATGATCAAATTTAAGAATACCAGAACATAACCATATAACGCACGTAATCATGGATCTAAAACCTAAAGAACTAATGTTGAACACATCAAGAATCAAATAACTATAAAATCAGAAGCGTATCTGAATCAATGACAGTAGAATATAATTTAGAGCTGAGCGGTTGGCCTTCTAGATCTACACGATTCTCTATCAAAAAGTCCCATTTGATTAAGCCTCTATGTTTTCTCTCTAACGATGGATATTAGAGAGAATATAATGGTTATCCTTAATCATTTGACATATGGACCATAATCACTTATAGATGATATATCTATTATCTTTTTATAGTTTTATTTTAGCTCATCATAGAAATTATCATAAAGTCTCTATACATCAAAATGTCTACAATCTATCAGATATATTAAAACTCAAATTACTAAAACCTTAGTTGATAACTTTTAATTAGATTTAACCTTATTTTACAGTCCGTAATACATAATTATTCACATATAAGTCCAATGTTGGATTAAGGATCCAACAAGAAATGAAAGAGAAAATCCAAGAGAGAGGAAACTTATCGGACGAAGAGTAACAGAAGAGACGATGAATCACATAGAAGAGCCTTAGAGAAGAAAAGCTTTACTGGAATTTACAGACAAAAATCAGAAATGGCGTGAATTAAATCAGAGAGACGGATAGGAGAAAAAAAAAGAAAGAAGAAGACTTACTGCCCTCAAAATGATAGCGAGGAGACGTTGAGGAATGTGAAGCATGAAACAGACAGAAAACGGTTTCGTTTAGCTGCATGAGATAATTAAGGGTGAGGGGTGAGGTATAAATAAATACAAGGTTACGATTTCACTATGATGCATAGGCATTAATGTGTGAGTGATTTGAATATTACTAAATTACCCCTCTATGAAACCTTCATGTGTTACATGATGTCAAAAATGAAAATAAGAATCTTGAACCTAATTCTATCGAAGAATGCATACGCAGAAATGGTAGGCCAAAAGTAAAAAGACGCAATTCAAGTAGAATTGGATTCACTAACAAACGTAAAGTTTTTGGACTTGTAGTCTGTACACCTGAAGATGTAAATCAATTGGCTACAAATGAGTATTTATACGAAAATGAAATAATAAAAATGAACTCGTAAGATATAAAGAACGAATTGTACCACAAGGTTTTTCTCAAAGACCTAGTATTGATTATGAAGAGGCGTATTCCCTTATTGTAGATGCAATTACTCTTTGATATTTTATTAGTCGGTAAGACATGAGAAATTAGATATGTGGCTAACAGATCTAGCTAGTACCAATTTATATGGTTCACTTGACAGTGATATTTATATGAAAATCCCTATAGGATTTAAGATGCTTGAAACATATAAATCAAGTTCCATAGAAATCTATTCGATCAAATTATAAAGATCTTCATATGGATTAAGACAATCTGGACGCATGTGGTATAATCGTCTTCGAAGAAGGATATAAAAATGATCTAGTTTCCCCTGCATTTTTTTATAAAGATATCAGAGTCTGGATTTGCTATTATTGTTGTATATGTTGATGTCTTAAACATTATTGGAACTCCTAAAGAGCTTCCAAAAGCAATAAATTATTTAAAGAAGGAATTCAAGATGAAAGATCTTGGAAAAATAAAATTTTACCTCGGCCTACCGATCAAGCATTTGATAGATTGTATTATTATTCATCTGCCAATGTATACCGAAATTGTCTTCAAAGATTTATATGGATAAAATACATCCATTTGAAATCCTTTTTGACCTCGTCATGATAACGAAGAACTTCTTCGTCGTGAAGTACAGTACCTTAGTGCAATAGGTGCACTAATATATATTATGAATACTACACGACCTTAGTGAAATAGGTGCACTAATATATCAAATAACATATGTTGTAAGTCTATTAGCAACATATAGTTCTTCTCTAACACAAAGATATTGGAATGAGGTTAAACATGTATTTCATCATCTTCTAAGTACAATTGATATGAGTTTATTTTTTCAAATAAATCCAAACTAGAGTTGATTGGTTATGCAAATGTAGGGCATTTATCTGATCCACTTAAAGCTCGATCTCAAACCAGTTATTTATTCATGTGTGGCGTTACTGCTATTTCATGACGATCTACAAAAGCAAACATTAACGCCGCATCCTCAAATCATGCTAAAATACTTACAATCCATGAAGCAAGTCGAGAGTGTATATGGTTGAGATCGATGATTCAACATATTCGAAAGTTGTGTGGTCTACATTATTATGAAGAAAGTACAACAACATTGTATGAAGATAATGTCGCTTGCATAGCTCAACTAAAAAAGTTTACTAAGGGAGAACTAACTAAGTATAATTCACCAGAAAAAATTTCACACATGATCTTGATAAAAGTAATGATATTGATTCCAAAAACTTTGTTCAAAGGAACATCTTATAGATTTATACACAAATGCATTACCCACTACAACATTTAAGAAGTTGGTACATAATATTGGGGTGTGTCGAGTTAGGAACATTAAATGATATTATCATGAGGAGAAGTAAATCGTGATGCACTCTTTTTCCCTTGACCATGGTTTTGCCCAACTGGGTTTTCCTGGTAAGATTTTAAATGAGACAGCATACCTTGCGTATTATATACAAGAATAATGTACTATTTTTTACTCACTAGGCTTTCTCCCACATGATTTTTCTTAGTAAGGTTTTAACGATGTATATTCTTTGTATAATCAACATCTAAGGGGGAGCGTTATAAATAATTATAATTATGGATGACCATTACACTACTATAAAATTAGTTTTCCCAGCAGAAACAAAACCGTTGGGAAAAATAGGTTTAAATATCAGTTTTATCGGCGGTCAATAATCTGTGAAAAAATACCAACAATGCCGGTGATTTTTGTTAGCTTTACCGGCGATTCTGAACCGCAGGTAAATGTCCTTCCGAAAACATTATTTGCGGTGGTTTATCACGTTCTATACTGCGGTTTAAAATCACCATTGTAGGTTCTAAATTTTTTGCATTAAAACAACATTGTTTTGTCTTTGTGTTGAATACCAAACGATGTCGTATATGGTTTGGGGTTGTATCATGATTAACCACATCTATTAGCCGCATATTAAGGAAATTTTCATACCTCTCATCTTCATCATTTAAGGAACGAGTTCTTTTTTTCCATAGATCCCCTTGAAGAAGCAGCTCTAGTCTTCATGATAAAGAAGAATGAATATTATTAAGGGGTCAAGGATGAAGAGGAGGTGTCCAGATATGAGTGGCGACGTCGGATTCACTTTCTGACGCCAGATTGAGTTCTGCGCTGGATTCAATTATTTGAGGGAGAGGTGCTGACGCCGGTTTGAGGGTAAGGTGGATGCCCAGATTCACTTTGACTCTTGAAATTTTAACATCAATACTATTCTTTGATGCACATATAATTATAATGATATTTACTTACAAATCGTAAATTAAATTGAATTAGTAAAAATAATTTTGAATAAAAATTTCTCAATGTTCAAAACTCATAATGCAAGTCTATTTTTAAAAAGTTATCAACACTCAATAGTTTGTAAAAGTGTCAGCTAATTGATTTAATGTGTTAAAAAACTCAAGTGATATATCCCATTTTTACACGTGGTCTCGAAAAAATGATGTCTATGATCAATACGTTTTGGTGAGAGTATAAAAAATGAATTTCAGAAATATTAGTAGTACTAGTGCTATCACATCCATCATAATTTAATCCTGGTCGACTGATCTTTATCTTTTTTTTTGGACTACTATAGGTTATGCTTATGGATTGTAAAGAGTTTCTTTACACAACTCCATCATTGATCTTACTATTCTTCATTCCCTTGGTATTAAAAAAATTCCTCTAAAGGCTCCAAAGATTATTCCTATTCATTGACTTCTTCCTTCTCCAGGTTAGATCAAGGTGAATACTGATGGTGCTGCTCTTGGAAGTCTGAGTCATGCTGGATGTGGAGGAATTTTCTGTACTCATCTTGGGTTTTTCAAAGGTGGTTTCGTCTTCCCTTGAGTGTTGACATTTGCTTTTGAGGTTGAGCTATGTGTTCTCATTCAGGCAATAAATTATGCAGAAAAAATGAACTTCTCTTTGGTTGGAGAGTGACTTGACATACGTAATTTCTCTTCTTATCTCTCGTTCAATTAAGGTTTCTTGATCTTTTGAGGGTTCTTGATCTCAATATTTGCATCTTATTTCTAGTATGATTTTTCATGTTTCTCATATCTTCTAAGAAGGTAACCGAGTTATTCTTTACAAGCTTGTTGTCACAACTAATGGTCCCATCCAGTACTTTGAGCTTCCTGCTTCTTGTTAACAGTCATACATTGATGATTTGGTGGGTCAGGGTACTTATATATTCAAATAGTATTATGGCTATTTTGCATGTTTTTCATTCTAGTTATTGACCTGAGAAATGGTGAAGAAGATTAGAGATACAATCAAATATCTGTGACTAATCCCCTCCCCTTCTTTTCTTTTTTTATTAGAATTAGAATAAGTTAGAAATTTGACTCTTTGACATCAGCATTCTGACTCAAAGTTAAATGCATATACATAAGTATTAGTGTCCAAACTTATTGGCCTTCGTTTTACAAACTCAGTTCATGCACTCAAGAATTTTCAAAATGCCATAATTGCCATTGTTTTGTGATAATTGTCATTATTTTGTGTTTTTACTAACATCTTTATTGGTAGAAGCGAATCTTAACAAAATTTAACTAAAATGTTTTTTAAATGGTTGCTAAAACGTATTCAATTTATTTAATAAAAATATGTTACGGTTGCTGCACAACATGATCGAAATAAGTATGAGTTCATCTAATTCAATGTTGATACATTTCAGTTGTAATGAAGAGTTTAAAATAAATACACATTCCCATTTTAATGAAGATTCAACAATGTATAGAGTCAAATAATGAAGAGTCCTTGTTTAATTCTGAGTAATTATTTTTTTACCAAAAATTTATTATAAATAATGCAGATATTGGATTTTTGCAATCATAACATACATTCTCTTGCAATAGAGACTAAAAACCTAAAAGAGAACTCAAAACACACATATTTCTCTTGGACTAGAGAAGAAAGCATTTACTCAGAAATTGAGTTTGGTGAAGAACCATCTGGTCTTCTTAGTCTTGAATCTCTCCTCAAATCTCTTCTTTATCTCATTTGCAACAAAAACCTTCATGGATAACTAACCAAAGAAGAGAGCACTTGCCATACTAAACTCTTAGAGGCCGTTTGGATGGGGTATGTTAGGGGTGGGATGTGAGATTAATGGATCGTATCTTTCAGATACTCATGTTTGGAGAGCGGTATCCTAAGGGACATCCTATTCCAGAGAGCATATGATACCCTCTCCCATTAGGCATATGAAACCTGAGGAGGTATCAAAGATTATTCCCCTCTCATCTCCTCAATATCACCCCAACAATCTTTCTTTCCATTCTCTTAATTATTTTTTAATCCTTTTTAACCTCAATTTTAATAGCATTTAGTGGATTTTTTAACACAACTTTTTATCTTTAAATATTTACATCTCATTTTTAATATTCTTTTTAGGTGATTAATAATAACATTTTTTAAAATTCTATTTAATTAAATATTATGCAAGAATATTTGAATGATTGAAAAGTTAAATTATATTCTTATATACATCCAATAATTAAAAATTTTTTACAAACCAAACATAGTAATCTTACATTCCCATTATGAGATTGTGTAGTGAGCTTTTTGTGTAGGTATTTTCAACAAAAAAAATTAAACCCAATTTTTAATTAACTTTTTAAACCTAATTTTTAATGGGTTTTACTGTTAGTTTTTCATAAAATCTGATATTTATTTATTTCTATTTCCTTTATAAATGAATTTTTTAATCTATTTTTTATAGGTAAGTATTAAGATGTTTTATAATTTTTATAACGATGTTTTGATTAAATATTATTAGATATTACATATTCGAAGGGTAAAAGTAAATCTTTTGTACATCTTATCATTAAAAAAAGTTTCCAAATCAAACACATTAATCTTGCATTCTCATTAATCTAAACAAAATTTCAACTCATTACCAAACATAGTTATCATGTATTCACTTTATTATATTCTCACTAATCATATTCATACTGGTAATTTTAGAAAACTTGAACCATACGGCAGTTTGAAAAGAGAAAGCAGAATTAGGGAGGGAGAGAGAGAGAGAGAGAGTTAAAGGAACTTGAGAAATTTCATCTATTTATGGGGAATGATGAAATCAAATGGGAAAAGTGTTGGAGGTTATGCCCTCAAAGCATGTGTATTGACATTTTCATATGAAATTTAATGAGAACTATTTTTTTATAATTGTTCTTTTAAATTATTGTTGAATAATTTATATAAATACATGAAAATTCAATATTCATTAATGAGATTATGATCTTGTATTAGTACGAGAGAATTAAGATCATAGATAATGAATAAAATTGTCAGCAATATATTAAAGTATGAAATCTTTAATGAATGGTTGCTAGTACGGTTCATTTAGCATTATGAATGCATGTGATCTAGATCTGGATCATTGATATGGATAGATATCTTAGTGAATGTACATTATATAATGAGATTATATATGATTGGATCGATGCGAATTAATATCTTTATCAACGTATCGTTTATAATAAAGATTTAATGCACATCGATTCGATAATCATGTGTAGATCAGTCTGAATTCTGAGTAGTCATGAACTCATATGTATGTCTATTGGATCTTTTGATTTACTCGTTAAGGTTTGTTTGTAAAACAGGTTAATAACTTTTATTTTGGAGATTCAGTGATATGCATGGCTCGGAACATGATCTTACAAGACTTGGAATCCAAGTTTTCCTAACGGATCGTATATTGGTTCCCTTAAATGTTAATTTTGGAATTGAATAGTTATTGAGCTCAAATTGATAATAAGATTATAAATTAATCATTCATTAGTGGATCAATGGTACTTAAAGATCAAAAGGAATAGAAGGAGAAAATGGTAATTTTGACCAGTTCTAATTTACGAACCAATAATTGAATGACAGAACTACATGAATTGATTATATCAGTGGACTACACGAGAATACTCTGTAAATACAATCTATAATCTCTAAAAGTGCAATTTCATATTTATAGTGGAGTAATAATAGAATTAATAAATAAAATTATTCAATTAAAGAATTTAATTAATAATCTAGTTTATTGGAGTTTAGTATTATAGGTTCATGGTCTTCAAGTCACCTCTATACTATGCAGTTTAAGGTGTGAATATTTNATATAATTATCGATTATTTTTTAATTATTGATAAGAGAGACAGAATATCTAAGTTGTGAAATTAAATAATTAAATTATTATTAGATAATAATTTAGATCAATTAAATCTGTTATTTGTTAAATAACAGATAAGTTAGTTGATAGGGATAATCAGATATGTTAATTTTAAATTAACTAATATTTAGATATTTATCTGATTAGAATAAATATTTAATTTACAGTAATTATCACATGTCAATCACTGATTGACATTAGAGATTGACATGGATTAATGGTGTCACATGACACTACAATAGTGGGGGTGAAATATTGTAGCGCCATGTGGCACTACAGTTATGCACCATTATACAGTGGGTCTCACTGGATTGGACAATTTAAAATTAAATATTGTTTTTAATTTTTAATTATTCATAAATATCTGATACGTCATTATCTAGAATAAGATACAGATTTTATTCTAATATCAAGAGTTGAGAGAAGAACACAATCAGAGAATCAGTTCATTAATCAAGAGTTGAGATAAGAACACAATTTCTCACAAAGTGATTTTTCCTATGATTAAGAGTTAATCAAAATCTCTAAAAGAATCATCATCACGTTCTTTTAGAGAATCGTCTCACAAAAGTCATTCTATATCTCATGTGTTGAGTACATCTAGTGACAGAAAGTGTCTTCGTTATATTCTACGTGCTCACACACGTTATAGTGCGTTGAATATTGACTTAGAAGATCTTGATGTGGATCTCGGAGTTTGCTGATCGTTAAAACGATTTCGTGAGAACAGATAAGCGATCAGTTTCGCGAGATGCTTCTATGTTGTTAATTTAATATATAAATATATAATAAATTTGGACAGATTGAAAAATAATTGTCAATAAAAAAAATTGTCATCACTGATTTTGTTTTATTAACATATTTTATTTTTTATTAAAAAAATAATTTTTTTTGTTATGTAGAGGTATAGAAGAAAGCTTTTTTTAATCATAGAAAGCTATATTCGAGGATGATGAACTTAAAATGCTTGTACTCAAAATATCTCGCTTTGGGATTTGATTGTTTTTTTTTCTTGGATCGAACTAGACTCAAGAAAGATTGTTTAGATGGATTTTTCATGTCTCAGTTCCAGAAGACTAATTGTTGATTTCAAATTGTGGTATTTTTTTGTTAGATAGAGACATGTTTGAAGAGATGTCAACTGCTTATATTTTGTACTATAAATTTAATTGACAAATTGCAAAACAAAAAAAGATAATATATAAAATACACTGGAATGTTTCATTTGTTGACAACTGTTGAATTGTATGGAAAGATAAAATGTAGGGTAGGTCAAAAAGCTATAGTATAGGTGATGGGCTCAAGACGTTTTTTACTCGGACTATTTTTATTTGGAATATGCACTTTCACGAAGCTTATAAATATCAAATATTCATAAAAATTATTGTATTATATACATAACATAAGAAAATGAGGAATGTTTCATTTTTTTTATTTATCAAATTTATCGAGTTTCATGCAACATGCGCACGTACAAAATATCTAGTATCAATAAAAGTGTCCTTGTTATTTTTAAAAAAAATTAATTCATATCAAATCTATAAATGATCATTTTTACATATTAAAAACTTAATGATCATTTTTATTTGTAAAATTTTAAAATGAACTATATACATTACAATTCTCCATTTTTGTTTCCCAAACAATTTTACAGAGTAAACTTCATTTTCTGCCATCTTTGCAATTCTCCATCAATGTGAAATATTTCGTGGACCTTTGTGGGCCCACTAAGCCCCATCACAATATGTTGTGCCTGTCCAGAAAAATGCCTGGAGTAACAAAAGGTTAAATTGGTAATTCTACGCTTCCTAATCCTTCGTGGCCTGGGCTATATATACCCTCAGCTACAAATCTAGGGTATAAAAGGCCCCAAATTCCTTCGCTCGCGAAAGAGTTTACGAGCTAACGTTCACACCTGAGGAAGCAGAAATTCGAAGTCTCCCAACGTTTCCCCTAAGCTGTAACCTCAATTTTTCCCCCAATTTGAATGATTTTTTTTCTTTATTTTAGTCTATCTACATGAATATTCGCAGATTCTTTTGCTAAAAGATTTCTGTAGAATTTAATAGCCGAAAATTGCCAGTTGCTTATCTCAGAAATTGTCACTGAAAATGTTGTGCTTTTAGCAGATCCTGCCTCGCGAGGAGGATGGCGACGTTTGAATTGTACAGAAGGTCGACGATCGGGATGTGTCTGACTGAGACTTTAGACGAAATGGTTCAAAATGGTACTTTGAGTCCTGAGCTTGCAATCCAGGTCCTTGTTCAGTTCGATAAGGTGTGGTTAGGCTCAGTTCTGTGCTGTATTTTTCTGTGTGTGTGGACGAGTGATCTTGGGCTTCTTGAATCGGATTGTGTTTGATTTACTTTCTCATGGGTTCGTTTTGGATTTTATCAGTCCATGACTGAAGCTCTGGAAACCCAAGTGAAGAGCAAGGTCTCCATTAAGGTAAGTGCGTTTTAGCAGTTCCTAGAGTTTTAAATAGTTACTTTGATCGATTGACATGCTGTGTATTTTATTTCTTTTATACCACATAAGCATGGGGCTTGCATTATTGTTTATGTGACTGCATGATTTTATAATTATTTATAAATCATGTCTGCTTTCGTAGTTGAGGATATTGGCTTTGAAGAAGTTTCACGTATTCCTCAATTGTATTCGTTTTGAACTTCTTGATTATTTTATGTCATATACCCACGAGCTTTGGACAATCGTCTGAGCTTGCTTTCTTCTACGAACATTACATAGTCCAATGATAGAAAAAAATTAACACGCACGGAGAACTTGGCCGTAATGTAGTTGAATGGAGAATGTTTCTACTCTCTTCTCATTGGAATATTATTTCCTACTATGATTTTCCGTTGAATATAATCATATTCACGATGACTTGATTCTTGTGGGAGAGTCCTCGGGGAGGTCCTTTTCTATGGACATCAGAGTCTGACTTATTGATTATAGTAATTTAATTATATTGTGAGATGCTGTTTATTGGAATCACCGTGTATTAAGGATGTAACCCGCACGGTCGATTCGGTTTGAGGAAAAGTTGAGCTGAGCGAAATTGTAGATGAAAGGATCGGTTTGGTTGGTTTGCGGTTTGGGATAATGGCTTAATATGTCATTTGACCCATTTGATTGTTGAGAAAATGTGAAATGATTTGCAAGAAAAGGCGGTAAGAGACAAGAATGCATAATATGTCATGAGCCAAACACGGGTGAAAGAAATTATATTTTTGCAAAAGTAATTACCTACTTGCATGATAAGAGTCAAAAGTTGAAAATCAAAGGAAATAAGGATCCCCACTTCATTCTCAGTTCACTTGACTCTTAAAAGGCTTCAAGAGACAGAAAGATAGAATTATAGCCTAAGAATAGTCTCAGATGAGGAGAGGAGGGAGGAAGAAATAGAAATGGGGGAGAGGCAACAATTAGAAAAATGGTAGTCTTTAGGGATTTTATTTACAAAGCATTGCAGCATTTTGAGGGGGGAAAGAAGCAACAACCTACCCCCACTGAGAGTCAAACTTACGTCCCCAACTTCAACTATGTCAGCTATTTACCACTGAGCTCACTCTAAATTATTGTAAATATTAGGGTGACTTTACGGAAAGCAGTGCAAGTCGGTTTCGAGCAGTTTTATGTTTTGGAAACGCAAACCAAACTACACTTGCAGTTTTTCCAGATATTTAACTGATGAAGCTGACAACCTTATTTTATAGTGCCCACTAGCCCCAGTGTATTGTCTATGAGCTGTTCACGTGGATGTTACCTTCTTGCTCTGGGTTCACATTTTAACTAACAATGCATTACATGTCTTGGTTTCAGCTGCTATGATGTTTGAAAAATGTTAAAAGGCTACTTGAGCCCTGATGATTTTTTACTTTCAGGAAACTTTGTTTATGATATATTATATCGAAAATGAAAAGGCACATAGAATATGTTATCACTCAAATAAAAGGCACATAGAATATGAAAACTATTTGGTGACTTGTTTGAAAAATTAAAATGTCAGTTGAACATGTTTTAACTTACGTTTCTTAGTTTGTCTTTTTGATACTTCGATTGAGTTTTTAGTCAAAACCATGCAAGATACTGCCTTTGAACAGCACTAAAAGTAAATATTTTAGCACAGAATAAACACCCTCGGTAAATTCCTCAGAGGTCAGCATCTTAGATAGAAATGAGACCTATAACCAGATTGTGAGAGTTGATTTTTAAAGATTCAACTGTTGCACCAATTAGCGAAAAGGCTTCCAATGTTGGACACCTGCGTGTTTATTGTAAGACACCAGTATTCTGCTTCTGAGCCATATTAATATTTAAGGATCCATAGAATTGCAACTGTAAATAGTTTGATCAGTATCATCTATGACTTATATGTCAAGATTGAAGGCGTCTCTCATAGCAAATTTCACTTCGCTCCTGTATGATACAACAGTTTGTTCTTTTCTAAGTTGTTATATTTGCTTTTAAAACCCCTTGGCGGAGTTTAATTGTCTAATGTCTCAAACCCCCTTTTGGAGTTGTATTCCTTTAGCTATTTCTTGGGTTATGTGGAGGAGGGACATCTTAGAACTTCTGAAGGGACAGATAACCCATATTGTAAAGTTTCTTATTGTTTGTCTCTTAAGAGAGTGGTTGGGTTGCTTCTTTCCTAGTATTTGAAAAAACTGGGTCAACAATTTGTATATACAAGTTTCTATTACTTACCAAATGAAAGTCTCAAGGCCTCACCTTATATGAAAACAAGACTTTCAAATTTTTACGCCGTGTAAACATATAGGTCTGTTTGTATTCGTTGCCTTGTTTTTCAAATTACAACATGTCCTTGAATGGGAGCATTGTGCTGTGAACCTGAATTCTGCTTTCTTTCTTTTCTTGGTTGTCGTCTTCAGGGACATCTTCATACCTACAGATTCTGCGACAATGTTTGGACCTTCATACTGCAAGATGCTTTGTTTAAGAATGAAGAATGCCAAGAGAATGTAGGCCGTGTTAAAATTGTGGCTTGTGATTCAAAGTTGCTTACACAGTGATGTATTTTGATGCATTTTCTTTTGCCATTCCCTGGTAGAAGGGAGTATGGTAGCAAGGAAGCAGTAGATATTTTATGGAAAGGTTGGAAAGTAAATTTGTAAAATGATCAACTTTAATAGCATTGTTTATTTAATTTCCACATTGAGAATCTTTTGAATGAATTATCCTTCCATTTTAGGTTGGAAAAGGAAATTTGCTTATGAACAACGAAGAAAATTTGTAACAATAGGCCCTTTTTTAGGGTTTTTGAACATACAGCAGTTTTAGAAAAAAAAATGATTAAAATGATCTAGTTTTTGTTGGAATGTTGTCCTACATCGCTTAGATTTCTAAACCCTAAATCCTCTCATTTTGTGCTAGTTATAAAGTTCTAGTACCACTCTCCTTAACACCTAGGTTTTAAGAAGTGATAGGTTTTTCAACTTGGTATCAGAGCTTTATTGGATTTTTGTTTGTGTCGCTTTAGTTCGGTTTTTTGTCCGCTTAGTTTAGATTGTTTGGTATGCTACTTAGTTCGGCTACTGTGTTGTGGTCCAGGAAGGTGTGTTGGAATTTTGTCCCACATCGCCTAGACTTGCCCATCCTGTGCTAGTTATAAAGTTTTAGTATTCTCCTTAACACCTAAGCTTTAAGGAGTGATCGAGTTGGGCTTTTTAACTGTTTTGAACTTAATTTTAAAATTACGATAGTTTTGGCCACAATGAAATTAGCCTTTTGCAAAGATGATTGTCACAGAATTTGAAGTCGTCTTTCTGGTTATTGAAATCGTCTTTGCAAAAGACAAGTTCGGTTATTTCACAATTCAACTGAAATCGTCTCAAAGACTATTTTAATGTTAATTCCCCCACCTTCACCTCTTTTCGGATTTCACCCAATTCAAAACTTGTATAATCATAAAATCAAATCTGCATAACCAAAATTGTCCTGCAAAAACTTTTATAATCTTATATCCTAACATAAATAATAAGCAGCTTGTATTTTTAACAAATCGTAAAACATAAAGAGCAAAATATGATTCAAAAGACCATCGCAACTCCAATATGATGAAAACATCATTACAAATCTAACATGATTATTTAAAAATGTTTGTTACGTGATACTAAAACTAATAAGTATCAAATAAGTCAGTCATGTTCCACACGCTGGTCGTCTTCTAATTCTTCTGAAAGGTTTTTCATATGTTTGTAATTGCGTTACTTGTGACAGACACTCCTCTGCAATAGGCGCATTTTCCTCCATAATAGGCGCGTCTTCTTCCACAATAGGTGTCTTCTTTCACAATAGGAGCATCTTTCAAAATAGGCGAGTTTTGGGCACGCCTTCTACCTCCTCCTTTGGGAGCTACACTCCGTCCTCCTCTATCGCGTTGATGTTGATGAAATGGTTCGGAAGTGGAACCAAGTTGAGTCACTGACTCACCCCCAAATGTATGAAAGACTGGTGACGTGTATGGCTCTTGCTGAGACATGTATGGTTCATGTTGAGGCATATGTGGTTCTTGTTGACTTCTTTGAGATGAAGTGTGTATTGCATGTCTTCTAGACAAAAGAGTTTAATAAGCCTTTATAAATAAAATTTTAAAAATTGAAATATAGGGTTTGAGAGATACAATGAGAGAAATATATTACAAATTTGATAAAATATATCATACAAGATTCATAAAAAAAATGAACAATTTCAAGATTTGAATCATAAATCTTAGAGATTAAATGAGCTAGAAAATAGGTTTTTTGCAAAAATCAACTCTTACACTAACCATTTTACAGAAATAAACTCTTACACTAATATTTGCTTACCCTGACCCTCGGCCCATTTTTCCTTCACTTTTTCACTTTTTTTCTCCATTGCCCCTTCTTACAAGCTGTCAAATCAAATGTCATTGTCTACTCACTTAACACTCAAAACCTCCTTACCCACCCCATTTCTCCTTCTTCGTTTTCCTCTTTGTTTTCCTCTTCATCTTCTTCTTCTTCTTCCTTCTTCCTGTAACAGCAAAGGATTGTTGGTTCTTCTTTATGGAACAGGTATAAGTTTTGTTTTCTTATTTTTGAAAAGTTTGAATTTTCATGGGTTTTTCATGTTCATGAGTTTTCTGAGAATATTAATTTGTTCTTCTTTCTGGAATGTTATTTGAGATTCATTTATTGTACGTGATTACTATAAGATGATAGTGTGGTGTAAATGAGGTCTACACGAGTACTACATGATCCTCGTATAGTCATTGTGTAGACTACAAGCAGGGTACATGATCCTTGTGTAGACCTCGTGTACACTACACGATCATCATGTAATGCATCAGGAACTTCTTCAATAGTTCACGAGCATCGTGTAACATCTATTACACTACACGAGGACTACACGATCACCGTGTAGTGTCATCGTGTAGTGTACAAGATGACCATATGATGATCTTGTACTTCTCGTGTACAATACACGATCACTGTGTAGTCCTCGTGTACATTACACGGTCATCGTGTAGTACACACGATTACACTACAGGATCATCGTGCAGTCATCATGTAGGACCTATTACAGTACACGATCATCGTGTAGTGTACACTACATGATGCTCGTGAAAGCCTCATGTACACTAAATGATGACTACATGATACCCGTGAAAGCCTTGCGTACACTACACAGTGATCGCGCGATGGCTACACGATCATCGTGTAATATTTAATTTCATTATGTATTCTTCTTGTACGTACTTCGTTCATTGATGTACATATAGATATGTCTGAAGTTTGAAGTTTTGTCATCCATGATGGAGATTGGGTGAAAAATGGTACAAAATGGTCTTTTAGTAGAGAGAAGACCAAATTATTGGAGATATCAATTAACTACGCTTACCATGAGCTATTGGATGTATTGCATGAAGAACTCCAAATAGACCCATCAAATTATGATATGTCCATCAAATTTTTTTATAGAAGCCATGTCCCCTACCCTCCTGCTGAAATTTTAAAGGATAGAGATTTTACAGTTTTTTATTAAGGAGAATGGATCAAATTCACTTTGAACCCCATTATTTGTAATTATCAAGCCTAAATTTTTTCCATCTGAAAACATTCCTCACTTTGAGAGTGTTGATCATTTTCAAAGGCGTTATCATTATAATGATGTTTTTTGTCATGACGAGAATGATGTTTTCGAGGATGAGGATGTTGATGGTGATGGCGGTGATGATGATGATATTGTTCAGGGGGCGTATGATGATGCAATCCGTGGAGATGACCATGATGAAGCCATCAGTGAAGACGACCATACAACAATTTCAGACTTGAATACTAGTCGTGAAACCGAGACCATTTGTCTATTGCCATCACAATCGGATTTGAATGAACAACATCCTGGGTCCAGTGAGCAACGAGCTTATTTAAACCAGTTTGTAACAGACACAATAAATATGGATGATTTTTACAGTGATAAAGTTGAGCTGCTTAAGGTTGCTCGTATGATGGCCATCTAGATAAATTTTGAGTTTTAGATCTTCAAGTCAAACCCATCAATATTGGTATTTGTATGTGTTGAGAAAACATGCCATTGGAGGTTACAGGCCATGAAGTTGAAAAATTGTCTATACTTCAAAGTTACAAAGTTCATCAATACACATCATGCACATTTGAAGTAATGATACATGAACATCATCAGACTACTTTTCATTGATTGATCATTCTATAAGGTCCAAATACACGGGTGTGGACATATATATAGGCCAAAAGACATAACTGAAGATGTTCGGCTTGATTTTGGTGTCAACATAAGTCACTATATGGCATGGAGGGCTAGGAAATATGCTTTGGAATTAGTTCGAGGGTAGCCTGAAGACAACTATACGATGCTCCCAGCATATTGTCACAGTGTTCATGTACTTATTTTTTATTTTATCATCATAATGTCTACACGAGTCTCGTGTAGGCATCGTGTAGTCTACACGATGGGTACAAGGACCTCGCATAATCATCATGTACACTATTTTGCCATGCAAGCATGCGTTGGCTGCATGTCGGCAGCGCAATATTTCCGCATACAGTATGTGTTCAAGGTTCTATAAAAATGAGGCTCTAATTGTTGCGTATGCGGAAACAATACATCCTCTTGGAGATCAAGCAGATTGGGTGATCATCCAGGAGGTTCAGCGGCGCATAAAAAAGGGCTGGCCCGTCAAAAGTTCGATTCCTTCATGGCATTGGGCTTTTAACCTAATGGTCACAGGTTTAAGTCATGCTATACCTAAACCTACCTTACACTATACTATTAGTAAGGATTGAAAAGGTGGTATTGCCACCTATAACAAGGCGGCAAAGTGGAAGACCTAGGACATAGAGGATTCCATTTAGAGGTGAGAAAGTAGTGAGAATGAAGTGCAAACGTTGTGGGCAAATTGGCCATAACTGACAGACGTGCACAAATCCAATTCATCTATCTCAACGGGATGACCAAGTCACTTTAATATAAATAATGACTTTTGTAGACTTAAATTAAATATTAATATAGAAATATACTTGTGTTTGTTATTTAATAATGTCATAAAGTTTAATTAGCCTATATGAAGCCTACACAACGCCCGTGAAATCATCGTGTAGGCTACACGAAGCCTGCATGTGCCCGTAAAGTTATCGTGTATACTACATGAATACTACACGATACTCATGAAGTCATCGTGTAGGCTACATGAACACTACATGATGCCCGTAAAGTCATCGTGTAGGCTGCATGAAGCCTATACTAAACATATAGTAACCAAAGGTATTCAACAACACCTAAGAAAATTGGGCATTAAAAATACGAGTTATAAAAATTCATAATTCACAATTTGATGGTGTATAAAAATATAAAGTCTGTTAAGAAAAATACGGTTCCGAATTCTTAAAATCATGAGCTTAAGCGTAAAAAATTCATAAAATATATCTAAATTATTTCGGTCTAACTATGCCACGTGCAAATAACTCAATTGTAATTCGTCTTCGATATGCCATCATTTTTGTTGAGTTATTTCTTTGAGATTCTTCACATATGTGAGGGTTTCGACAAACTTAAAGGTGAATACCCCACAATCGAACCAACAAAAAACATGAAATGCAAAAACATAATTAAATAATATGTATGTAATTTTAAGTGAACTTTCAAAAAAATGTATATTTCACTTACTCATTCTCTTGTTGTGGACATTTCATGATCTCATATTTCCACTCATCTTTAGGTTTTACCTCATTTCTATTCTCATAAATGTTCATCATTTGAAGCAGTCGAGGGACAATCTTCATAAAATGTTTCATTATTTCAATGTATAAAGAGTGTTGATATGGCGTGTTCATGGAGTTATAAATACGAATACACTGGCCATTCAAATCAAGCTCAACCGCAATCCAATGACTTTGGTTCACATTTATTGGAAAGATAACCTTATCAGATTGTTCCCAACTCCTTCCAAAATTTGTCTGCAAACCAGGCACCCTGTAATGTCACAGGAAAAATTTAATCCTCAAAGTCGATAAAAATGATCATGAAGACT
This sequence comes from Datisca glomerata, assembly GCA_003255025.1. NCBI lineage: Eukaryota > Viridiplantae > Streptophyta > Magnoliopsida > Cucurbitales > Datiscaceae > Datisca > Datisca glomerata. The sequence continues at coordinate 4,771,277 of QANY01002976.1, forward strand.
ACATGAAGTCTACACGAGGCCTTCCACGTTGCCTCTTGCTACATGAAGTCTACATGAGGCCTTCCACGTTGCCTCGTGTAGACTTCATGTAGTCTACACGAGGAAACGTGAAGGCCACGCGTACCACAAAATGCACTTCATTAAGTTCAAAAACAAATCTTACTTACTTGCAGAATTAAATCACCAACATTGATTCTGATATGAGGGTTGTAGTCATGCAAATCCCTCCTCATAAGCTCCAAGTATGCATCGATATGCTGCAATGTAATAAAGATTAGTTAAGATATTTATATTTATTTTAAATACCACATTAAAAAAGATTATAAATAACTTCTTACACTTGACTCGAGCCATTAATAAGGTGAAGAGACTAGTTTTTTGAACCAGGTAACGTCAACGGTACAAAATTCAATGACTACTTTCTTGTTCTTGTACAAAGTAATTATATATCAAAATTAGGTACACGATTGGTTTACTACACAGTGGTTACATGATGTCAGTGTAACCATTGTGTATACTATACGATGAATACATGAGGTAACTGTAACCATCGTGTATACCACACGATGGCTACACGATATTCGTGTAACCATCATGTACTAAACGATGGCTACACGAGGTCAGTGTAACCATCATGTATGAGAATAAGAAGTAAAATTACATAACTTACTTTGCCTTTTGGGAGATGAACCTAGCTTTAAAATGAGTTTCATCCTCTGAAGATACATCATCGTATGGTTAAAAAGGTTTGAAGTCCGTTTTGGCAACGATATTCTCATCAGCTTTTTTCCTTCACTGCTTCTTCTTTTCAACTTGTTTGGTTTCCCAAGTAGGAGACTCTAGGACCCGAGATCTCTTTATCTTCGTCTTACTGAGTTCACCAAGGCAGACGAGCTCTTCTTCTTCTCCATCGTTGGACTGCTTCGTTGACCGAACCGAATCCAGTAATGTAGATATTATCGATGTAACATTTTCTTCTTCTTTGTTGTTTCTTATTCTTATGCGTTTTTGCAGTTTCTTCTTCTTTCTTTCTTCTAATTCTTATTTTCTTCACCTTATTCCCTTCTTTTTCTTCCTCTTTGTGTATTTATTTTTCTTCTGTTTCTTTTTCTTCTTCTTTGTGTATTTCTTTTCTTCTGTTTGTTCTTCTTCTTCTTCTTCTTTTATTTTTTCTGATTTTCTATTTTTTCTTATGTTTGTTCTTCTTTCTCTTTTTCATCTTCATTCTTTTCAAATTCCTCCTCCTTATTACCTTCTTTCTCTTCTTCTTCTTCTATTTCTTCTTTTTCTTGTTCTTCTTTCTCACATTCTCTTTCTTCTTTCTCTGCTTCTTTTTCATCTTTTCCTTCTACCTTCTCATCGTTTTTTGCTTCTACCTTCTCTTCTTCTCTTTTTTCTTCTTTTTCATCTTTTTCTTCTACCTTTTCTTCTTCTTTTTCTTCTTCTTTTTCATCTTTTTCTTCTACATTCTCTTCTTATTTTCTTCTTATTTTTCATCTTTTTCCTCTTCTTCTTCTTCCTTTTGTTCCTTCTTTTCTTCTTCTTCCTTCGCTACCATCTCTCTTTCTTCTTCCTTCTATACCATCTCTTCTTCTTTTTCATCATTCTCTCCTTCTTCATTCTTTTTTCTCTTCCTTCTCAGTCTCCGTCTCCTCCCCGTCGCTAGCCATCATCATGGCATATCGAGGACATAATGAGTAATCATCTGGCCTCGATGTTACCAGATAATCTATCAAAATTTTAATTTTGGAATTTGTAAAGGAAATGCCTGATTGCATTGACAAAATTTTTCTGTCGATTGAAGTGATATTTTGGTCCAGTCCAATCAGACATTTTCTCACCCAATTTTCATGCCCATGGAACTTCTTGGACACAATCTTCTTATCCTCTATTTTTTCAATGGCCTCTTCAAACATCTTCCTCCTCTTCTTCTTCTTTTCCTCTTTCTTTTCAATGGCCTCCTTGGACCTCTTCCTCATCTTCGTCTTCTCATCTTCTTTTTCAATGGCATCCTCCTCCTTCTCATTAGCTTCCTATTCTACTGGAAAGGGTGACTGGGGAGGCGTTGACTAAAAAATCATGTAATATTAAGCAGACAAACCAGAAAAATGGTGACTACATGATGGGGAGGCGTACACAGACCTTGTGTAGTCACCTTGTAGACTACAGATCGGTTACACAGACATTGTGTAGTCATCTTGTAGACTACACGATCAGTTACACAGACCTCATGTAGTCATCGTGTAGACTACACGATCGGTTACATGGACCTCGAGTATCCCTCGTGTAGACTACACGAGGTCAGTGTAATCATATAACTACACGAGATCCGTGTTCAAGAAAAAAAATGGTAGAAAATGATTTTGAACATACATTCTTTCCAACTACTCTCCAGTAGCTTTTTTATTCTTCCTCCTCAGTAGGGACCAAGGAAAGAACTATCAACTAAATTTGAAAGAAATATAAATTAGTATATGAGGAAGTAATATAAATAAACTTGTCAACATAATTCACCAACCTACATTCTCCTTCGAAAAAACTTCTTTTTGAAGATTCTCAACCGGTACTATCATGGTCGGACCCCACTTGAGAATACTTGGCACCTTGGTCAAAACCTGGTTACCATACAAACTAATCATCAAGGAAAAATTTCAAATACCCATGTCTATTTAAACAAAAGAGAGTAATTTAGTATTCAACACATAAATAACTCAATACATCACTATATAGAATTAAATAAATTGTACTTGGAAGGCAAATGGACATCCATTGAGTGAATATCCATGAATAGCACCGGGAGATTTCTACGTTTTTTTTCTTAATCTTTAAGATCACCAAAAACAACACTTGTATTCTTGATAGCTAATAATGATTTCATTATTTTGGAGAAAGAGAGCTCTCCCCACGAATATTGGTTGAATGGTTCAAGGTCGTCAACCAAAATCATCAATCTCTTCTCATTTAGGGTACAATTCTCCTTCTCCAACAGAAAATGCTCTAGCAAATAAATCAGAGCCATCTTGACCCGATCAGAATATGTCTTATATTCAGAGATTTTAAACTTCTCCTCCAACTCAGCCATAGTTATTGATTAGACTTTGGGAAAGTATAGATCAAAGAGTATATTGGGGCACGAGTCTTCTTCTCATCCCGGGTTTCACCGAACTTTAGTCTGGTCATCAACGAGAACTCCTTCTTGGAGAAGCAAAGTGATTCCTCATTGACAAAGAACCATATTTCCTTCTCAGATGGAATGTCATTGACATATTCGGCCTTTCTAGCCAGCACCTGGTGGCAGACAGTTTCTGAAAACTTCATGGCTAGGAGATCAAGAAGATGGCCAAAGCATGTCTCCCTAAAAAGGGAAAGTTAAGGAGTTGTTAGCTTAGTCTTGACAACCACTATGCATTTAATATTGCACTTTACATTGACATTGCTTTTGGAGTTCTGTTAACGTCATGGACGTATCTTAGTTGCATATTTGATGAAGCCATAACCTGTGAAAAATTCAAGGCGAACATAAGATCAGAAAATGTACATGATGCTCGTGTAGTCATCGTGTAGACTACACGAGGGGTATACGATCTTGGTGCAGTCATCGTGTAGACTATACGAGGACTACACGAGGGTCTTATAGACTATACGAGCTTTACACGACCCTCATATAGTCCTCATGAGAGTCTACACGAAGGGTACACGATTCCGGTGTAGTCCTCATGTAGTCTACACGAGGCTTACACGATCCTCGTGGTCTACACGAGGGGGACACGTTCATCGCGTAACCATCTCATAGTGTACACGAGGATCGTGTAAACCTCGTGTACACTACAAGATGGTTACACGACGAGCGTATGCTAGAAAACAGGCGCCCACCAAGACCAGAACATCAGAAACCCCGAAAAAAATACTCAGAAACCTAGAAGAAAAAAACACTCAGAAACCCGAAAAAAATATTAAAACCCAAAAAATAACCTTGTTGTGATTCAGACATCCACAAAAAATAGAATCGCAAAAATCCTGAAAAAAAAACCCTCAGAAACTCAGAAAAACAACTAAGAATCCAGAAAATTAAAACTCAGAAACCTCAAAACTTGCCTTGTTATGATTCCTTGTTGTGGGAGACGAAGACGTACTCAAGGATTTGTAGAGAGAGATGCAGCGATTTCGAGAGAGAGAGAGAGAGAGAGAGAGTGTGAGAGAGTAACCGTAAGAGAGAAATGAGGGGAATGCAAGTGAGGTACACGAAAGGGTGGAGTTTTGTGTAATGAAAATGTGTAATCATATTTTTTTCAAACCGTCGTTTGAAATTAGGGGTTTTTGGTAACTTCAAAATATGATTTTGAATTGAAGGTGGACTAGGGGTCAGGGTAAGAAAAACTTATTGTAAGGGTCAAATTCTATAAAATGGTTAGTTTAAGGGTCTATTTTTGTAAAGAATTCTTAGAAAATATATCTAGGGTTTGAGCTCTTGTTTGAGATTTGAGAGATAGAGAAGCTTATTCGTGGGTGAGAGTGAGATAATAATGAGAGGGAGTCACCGCCGGTGAAATGGCGGTGAAATTGGTGACCAAATGGTGACGAAATTGGCGGCAAGGGAATGTGGGGCTCAGGTCTCGCCGAACAGGGAAGGAGAAGAGAGAAATATTGTTTGTTTTACTATTGACTTGGTTTAATCACGGAGCTGCGATTTTAAGAGAAGAAGAGTAAGTGAAATCGTCCTTTGCAAAGACGATTTTATTGTGTTATCATCTTAGCAAAAGATGATTTTAACTTTAAATTAAAGTTTAAATCGTCTTTAGCAAAAGATGATTTTAACTTTAAATTAAAGTTCAAATCGTCTTTAGCAAAATATGATTTTAACTTTAAATTAAAGTTGAAATCGTCTTTAGCAAAGATAATTCCCTAGTTGGCGTTTTCAGCGCCACGTCCCGTAAAATCATCTTTTACTTCGTATTACGTGATGAAAACTATTCTACTTTTAGAATTAAGTTCAAAAATACCATATTTTAATCATTATTAAAACAACAGTAAAATAGTCAAAAAAATCCTTTTTTTGATGTGCTACAGAGTCACATAAGCCATGCATATGTTCTTTTTTATCCTTTAATATTTTCAGGGATTGATTTGTATAACGGTAGCCCTTATCAGGAAATTTTTTGGCAACAAAATAAGCATCTTGGCTTTATGGCTGAGATAAACATGGAATTTTTAGATTCTGGTATAGACATATCAGGTAACTCTTTTTTATGTTTGTTAACTCGCGTATAGTATAATATCTAAGTGAAACTAAGGGGAGAAACATGTTTTGATCAAAATTGCTAAACCACTTAATGGTATTCTTTAGTTATCTTTCATAATTGTTAAGATTATATATTATTAATAATTTTGAATTTAATTATTAGTAACTAATTGTATAACTTAGATTCAATGATGATAACATGCTTTACCATGCATGAAATGAAAACATAAGAAATTAAATCAAATGTCAATTTATTTGTTGAAAAGATAGAGTTTGAAGCAGTTGACATGAATGTAATATGTTTTTATGAATTTTACAAAAATATAATGCTTTATATAATTTCTTTTTACACCTATGTTCAACTATGTGATGTTTAGTATTATTACATCTTTAAGATTTAAGATATTATTTTAGTAGAATATTATTATTTAGTTTATCACATAATAGTACGTAGGGGTGTTCAAAAACCGTTCAGATCCTATAATCCGATCTGGACCGGATCGAAGTTGATCAATCTCGATGGTTTTTTCTCATATCTGGTCGGTTCAGTCCAGAATTTCAACCAATTCCGGCCCGGACCGACCGTATAATATATATATTCAAGTAAAAAGTGACTTTTCCTCATTCTCATATCGGAAAGGAAATAGAGAGTTAAGGTGAGAATGAGTTATAAAAGTACTACATGTACATCATCATGATGAAGTAAGCGCCCACATGTGTGTGCTGTAAAAGCATGCATTGAAATAATGTGTATTTATCACGCGTATAATATATTCAATGTATTAACTGTGTATTAAATTTTTAATAAGAAAATTAAGTGTATTTATCACGTGTATAAAACGCGTACTTAGACCATAAAATTCGTCTGAACTGACCGTTGAAGTTCGGTCTGGTCGGTTCGAATTTTTTGCAGTGTTTTGGTCGGTTCGGTCTTCCATATAGGAGGACCGTAATTTTCGGTCTGGTCTCGTTTTCCTCTAAAAATCCGACCAGACCGACTGTTGAACACCCTTAATAGTACGCAGCACCCATATTAAGAATCATTATATTAAAACATATCATAACAAATATATCATATCATAATTTTATATATTCATTTAAAAATTATTTAAACCATGTGCATCACGTGTGAAAGTGAAATAATGCACGTAAAATTTACACCTTTTAGGGGACTTTGGTGCAGAAAGCCTAAATTTCAACCTATTAATTTTCTTTGGTAAACATGAGAGCCTGTGCTAGTTTTAGTGCAACAGACTATTCCACAGGATTTATGCACCTTGTCTTTAGCATTTTTCTTAAAATATAAACTTTTCGCTTTACTACTCGAAACCTAACGTCTTTAAGAAATTATTTGCAGTTAACCAGATTTGAACAAGAATACAGTAAAATTCTAAGTTAAAAGGTCTCAGTATTCAGCCTAATCCATTGGGTTTAACACAACACGGTCTACTCTAACAATTAGGAAAGAAGAAAAATCTTTAAAATATTCTTTCCTTTTATCTTTCTTTATTATATTGGAATACAAAGCTCTTGTGAATGGTACAATCATTCATGCTCAGTGGAATATTCCAAATATTGTTTTATCTGTTAGTCCAGACATGCGGTGGACTATGCTATCCTATTGCTTTGTATTAAAACTTTTATGAACTCCTCAATATATTCATTGAATCCCCAACAATTTTGTTGAACTTACAAAAATTTAAGTGAATGATTAACGTTTACCTTTATGCTCATCAACGGCTAGGATTACTTTAGAGCAATCCAAGAGCCATTGATGTCTAACATCAATGTCGGGATGGTATCCTGGAATTAAAGAATTTTCCTATTGTTTTTAGTGATAATCACATTCAACACGATGGATATGGTTCTCATAAAATTTTTATAGTCTTGTTAAACTGGCGAAAAGCCGCATGGGCTGTTGAAAAAAAAATATTTAAAATATTACCATTAATAATAGTGGTTATTAAAACTAATTCTACATAAAATATGAAATGTGAAACTGATTTATAATACTTATTTATTGATGAACACTTATTTATTGATGAACACTTGTACTAGTTTAGTGATTTCCACACAAAAATAGCAATATGCATACCGAAAATTTTGATATCTTTAATCAAATAGATTTTGAGATAATAATAATAATAATAATAATAATAATAATAATAATAATAATAATAAAATTAAAAAGATACTAATCAGCAGAAGGAATTTTCTATAAAAAAAAATTGTGCAATAACTAAAATAGATTACAAAGTTAAAACACGACTAGGGGTGTTCACGGTTTGGCGATAAAATTAAACCGAACCGAACCGTGAATACTCAAAGAACCGATCGAACCGTGAGTTTCGGTTCGATTCTTCGGTTCGATATTATCAATTAAAAATAATTTTTTAATGATATTATTGAAAAATAAATAAATTAAAATTTTATTTCGGTTGGGTTTGGTGTTATAAGAAATTATATATAAGAAATAAAAAAATCATATAAATTTAAAGTTTCGGTCGGTTCGGTTTGGTTCGAAAACCACCAAATTTCGAACTGAACCGAAACTTCGGTTAGGTGATTTTCTCTAACCGAACCTACATAAAGAACCGACCAAACTGATCATTTTCAGTTCGGTTCGGTTCAGTTGGTTCGGTTTGATTTTGAACACCCCTAAACACGACCATGTAAAATTCATATTATATTTTATATATATTACATTTGTAACCAATAATATAAAAGTTTCTATTAACATTTTAAAATTTACTTTGACAGGTAGATTTTGAACTTCCTAAAAAGAGAAAATACTTAAAAGTAGAGTACTATGTATATTTTGCTTAAAATTTACTTTGACAGTTAGATTTTACTTTGACAGTTAGTTTAAAATGTGTTTCTCTAGAGATTTATCAAAGAAGACAACCATAAACTTAAAATAAACCTGGAGAAAGGAAAAAAACCAGGGAGAATAAAAGGCTAAGAAAAGTTATAAATCTGGCTTACAGGTAGAGAAAGCAAACTTCAAAAATCGAAGCACTTTCATTTTCACGATGTCTCTAATCAAGGGAAAAATACTTTTGAGCCTATTTAAATTCTCGGTCAAGATGTGAAAGCTGCAAAATTTGGAGTGAAAATTGAATGAGGATTTATGGTCTTAAAAATTTGAAACGGTTGGGAATTAGAGAATATTAGAATTTAAATGCTTTAGGTTATTAACAATTAATGTTAATATTTTGGTAATTTTCTTAACTTTTCATAAAAGCAGGATAAATCCAAAAGTCAGAGATAAAGATAATTTTTCAAAAATTCAAAGTCTTTAATATTTTTTGTTGTCCAAAGTCTTTAATGTTTGATTATACAGTTTGAAGATTTTATAATTAATTGACATTTATAATATTTTCGATTCATGATAACTAAAAGTAATTCATGATAATTATTTTCATATTCTATATGTTTCTCATTAGTTCTATGAAACTAAATACTTGACAAAGAAATATTTAATGAAATTAAAGATTGAAAAATCAAGAGTGAAAGAATTTTAACAGAGAGAGATTGGATCACAGTTGATTGAGGACTACACTTTCATGACTGTAAATAAAAAAAATAAGATTTCATGCTAAAGAAAATAGACTTTGTGGCCACTTCATTATTATACTAAAAAATTTAAAAAATTATGTACATATTTCTACATGCACGCTTGTTTTTAAATTACTAATGAAATTTTAATAATTTAGATATCTTTCACCAAAGTAAAAAAAATATAATTTAAGTAAACAACTTTTAACACTTCCCAATAATTAATGTCATGTTTGATTTTACGGTAAAGCGGTGTATTTTTGCATTCATATATACATATCTATAACTTAAAAAAAAATAAAAGAGGTGAATTGGAATACGAAAAACTATAACATATTAGAATAAAAAAATGAATTTAGAAATAATTGAATGTCAATAATATGTATTTAATTCATTATATTCAATATATATAATTTTATTAACTTAACTAAATTTATTTGGCATTTGGCTAATGTTGGATATGAACACTGGTAAATTGTGAGGTGTTCATAGCCAACTTTTATATAAATAAGATGTTATTCACTTCAATTTAGGAAGACAATACCAATGAACTCTATATTGAATTTATTACTATTCGTTATTGTTGTAGGTGCTTTCCTGAGCTCCAATAATAAAATTTGGCCATGAACACCTCATCAATAAGTCTATGACGAAAGAAAGTTTCTAAGAAGAAGAATCGACCTAAACTGATGCCTCAAGGAAGCTTGGATTGCATAGACCCGAGTACATATAAGAGAGATTAAAGTTCATGAGGAGAGCTTGGATAGTACTGAGCGTAGAGTCATCGTTGCCCGCTGAAAGTAACATCCCAGATGACACCTCCTAACAGGCCGAGCATTAAACAAGTCCAATCGTCATGGTAGGATGCCAGGATAGCCCCCGTGTGGTCATTTCAAAGGCATGCCAACATTTCATGTTCATCGTTTTATGTCAAGGTCACCTCCTCTTCCATCCAATCAAGGATAACCATGTCAAGTATCGTGTCTCGCAAAGCTTCTCCAGCACGCCTCTGAGAGGCTTTCTCGACACGCTCCCTCTCACACGAGGACTCAGATATAAATGCATATATTAATCAACAAAAGATATATGTCTACTTTCCCCTAAGGAAATTACCCTCGTTCTCTTTGCCTTAGAGTTCTTTGTCCGTGTCGTGCAGGTTCCTGCTTGAGAGGGCTCCTACGTGGAGATGAGATTCTGCAAACATTGAGGATACTAGGAAATCAACCCGAGGAGAGTATACGAAGAATGTTGTTGAGGTTTTCGACAGAAACAGTTGGCACCGTCTGTGAGAAACGACTGTAAAGCCGTTCTGATTTGAAGCATTTGAAAATCATTCTCTCCCACGAAGAGAGGATGAGTTTGGCACCCTACGCCGACGAAGTCTGGGATGAGAGGGAGGATGGACCCATTCCGCTGGTGGAGGAAGGACCTACTGCCGTCATAATGATTATATGGCGAATGAGGAAATGCATGTTGAATACTGTTCAAACCACAAAGGTCTCTAGACTAGAATGGTCCTCCCTAGGACTCAAATGCTCATTGGATGAGTCGCCACGCACTCGTAGAACCATGGGGAAAATCCATCCACGAAAAGGCAAGGCGACACCCTAATTTGGAGGAACTATCACCCTTGAAGAAACCGGGACAAGAGAGAAACTCAGCTTTACGAGGCCAGACGCTCCTTTTTTGTAAGGTTCTCATTAGGGTCATTCTAGGAGGAGAACAAGGCCGCTAGAGAGCGAACAAAGGAAGACATCTTAAAAGACCCTCTGGGGGTAATATGTGAGCATATGTGGAAGATGAAGGAAAATATCAGCGGGACGTCCTCCACGCTACTCCTTGATGCCCCTTTTTTTGCCACCAACAATTTTGCAAAGCTCCAACTCAAGTGAAGGAAAAACGTGATGCACGAATAGACGAATCTGGGCTAGGCTCCTCCTAGCTCCCACGTCCCGATTTAGGTGAAACGAAAGGATGAAGGTCACGTCAAGGCTCATAAACAAAGCCGGGACATGAAGCCTCGATGAGAGAGTAAGGACGACCACGAGACCCCCTTACTATGATTTTTTATATAATTAGGTTGTTCACGGTGAAATACATGGGCGTGTTCCTCAGAAGCCCCCGTATAAATTGGAAAATCCCATAGGAAATGAGCTCACAACTGGCGCACCGCCCGAAGAATAACATCCGGGAGGAACCCAAAGGCCCGGGGTGGTCAATCTTCCTTCTGTCGGAATACTTAGAAAGGACAGCTCAGGACAAGTCGAAACTTACCCCCGAGCAGAATGTGAAGCTCGAGGGATACCGCATTAAGGAAAAGATGAAGCTCAGAAGGAGACGCTCCGACTAGAGATGAAGGACTAATAGCTCAGAAAATAGAAGTTCAGTTATCTTCGACCCCCCACCTTGGTGTAGTGGATGACAAAGATCGGGTACTTACCGATAGTCTTCATATAAGATGTATATTTCTCTCTTCATTTAGGATTAACATTTCGTAAAGACCGTTTCGAGCAAATCTATATTTATGAAAAATTAGAATATGTTGCAGGAATATTTGTTAATGATTTCTGGTTGTCCTATAAGTCTCCAATGATCGAATCTTCTACGATGTACGACGCAGAATCAAAAAGTGATGACTGGTGAGGTGTTCTAGCCCACCCGTCAAGATTAAACAAAAAATGATGACTGGTGAGGTGTTCTAGCTCACCAGTCAGGATTAAACAAAAAGTGATGACCGGTGAGGTGTTCTATCCCACAAATCAGGATTAAATAAAAAGTGATGACTGGTGAGATGTTATAGCTCACTAGTCGAGATTAAACAAAAAGTGATGATTGATGAGGTATTCAAGCCCATCAATCGGGATTAAACAAAAAGTGATGTCTGCCGAGAATATACTCACAGGCAGGATTCAAGGGTCTAGCCAGAGCAAACACATCTGGCTAGACATCAAGTAAAGATATATGTCGAGCATTCATGCTCGCATACGGGATTCAAGGGTCTAGTCAAAGTAGGCACGCCTGGTTAGATATCAAGGTAAAAGTGATGTATGCCGAGCATCACAGATCGTCTAACGAGATTTAAGGGTCTAGCCGGAACAAACACGCCTGGCAAGACATCAAGAAAAGATATTTGTCGAGCACTCATGCTCGCAGATGGAATTCAAAGGTCTAGCCAGAGCATACATGTCTGGCTAGACATTAAAGGAAATATGTATGTCGAGTACTCATGCTCACAGACGGGGTTCAGGGTCTAGCCAAAGGATGCACGCCTGGCACTGTGTTGGTCGTCGCAGAACAAGGATATCCAACGCTAGGAACAAGGATATCCACCAAGCACTGTGTTGGTCGTCGCGGCGGAAACGTGTGGCCTTTTAAAAAAAAGTTTTAATAAAAATCCAATCTTTTAATTAAATAAAACTTACGGAACGCTACGATAACCAAATAAAAACTTTTATTGATAACTTTTTTCAATCAGTCAGGATCCATTATATATTTATAAGTTAAATCTACAACATGCAAGGTTAGGAATCATATACCTCTTGTAGTCTATATCAAGTATCCTTGCAAAAATTGACCAATTCCGTTCCCACGAAATTGTTCCAACAATCAGTAGACCCTGAGATTCACACCAAGATCTTCTAAGTCAATCTTCAACGCACTAGGACGTGTGTGGTCATGTAGACTATTACAAGATACTTTTTCTGTCTCTAGATGTTCTCAACACATGGGATCATAGATTTACTGAGAAAGGCTTTAGTAAGACGATTCTCTAAAAGAACGTGATGATTATTCTTTTAGAGATTTGATTAACGTTTAATCACAGAAGAAAATCTATCTGAAACCAATCGCGTTCTCAATTCAACTCTTGATTGACGAACTGATGATCTGATCATCTTATTTTCTCATCTTCTTTCAACAACTAAGGCTATTAGAATAATATATGTATATATTACAGATAATGAAGTATCAGATTTTTTGGGATAAACTAAAATAATATTTAATTGTAAAATTATCAATTGCAGTGAATGGCACTACAGTGTGTCATGAGCTAGCACAGTGCTTCACGACACCACTGTAGTGTCACGTGGCACCATAGTAATCCATGTCAATTTATAATACCCTATCAGTGATTGACACGTGACAATTACTGCGAATTAAATATTTATTTTAATCAGATATTTACCTATATATCAGTTAATTCAAAATTAACATATCTGATTATCTTTATCAACTAACTTATCTGTTATTTTATAAATAATAGATTTAATTGATTTAAATTATTATCTAACAATAATTTAATTATCTAATTTCATAAATTAGATATTCTGTCTCACTTATCGATAATTAAGAAAATTTGATAATTATATATATATATATATATTCAAAAATTATATTTAATTATATAAATAATTCAATTAACTAATTTTTAATTATCTAATCACACAGAATTATCTCATAATTATGTGCTTGCCCCAGAATAAAACTTTCTTTTGCAAGTCAGTCATTCTCTCATGTCCTGAAATATTCACACAATAGACATCTTAGTAAGATGTGACTTGGAGACCATGGACCTATGATCCTAAGCTCCAATAGACCAGGTTATTAATTAAACTCTTTAATTAAATAATTTTATTTATTAATTCCATTATTACTCCACTATAAATATGGAATTGCACTCTTAAAGATTATAGAATGTATTTACAAAGTATTCTCATGCAGTCCACTAACATAATCATTGTATGTAGTTCTGTCATCCAATTATTGGTTCGTAAATTACGACTAGTCAAAGTTATCATTTTACCCTTCTAATTACCTCTTGATCCTTAAGTAATACCAATCCGCTAGTGAATGTCTAATTTATAATCCTATTATACATTTGAGCTCAATAACCATTCAGTTCCAGAATTAGCACTTAAGGGAACCAATATACGATTCGTTAGAAAAACTTAGATTCCAAATCTTGTAAGATCATGTCCCCAGCCATCCACATCATTGAATCTCCAAAATAAAAGTCACTGTCCTAATTAACAAACAGACCTTAACGAGTGAATCAAAAGATCTAGTAGAAATTCATAGTAGTTCATGACTACTCAAGATTCACACTGGTCTACATATGATCATCGAATTGATGTGCATTAAATCTTAACGATAAACGGCATGTTAATAAACATATTAATTCACATCGGTCATGTCATATATAATCTTATTATATAAAGTACATTCACTAAAATGTCTATCCACATCAATGATCCGGATTTATATCACACGCATTCATAATGCTTAGTAAACTGTACTAGCAACCATTCATTAAAGATTTTGTACTTTAGTATATTACTGATAATTTTATTCATTATCTATGATCTTAATCATCTCGTACTGATACAAGATTATAGTCTCATTAATGAATATGAAATTTTCAGATATTTATATAAATTATTCAATAATAATTTAAAAGAACAATTATAAGAAAAATATAATTCTCTTTAAATTTCATATCAAAATGTCAACACACATACTTTGAGGGCATAACTCCTAACACATTATAGCTCGAAAAACAAGGATGAAACCCTTTGATAAGTGCTTCAGCTCGAGGATTTACCCAAAACAAGAACTCATTGATAAGTGATAAAGGGAAGGTCCTTTGACCAAGTACCAAATCCAAAGGAATTCAACTTGCTTCTAGATCGTTATACTAAGAAAAAACTCAACTAAGAGAATGTATGCTCGATTGAATGTCAAGATAAACCCCCAATGAGGGTAAGGTTCACCAGACCAGACCTCCTTGATGGGAACACAAAATGATTCATAAAGGTTGCAACATGTTTGTACGACCCCCAACCTCCTTCAAAGGGGGTTGCCCGAAAGAAAAGACCAAGTCCATCTTGGAGCCCACTCAAGCTTGGGGTCAGAACAACCCTACAGCTCAAGTTAAGAAGAACAAATCAAAGTACGATAGATATGGAAGTAACAACCATGGAAATGAAGGCTAGGATGGTCTCAAGAGAAAGCCCCCCAAAACAGAATAGACCCTAGAAGGGGAAGAATCTCTATTTTTGCAAGGAAGAAAGAAGAATCGAGGGCAAGAATGAAGATTTCAACTTTGAAAAGATGGCGAGGATGAAGGAAATGGAAAGAGAAATCACCTTATATAGGCATAGAAGAAAACCGCTCATTTAGTGGAGGTGTTTAAGTTGGCCGTGATAGCAACCATCCTACGGCTGGAACAATCATTTCACGAATCTATGAGAATATCCTTGGAGACCAAATGACGATTCAAGCAACCGCAGGGAATAAATCGACACATAAAGGAGTCAGGTTCCATCATGTGTGCCCACGCGCCATTGATGTCCTTGAACCACAGAAAGGGTGAAATGACGCGTCTGTGATTAATGAATCGCGACAATAACGGTTAAGTACATTAATTCCATTCGGTGCAATCCCCACAGACGAATAAATTTAAGGCACAAGCAGAAAATGCATAAGACGGGAAATGAAGTCCATCACCACACCAAGGTAGTTCAGACAAGGAGCACATATAACGAAGCCTTTAGACTTGGGCAAACAACACCAACCAAGTCTTCGACTGAGGGTAACTGTTATGAGTGTTTTCTCGAGCTTCAATAGTGTGACGACACGTGTCACACCGCATCGAGAAGCCTATGATGAAAGAAAATTTCTAAGAGGAAGGACTGACCTCGGCTGATTCGAGCACGTATAAGAGAGATTAAAGTTCATGAGGAGAGCTTAGTTAGTACTGAGCATAGAGCCATCATTGTCCGCTGAAAGTAACATCCCAGGTGACACCTCTTCACAGGTCCAAGCACCTAACAAATCCAATCATCAATGTAAGATGTCAAGATAGCCCCTGTCTGGTCATTTCAAAGGCATGTCAACATTTAATGTCCATCACTTTATGTCAGAGTCACCTCCCCTCTATCAAATCAAGGACAATCATGACACGCATCGTGTCTCGTAAAACTTCTCCGGCACGCCTCCGAGAGGCTTCCTCGACACACTCCCTCCCACCCGAGGACTCAAGGTATAAATGCATATATCAATCAATAAAATTGGTATGTATACTCTCCCTTAAGGAAATTACCCCGGAATATCGATTAAATACTGACTTAGACATCAGAGGCTCTTCGACAAGGAAACCACCCCCACATTCTCTTCGTCGAGGAAACCACCACCTTATTCTCTTCGTCTTAGAGTTCTTTGTATGTTTCATATAGGTTCCCACCTGAGAGGGCCCCTGCGTGGAGATGAAATTTTATAGACATTACGGATATGAAGAACTCAACCTGGAGGGGAGATTATACGAAGAATGTTGTTTGAGGCTTTTGGTAGAAATAATTGTCTTTACCACCATCAATTCTTGCATCAGTTTGTGAATCGCTTGGAGGCACATAACCTAGAAAGATCGAGATGAGACTGTCATATTGGAAATGCCACTCTTTCTCCAATATGACCACCCTCAGTAGGCTATAAGCTAGCATTCTCCTTCATAGGGGGACTCCAACATTAAGACCCTATGAGAGATTTGGCTAGTGTGTCAGCTTGTCTTACTGCGTGACTCTCTTACCATTTTATCTTAGTGATATGACGGATACTCCAATCTATGCACCTACCTTATCATCCATGTGGTGGCTTGCTAGGCGTTAGCGACCCTAGTGTCGATTGCACCCACATTGATTTGTACCTTAGGCACTAACCTTGTTCAATCCAATTTATACTAGGATTGGGGTCGCCTGTTCCACATGTGTATCATCATCACCTTAATAAGGGTTGTCAACCATTTTACCTAATTTGACCACCTTAGTAGTCTCTAGATAAGCTCACCCTCCTTAAGGGAGACTTAGACATTAGAACCTGATGGGTAACTTTTGTCAATGCGCCAGCATCTTTTATCGATGAAGCATCCTTGCTAGCGTGTTTTAATGACACGACAGATACTCCAATCTCTTCGCCTACCATATATTATCATGCGGTGGCTTGTTATAAGTTGGTGACACTAGCACTCTGCATGTGCCCACATTGATTTGTAACATGTGCACTAACCTTATTTAATTTGATTTGTACTTGAACATCTGCCCCATCAACCTATCACCATCACCTTATGAGGTTTTTCGCCTCTTCTCTTTCCAAATGTAAGGATCCTATTACTCCCATCAAAAGTATTTGACCTACCACCATTATACTTGAGTTCTTCCTCCATTGAAGAGCTTGCCTTAGCCATTTGTCAGTTGTAACTTCCTTTGGCTCACTAAGGTCTTCGTCACTGCATTTCTAGTCTTAGTTCCACGTTTCCAGTCATTTACTAAAACTTATTTTTTGCACCTTCCCTGAGCCCAACATGAAATATCATGCAAGTTTCAATTACATCATGATAAATGTTAAACGATTGAAAGAGATTGTATGAAAAGTGTGACGTCTCTTATTCCCACTTTATTTCTTCTTCTCTAGTAAAATTAGGTCACTGACGTCGGTTAATGGCTTAGGGCAAAGTAAAAGGCTCGAGCTTCCGGCATGACTGAGGGGATAGATCTTTTCTGCATGAGTGGATGCATGGTCTGGTAGTGAGAGAAATGGTAAATCACTTGCCCTAATTTTGCTAGAGAAGAAGAAATTAAGTGGGAGTGGAGGTTTTTAACTTTTTATCCTACTAGCTCAACATTACGAATAAATGTTTGTATGTTTATAATATAATCATAATTAGATACAAAAAATGATTGATAAAAAATATCTTATTGTATGGACAATTTTTTATATATAATATTTTTTGTCTAATTTATTTTTCCAATCATCTGTAATATACAAAGAACAATCATATAGAACAGTAAAAAAAACTAAACCAAGGTAAATGTAAGAATCTGATGTAGAAATACATGAATGCAAGAGTTGTTACGTGATGGATAATATATTTCAAAATCTACTTCTCATAACATTACATTTCAAAAAGCACATTTACAAATCCGCATTTCTAAAGCCACTTTCTAATTGATACAGGTTTGAACACATCTTTTTTTAATGGACAAATAAAAATACGTCATGTGTACTTCTTAAGGGTATTTTAGGATTAGTAGAAATGAAGGTGGACAAAATTATCTAAAAAAGTTTATCCTATACTTCCACCTTTTAATATATTATAGATTTTTTTTCCAATTTAGTGAATATACTTACAATGTATTTTCATTCATTTTTTCCAGTTTTACTTAAAAGATTTATATATGTGGCAATAATTTATTTTATCAGGGTTTTATTGGGTCGTGCTTCAATACCGGGTAATAAATTCCCAGTATTGATGATGGGAGAAATTCAAGTCGTTGGATGGGCCATAAAGACTCTCAGCCGTTAGATGAAAAATGGGTGAAGTAAGTGTTTCAACTTTCTATATCCTTTGTCAACTTTGGGACAAATTTTCCCTTCTCCTCTTAGTATTCTTCTTCTTCTTTAGTTTGAATTCTATATGTGTGCCAGAGTCTCTTGAATTTTCATACGCAAATTGCCACTGAATATCTTGAAGATCAATTGTCCTCACAATCTTCCTCTATCTCTCTCATTTATTTTGTGCTTAGGTTAAATCAAATCGAAGGTGAGTTTTCTTGTTTGCATCCATAATTTTGATACCTACTTTAAGGAAATCATGAGTGACTGACTAGATAAACAACACACATCTAGTAACACTCATGTTGTACGCCTTTTTGAAACCTAATTGAAGAAAAATTTCCTTAAATGTGAGACCGGTGCGCGGTTTGGTTAGACTGATTTGCGATAAAGAATTTTATGTTGGAATTATGTCTATAAAGTATGGTGTAATAACTATTTATGAGTATTTAGTTATTTCTCAGACATTTTGTATTACTGAATTTAAGGAACGAATGAAAGTTTTTCTATTAATTAAAGTATGTTTATAATTTATTCAAATCTTGGAACTATTGTCAATGTAAGAAGAGTAAAGACTTATGGGTCTTCTAGATAAACTTTTCTGAAATAGTTCAGAATGTTATCCACAGTCTAAGGATCGACTAGGCAATCATGTCCGATAATGACTGTTAGGTTGAACCAAAGGATGCCTGCCTTGAGGCATGGGAGTGGAGACTCTAACAGTTGACCTAGACAAGTTATGAAATATGTTGAATATACCAATAACAACTTAATTTAGAGCAAAACCGTCTAGCTTTAAATTTAATTGTTACACCTTAAGGATATTTTCGTGATTACTTTAATCGTGAGATGCATACGAAACTTGACTCAGTTACTTACGGTCTTTGATACGCCAAATGAGGAAGTTCGAATTGTTGGACAATACCCCAGCTGTTGGGATCGTGATTCAACTATGTTGAAGTTACATGATTCACAAATATGAAATTCGTGGCGAGATTGTAAAATGTAACAATATCACCTTATGCTTCATTGATGGGTGTGTGAATAAATAAACCTGGCCAGGTACTGGATGAAATGAATCATTGAATAAGACATGGTGAACTGTGCGAGATAATTTAGTATTATGTCTTTCTTATTCACAGTCAATAAATGAGTTGAGGCAATAACAACTAGAGGGTAAAATGATAATTTTGCATCCCGCCCTTGTTACTGATATTCACGAAGGGTAACATAGTAAAATATTCTATAGACCATGAAATAAAAAGTGTTTATTTTCACCAACAGAAAATGTAGCGCGCATGAATTGAGAGTTGATTCAGCATCGAACCTATAGTGGAGTTGTTCGATGTCATGATTAAACAGGTCTAAAATTTATGGAGATAAATTCACTATGTATTTGAATCCTATACCTTTATTCATGTGAGTTCATTCGGTATCAGGAGTAGCTCATAAGGACATGAATGATAAACAACACCAGTTGAACCAATAATATGTTTCGGACCATGATATACTTCCTAAACCTATATGTGATGGGTATCGTCACTAAAGTAGTGAAGAGCAAAAATTAATGTCCAAATTAATTAATTGTTATTTTCTAATTATTGGATAATTAGTAAATAAAATTAATTAATTAATTAATGGAGATCAATTTAATTTATCAATTTGGATTAATGAACTTGGACACAGTATTAACTCTAGGGAGATGTAAAATTTTGACAATTACAGTAAATGGAGGAGAATTTTGACAATTTACAGTATTGGGGTGTATGTGTAATTTTGGTAATCTTTCTATAAGAGATGGAATTATAGTTACCTCCCTAAGTGTGTTGACACAACCTCTAATAACGGTGTGTGATTACACAGAGTAAAGAAATCAGTTTCTCTATCCCCTCCCTATTGCCGCTGAAATCTAGAGGAAAAAGATGATTTTTGTTCTTCTGTTGTTTTGAAAGTCCACACTTAATTCTTGACAACATCCTATTGAGATATACTTCCGAATCCTATGAGTGTTTATTAGAGTGAAGATTGATTCAAGTTCTACGAAGAACGCAAAACAATCAATAGGATTCCACAAAGTCAAAACTTCTCTGATACAAGAAAGATATAATATTATTTTCACATCTTTTAAATACATCAATCTATATATGCATGATCATAAAAACTTTTATATATTAATATGATTAAATGATTGATGTGAAATTTTTTATATTTTTCACCCACGAACTGTTTGTGGTTCATTGTTTTTCTTCAAATTTTTAAAACTCGATCCAACAATTGGTATCAGAGCGTTGGGTTCTTGGTTATGCATATTTAGTAATTTGACGTGTATATATATATCAGTGGATGTTGTGATATTAGCATATATTGTTTGTATGGTAGATTCAAAGCATATTTGAATGTATTTTATGAATAGATCTCAATCGATTGACTCTAGGTGTTTATTTTTAATTTTAGAATTGATGTACGCCGAAATTGAGGCATAGAATTTGATGTAATTAAATTTTTGCATAAGTTGTATTTTTAACTTCTATGTAAATCTGTCGTCGCAAGAAAAGTCACTGTTTGTCACTGTCGTCGTCGTTGTTCGCCACCGTCGTTTACTCCCCCACGCCGCTGCTTGCCATCGCCACTTGCTATAGTTTCCTAATTATGGTTTAGTAAATCATAGGGATTAGGAAACCTTAAGGTTTTAGAAACCTTGAGTTTTTTGAAACTTTAGGGTTTAAGAAATCTTGAAGTTTTGGTAACTTTAAAGTTTAGGAAATCTTGAGATTTTGGAAACTTTTGGGTTTATGAAAACTTAAGGTTTTGCTCAATTCACTCTCTAAAAATTAATTTTATTAAATTCGGTAACTTTTCAACACTAAGTAATTAGAAATTATTTTTAAAAATAAATCAATTGATTAATTTACTTGGTAATTTATTTATTAAAGTAAAATTTGCTAGAAAATAAAATTTTAAATTGAAATTTGAGTTTTGAAAATGGAACTGAACTTTTGTAAAGAGTTACAAATTGGTGAGACTTGCTGAAGGAAAATGAGAAGATTACAGACACCGTGAAGATTAGTATTTAAATTATTATAATTTATCTTTTATTCTTTTTATGAGTTCCAATTAGAAATGAGCCATAGAGAGGTTAATTTTGAATAGATGATTTAATATTAATCTCGTATCATCATATAACATGTCATATAGAAATATAGATATGTCAATATCAAAATGTCATTTAGCACATACATGCATAATTGTAGTTTAAATTTAAAATGATTTATAATTTAAAATTTGAATTTTATAAAAGTTATAAATTTTAAATTGTGATTTAAGTTTTATAAAAGTTCATAATTTTCAAAACTTATTTTTTTCAAATTTATAAAAAGTTATATTTTTTTGAAAAAGCAATGAAAAATCCACTTTTCCAAAAACTTTGTGAGAGTCGTTTACGTTGACATGCAAACTTTATCGTGGTACGAGAAATGGTTTAGAGTTGCCCTAGTGTTCCTCTCTTCAGTGGGAAAACTTTAGAATCGTAACGCTTTGAGTCATCGAGTTGCTTAAGAAGCTAAAACTTGTAAAGGAAGGGGTGAGGCAGAATCGTCTCTAGACGGACTGTTAGTTCATGACAACCTTTAAAGTCAATGCGTTGGTTAAATACTTAGATCAAAGCATATTGAAATCCCTCATAGGGGCTAGTCAATGGGGTCAAGGTGACCAAAATCATTGGTGATTGGTTAAGTTAGATATAGTGATATCTTGAGAAGCGTTAACCAAACGAGATGAGTCTTGATGCAATAGGAGGTAGCTTGGATGTTGTCCTTAGACGAGACAAGCAATCTTTATTGATTGTAACATCATGGAAGAAATATATTTTATTATATTTTTAAATATTTTAGTGTTTGCATCATGCATCATACTCTCCTAAATGATTGAGTATTTATTTACACCGCTTTATTTATTCTTTTCAGTAATCGTGTCGCTATCCCCGCTCTCAAATATCTTAAACGTGAACAAACTTACAGGGTGAAAATTACGTGGATTGAAAATATAGTCTTGATATCATGCTGACGATAGAATAGCACAAGTTTGTGCTCACAACCCCTTGTCCCATTGAGCTTATTACTAAATCGACTCAAGAGGAAAATGATGCTTATGCTTTTGGGTTGCGTTCTGATGAGATCGCATGTGTTACATATGGGCCTCTGTTAGTAATGTGTTGCAACAACAACATCAGAACATGGAAACTGCCATTGATATGATGTTAAACATCACTGAAATGTTCAAAGATCAGGGTTGTCAAGGCAAACATCCTGCTATGCGAAACTTCATGAACTGCAAGATGAAATCTGAAAGTCCTGCCAGAGAACATATGATGATGATCATTAGTTATCTAAATAGCATGGAAATCATAGGTGTTGAGGTAAATGGCGAGACACGAGTTGATATGATCATTGAGACTCTGCCTGACAGTTTTAAGCACTTCAAACTTAATTATTTGATGAATAAGTTGAGGAACTCATTTCCTGAACTAATGAAGGAACTACAAGCTGCTGAGACCCTATTTCTGAAGGGAAAAAAGAAGACTGAAGAGGCAAACTTCACTGAAAGTAAGCCTTTCACCTCTGGCATAAAAAAACACATGAGAGGTTCGAAGAAGGCTAAGAAGAAGAGCTCGAAAGCTGTGAAAGGTAAGGGCACTACCAAGGTGGATAAGTTGAAAGACGAGTGTCATCTTTGTGGGGTCGCTGGCCATTGGAAACACAACTGCCCCGACTATCTCAAGGAGTTGAGATCTAACGGGGTTGAGTGAAATCAGAAGACTTGACGAGAGCGAGTTCAGCTTCTGTTGGGAGAATGGAGCACTAGTATCTGTCGTATATGCTAGAGCTATTAAATTGTCATTCTATAACAATTTTATGGTTTTACATCGTGTTCATTATATACTGTTTTTTGGGAGAACCTTATTTCAGTAGCTAGTTTAATTGAGCAATGATTTAGTTTGAATTTCATCAATAAAGATATTGGTATTTTTAAAAATGATTGCTTAATTGCTACAACACATTTGATAAATAAACTATTTTACATTAAAAATAATAGTTTCAATGATATGTGACACTGAAGTAAATACTGATTTATAAAGGGATAGTAAAATATTGAAGTCTGACTCAACCAATCTAAACTATTTGTGGTACTTCCGTCTTGGCTACATTAGCCTGGACATGATTAAAGACTTATAAAGGATGGCCCATTGCAAACTCTAAGTGTAGGATCACTACCCATATATGAATCCTATATAGAAGGCAAATGACAAAAAGACATTTTTTCAGCGAAGGGTGAAAGAGCCACTCAATGCCTCGAAATCACACACAATGATGTATGTGGGCCTTTGAATACCCAAGCAAGAGTAGGTTATGAATACTTTGTAACATTCACTGATAACTACTCAAATTTTGAACATGTTTATCTAATACACCAAAAGTCTGAAAATCTTTGAAAAGTTCAAAGAGTAAAATGCTATGGTCAAAATGCAATTAGAGAAACAAATCAAAATGCTAAGATCTGATCGTAGTGGAGAGTACTTGCTATGACAGTTCAAAGACTTTCTTAAGGAATAAGTATTCTTTCTCAACTTACAACACCTGGCACTCCATAACAGAATGGTGTGTCAGAGAGAAGGAATCGTACTCTATTGGATATGTTAGATCCATGATGAGTTAGTCATCCCTCCTAGATACGTTTAGGGGATATTCCTTGAAAATAGTAACATACATTTTGAACCAAGTTTCATTAAAGACGGTGTCTGAGACACCATATGAAAGATGGAATGGATGAAAGTCGTCCGTAAACCACCTTAGAATATTGGGATGCCGAACACATGTTCTGAAACCAAAGACATGCAAGTTGGCCAGTCAATCAGAATTATGTCTTTTTATAGGATATCACAAAGGAACGAAGGGATACATCTTTTATAGTCCAACTGACAAGAAAATATTTGTGAGCACGAATGCGCATCTTCTTGAAGAAGACTATACAAGAAGTGTGAAGTCAAGAAGCACTATTGTGCTAGATGAATTATTGAGTGGGAGGACACTGACTCCCCAATCAGGAACTGTTTCTGATCCAATAATGGAAGACCGCAGCAGGAGCCAAAGCCTATGGAGCCTTGACGTAGCGTGAAGGTTGTTAGAAAACCTACATGTACATGTCTTATGGAGATGCCTTAACAATAGTCTCAGATAAGGATCATGATGAACCTGTCTCCTACTCACATGTCACGGCTGGTCCTGAAGTAAATCTATGGCAAGAAAGTCATGAATGTTGAGATACAATCGATGTACTCGAACGAAGTTTGAAAACTTGTGAATCCTCATGAAGGGTAAAACCTGTAGGTTGTAATTGGATTTATAAGAAAAAGAGAGGTCCAAATGGGAATGTGGAGACATTCAAAGCTAGGCTATAGCCAAACGGCTATATCCAAAAGGAAGGTATTGACTATGAGGATACCTTATTGCTGATGGTCATGCTTAAATCCATTCGAATCCTCTTGCCCATTTTTGCTACCCTTGATTATGAAATCTGATAGATGGAAGTCATGACTACTTCACTGAATGATAATCTTAAAGAGCACATTTATATGGCTCAACCAAACGGGTTCATGGAGAAAGGCCAAGGGGTAAGGCTTATGACCTACTGAAGTCCATTTATGGACCTAAGCAAGCATCCTGATCATGGAATATCAAATTTGATGAAACCGTCAAGAACTTCAGTTTTGAGTAATTAGTGGACAAACCCTTTGTGTATAAGCTGATAAATAAATGAAAGGTGATTTTCTGGTTTTATACGTGGATGATATTTTACTAATTGAGAATGATGTAGGAAAATTGCCTGATGTCAAGATTTGACTTGCAAAGTAATTTGATATGAAGGATCTTGGAGAATTTATCTTTGTCCTAGGTATTCAGATCTTTCAGGATCATAAGAATAGCCAATTGACACTGTTTCAAGCATCTTATATTGATATGGTGATGGATCATTTTAGTATGTAAGACTCCAATAAGGGATATATTCCTTTTAGGCATAGAGTTAGCCTCTCCAAGGGGCAGTCTCCTAAGACTCCTCAAGAAGAGGAAGACGTGAGAAAGATTCCATATGCCTCTGTCGTAGGAAGTCTCATGTATGCGATGCTTTGCACTAGGCCAGACATGCGGTGGGCGTGGTGAGTCATTTCCAATCTAATCTTGGACTCAAGCATTAGAATACCGTCAAGCATATCGTTAACTATCTTAGGAGAACGAGAAACTACATGGTTGTGTATTCAAGTACTGATCTGAATATGATGGGGTATACTGATTCCAAATTTCAAGCAGACTAGGAGATCCACTTCAGGATTTGTGTTCATCCTAAACAGTAGAGCAGTTGTATGAAGAAGTATCAAGCAATCTTACATTGCTAATTCTACTAAGGAAGTTGAGTTGTGACAGCTTGTGAGCTACAAATGAGGTTGTATGGCTTAGAAAGTTCTTGAAAACTCTGAAAGTTATTCCAAAAACTGACAAGTCCATGATACTTTATTGCGATAACAGTGAGGCTGTAGCGAATTCGAAGGAACCAAGGAGTCACAAAAAATCCAAACACATAGAACGTAAATACCACCTTATTAGAGAGATTATTCAGCATGGAGATGTTGTAGTAACACACATATCGACGGTCAACAGTCTGGTAGATTCATTCACAAAAACTTTAAGCAATAAAGTCTTTGATGATCATCTGGAGGGCATGCAGATACGAGATTGTACACGCATACTTCATTCCAAGTGGGAGATTATTGTAATTATGTTCATAAAGTAGGGTGTAATAACTATTTATGAGTATTTAATTATTTCTCAGACACTTATATTACTGAATTTAATGAATGAATGAAATTTTTTCTATTAATTAAAGTGTGTTTATAATTTACTCAAATCCTGAAACTATTGTCAACGTGAGAAGAGTAAAGACTGAGGGGTTTTCCAAACAAATTCTTTTGAAATAGTTCAGAATGCTATTCGCAGTCTAAGGATCGATTGGACAATCCAGTCCGGTTACGACTGTTAGGTTGAACCAAATGATGTCGATCTTGGGAAAATGGAGTGGAGACTCTAACGGTTGACCTAGACATGTTATGCAACATGTTGAATATACCAATAAC
The DNA here is from genome assembly GCA_003255025.1 of Datisca glomerata. NCBI lineage: Eukaryota > Viridiplantae > Streptophyta > Magnoliopsida > Cucurbitales > Datiscaceae > Datisca > Datisca glomerata. Next base: position 4,797,640 of record QANY01002976.1, read on the forward strand.
AAATTAGTTTAGAGCAAAGTCATTTATCTAACTCTAAATCAAATTGTTACACCTTAATGGTATTTTCGCTATTACTTTAATCTTGAGGTGAATACGAAACTTGACTTAGTTATTTGTGGTCTTCGATACACCAAATGAGTGAGTTCGAATTGCTGGACAATATTTCGGCTGTTGGGATCGTGATTTAACTATGTTGGAGTTACGTGATTCACAGATATGAAATTCGTGGCGAGATTGCAAAATGTAACAATATCACCTTATGATTTATTGATAGGTGTATGAATAAATAAATCTGGCTATGTACTCGATGAAATGAATCATGGAATAAGACATGGTGAACTATGCGAGATAATTTACTTTTATGTATTTCTTATTCACAGTCAATAAATGAGTTAAGGAAATAATAACTAAATGGTAAAACGGTAATTTTATATCCTGCTCTTGTTACTGATATTCACGAAAGGTAACATAGCAAGATATTCTGTGGACCGTGAAATAAAAAGTGTTTATTTGCACCAACAGAAAATGTAGCTCACATGAATTGAAAGTTGATTCGGCATCGGACATATGTGGAATCTTATGATATCAAGATTAAATAGGTCGAGAATTTATAGAGATATATTCGTCGAGTATTGAATCCTATAGTTTTATTCATGTGGGTCCATTTGATCTCAGGAGTAGCTCATAAGGATATGAGAGAGAAACAACACCAGTTGGACAAAAAACGTGTTTTGGATCAATGTATACTCTCTGAACCCATATGTGATGGGTATCATCACTAAAGTAATGAAGAGCAAAAACTAATGTCTAAATTAATTAATTGTTATTTTTTAATTATTGGATGATTAGTAAATAAAAAATTAATTAACTAATTGATGGAGATCAATTTAGTTTATCAATTTAGACAAGTATTGGCTCGAAGGAGATGTAAAATTTCGATAATTATAGTAAATGGAGGAGAATTTCGGTAATTTACAGTATATGGGTACATGTGTAAATTCTATAATATTTATATAAGGGATGAAATTAGGGTTGTCTCTCTAAATGTGCTGACACAACCTTGATCATAGTGTGTGATTACACAGAGCAAAGAAATTTGTTTCTCTCTCCCCTCACTATTGCTGTCGAAATATAGAGGAAGATGAGAAAAAATTATTTTTTCATTATGTTGTTTTGAGAGCCCATACTCAATTCATGACGACATTCTATTGAGATATACTTCTGAATCCTACAAGTAATTGTTGGTGCGAATTCAAGTTCTATGAAGATCGAAGAACGCAAGACAATCAATGGGATTCCACCAAGTCAAAATTTCTCCGATATAAGAAAGGTATAATATTTTTTCCACCTCTTTTAAATACTTCAATCTAAGTACGCATGATCATAAAATGTTTTATATTTAATATGATTAAATAGTTGATGTGAAATTTTTTTTTTGCCCACGAACTGTTCGTGATTTATTGTTTTTCCTCAAATTTTTAAAACCCAATCCAACTTTTTATTCCTTAATTGTACAAATTGATGCACCAATGATGAGCCCACATATGTGCTGGTTACATACGGATCTTCACACCAAAGTTATGCTAGTTTCGATGTTAAACAGAGGTGAATCAGGCCTTAACATTATTATACAATTATGTCTAGTTCGGTCTGATATGGTTTGGTTCATGAGCAGTTCGATCCGATTCTAAATTTCATGCAATGTTCTGTGTTTGTACAACTTTGATTAAAGCCATTTGGAATTCGTTTGATATACTTTATGCTCTTCATAATATGTCGTGTGTGTCTCACAATGTGCGGTTTCAATTGCCCTCTATTCTTTTTTCATAAACACTTAAAATTAAGTGTTCATAACCTTGTTTCAATTTATTTAAAGTCTACACGCTTAACAAAAATATTAGGCGTATCATTTATCATCATCAAAATTGTCACGTTGACTAGGGTCAACAACCTCGAAGGACAAACCTAAAAGCATAGTGGTATGCCTTTTAAAATATTTTAACATCTGTTAGATTATTGTTAATTGCATATAAATCATCCAAATATATTTCTATAGTGCGATGCATTGTATAGGTTGATACAATCAAGGCTTGTCAGGTCTTTGGGGAGGACGTAGAGCATGAAAGAGTTTGTAAAGACCAACCTGAAAACAAAAGGGAGCATAAGCGCTCTAAGTGCATGAGTATGCGCTCTTCAAATGGAGGTGAGCTGAGACTATGAGGGTTGTTCAATACAATTTTCAAAAACATTGGCGAGTCTTTTAGATCATGATAATGGTAGGCCTCACCAAAGACGATGATCCACGTGTCAACTCGAAGGAGAGACGTAAAAAGAAGCACGAGGGTTCGATGCTCAATTAATTTCATCTGGTGAGAAGAGCAACTTGAATCTTCATCACCCACATATCAAACCATTCAGGAAGATGAGGGCACCTATTTTGACGTTCCAAGAAAAACATTGGTTGACCAACTATTGGTTAGGAAACCTTTAATCAGAATGACTAAAACTTGAAAAGGACATAAACAAGTATTGTCTCTCTTTTTCTTCAATATTCTTTATACTAATCTAAAAGGTACTATTGTCTTAGGGCAATCAATTCACGCGACTCGAAAATACGATGGGACATCTTCTTCTAGTCAATATTCAATGGACTTACTCAGGACACATGAGAGAATAGCAGGATCGCTTGCTAGCTAATCATACTCGAACCATATTGGTGCTACAAAAAACAAAAAAGAAAGGTATTTAAAATGAGTCATTACACGTTGTAAGAATCACTAGACGTCATAGATCAACGTTTAGTAGACTATATATTTGACAAAAAGCTTAGTAGATAGGTAGAGTCACAAACTTTAATTTGGTTCACTGCATACGATGTCTTTCATTGTTTGGTAAATGTTTTGTCTATTATCTAACTTTCATAGTGAGGTCATTATCTAAATTTTTTTATCTATTATCTAGTTTTTTTGTGTATTTGACAAAAGCTTAGTAGATAGGTAGAGTCACAAATTTTAATTTGGTTCACTGCATACGATGTCTTTCATTGTTTGGTAAATTTTTTATCTATTATCTAACTTTCATAGTGAGGTCATCGTGAAGACCAACTAATATGATGCTAACCATAAAGCACTCATGATGCTCGACCAATATGTTTAGATTGGTATGCATGTGTTAAACTTGTTTGTCCATCTTTTGACCTTGGAGGCCGGTTGTGGGAAACAACTGATCGATTTTGATATTTACCAACTTTTTTTTACTGTGATTACCTATCAATCAAGCATTATTCATTTATTTTAGTTTTGTACTTTTGTATTTTATGTTTTTACTGTGGCATTACAAGTTGCTTGCACGTACCATAACTTGTTAATTTTACTCGGAAGCACAAAATCTTACAAAGATACATGAACTTGTTTGAACTGCATACCACGATACATATAACGAATTTAGTTAAGTTCTTAAAGTGTGACATGATATGGTTCTTTACATGTTTTACGTAATATAGATTTGTATGTTGATACACGATGGTGCAGCTCATTGGTTTTTCGCCATAATCTCCATTATGGATGAGAAAGTAGTGATATGGGACACCCTCACGAATGGTCGGAGTAATAAGGCTGGGGAAATGATGCTTCATATGTGGTATGCGATGTAACCTCTAACTTCTTAACCCATTTTTATACTATGTGTATCAATTGGCATATTGTTCCTTACTATGTTATGAATGGATATTATGTTTTGTAATTTAATCGGTGTCTGGTTACCTCCGGCACACATGTTCATCATGTTCGTAATTAAAAGACCTCCATATGTACCCAGTTAGTCAAATGGGTAAGTTTATTGAATACGAATTTTCACTATTACTACGTTATAGGTGCGCTTATCACATTGCAAGAGAGATTTTGATGTGTTTGAATGAAATCTATGGATGAAGTGATTACACCAACAACACATGACTACAAGGTAATCAATTTTAAAGTTGATTTGCAAGCTTCTGGCTCTTATTCTTTCAATTTTTCTGATAGTTATAGGGGTATAATCTTTGAATATTTTGTCATTTATACAAGATTTGAAATCTCACGATCTGCGAATTATGATACTTTTATGATTTTCAAGCATCCTGGTAACATTGAGTATTTAGAAGAGCACATTGATCGGTATTTTTTAACGACTTGTCTATTTTGGAAAGACAACGAGTACCAAGAAAATTGCTAAGTTTGAAAAAAAGGTGGCTAAGAGGATAAAGAAGAAGGACAAGAATGTGAAATGAATGATGTTAGGATTACATTTTTTAATTCCAATACAAACTTTTACAGAGGTTTATTTACAATAATTGTATAATTGATACAACATTCTCCTTTATTGCAAATGTTAATAGTATAATTATTGAAACCTTTGTGTACTCTATATTGGAGAATTGTTTGTTATAATATGTTGATATTGTTGAAATTTTATGAAATGTTAAGTTTCCATCCATAAAAAGCCTAACACCAAAATTCTTATCTTATCTTGCTTAATAGACAAAATACATGAGATGTAGATGATGACAAATCACAAATAAAATAAGTTTTAATTTCAAGTAGATAAAGAGAGAGATATAGTTTTCATCATATTGTATTATTTTGGATAGGAGTATTGTTTGCTTTCTGGTCAATGCTTTTTTGTCCTCCTGTTAATGATGATGTCTTCTTCTTGCGTCTAAATTCAAAAGTTAAAATTTTCCCTCCTAAATCCTAACCTCAATCTTTTCTATAAAAAACTTCATTCCTCTTCACAAGACATAATTCATAGTCACGAGACTTGCTTCTAAATTCTTCCAAAACTCTCTCTCTCTTTTAGTATTTTGAGCTATACTTGCATATTTATTGAATGAGCAAGAAAATTATATTTTTTAGAACTTAAATTGAAGATTCTACTCTTCTAAGAGAGTTATTGTAAGATATCACAAAACACATAGTCCTGTGACGTTTAATTAGTACACATAAGTTAATTGAGTTTGTAATGTTTGATATTCACTCATAAAAAGACCGTGAGATGAAAAATCTCCAAGGAGGGGCCTTAAAGAGTGGAAAGGGATTTCCTGAATCACGTAAAAGTATTGTGTTCCTATCTTCTTTTCCTTCTTCTCATTATCTTTCTTGCTATTTATTTTTCACATTTTAATTTTCCACACTAAATTTATGCACTTTAAGTTTATGCGATTTAAGCTCCGCACTTTAGGTTTTCACAATATGTTTTATTTGATTGCTTTACATTTTCGCATTTACATTATCGTAAGCATTCTTTGCTTTAACACTTTTATCTATTCCTTATTGATTTATCTTTTCAAGTGTTAAACTCGTGGAAAGTTGGAGTACATTCTTGAACATCTATTTCCTAATTGAGTGCGAAACGTTTTCATTCGAACAAGATCATCCAATTCACCCGCTCTTGGATTGCAATATCAATCCTACATTTCATACCGTTCTTTGTCTTCTTCCTCTTCTTCTTGTTCTACTTCTTCTTCCTCTTATTGTTCGTCCTCTTCTCCCTCACTTCTTCCTCTTCTTATTCTTCTTGTTCTACTTCTTCTTCTTCTTCATCCTCTTTCTTCTTCTTCCTCATCTTCCTCTTCCTCCTCTTCTTCTTTTTCTTGTTCTTCCTCCTCCTCTTCTTCTTGTTCTTCCTCCTCTTCTTCTTCCTCTTCTTATTCTTCTTCCTCTTCTTCCTCCTCTTCTTCCTCTTCCTCTTCTTATTCTTCTTCCTCTTCTTCCTCCTCATCTTCCTCCTCCTCTTCTTCTTCCTCTTCCCCTTCCTCTCCTTCCTCTTCTTATACTTCCTCATCTTCTTCTTCTTCTTCATCTTCCTCTTCCTCTTCTTCTTATTCCTCTTCCTCCTCCTCTTCTTCTTCTTCTTACTCTCCTTCTCCTCTTTCTTCCTCTCTTCCTATTATTATTATTATTATAATTCTTCTTCTTCTTCACCATCTTCTTCTTCCTCTTCTTCATCTTATTCTTCATGTTCTTCTTCTTCTTCTTCTTCCTCCTCCTCCGCTTCATCCTCTTCATCATTCTCCTTCTTCTTCTTCTTCTCCGTCTTCTTCTTCCTCCTCCTCTTCCCCCTTTCCTTCTTATTCTTTTTCGTCTTCTTCTTCCTCCTCCGCTTCCTCCTCTTTTCCCCTTCCTCCTTCTTCTTCTTCTTCTCCTTCTTCTTCTTCTTCTTCTTCTTCTTCTTCTTCTTCTTCTTCTTCTTCCTCCTCCTCCTCCTCCTCCTCCTCCTATTCTTCTTGTTTTTTTTCTTCTTCTTCCTCTCCTTCTTTTTCTTATTACCATTTTAATTTTATTTAACTCAAATATGTGTTTAAAAATATATAACTAACACATGGATAAAATCTTGCTGTACTTTTACATAACTCATTGTGAATGTCTTAAATGTGTCATCATATTAAGTCATTTTGACGAAGACCTTTTTTTGTTCAATCATTCATCCAAATTTTTCTTTCAATCATATTTAATACACGAATAACAATTAAAAACTAAACCAATATAAATATAGTAACCCGATATAGAAATGCATGAATGCAAGACCCATCGCGTGAATATATACTATATTTCAGAAGTCACATTTTATTCCACTACATTTCAAAAATTACTTTCAATTGACACCTTTTGAATACTACATTTCAAAACCACTTTTCAGTCCACTTCATTTCAAAAGTCACATTTTAGAAGTCAATTTTCAATCGACATATTAGACACATCTATATTTGATAAACGAATAAAACTGCGCCACAAATACCTTTTAATGGCATTTTAAGATTAGTAAAAATGAAGGTAGACAAAATTGTCTAAAAATCCCTCCTACTTCCACCTTTTATATATTATAGATTATTATGAGAATAGTGTAACATGATTTGAAATTCTATAATAACTTTCATTAATTTAAATAAAATTAATTTTATTAAAGTTTAGTCTAGTATTATTAATTTAGTTAAAAATATTAATCAATAGTAGTTAAATTTAATGTAAAAATTACAATGAAAATATTTTTTTGCATAATATAACTGAATGGGTGGGTGTTTAAGTAACTTCTTATTATTCACACTAATTTATAATAAAACTTAATTTATACCAAATAAAATATTTATAAATTATCTTTCATCATTTTATAAATTATCATCCATAATTAAATATGTGATTATCATATTTTCTCACCGATTGAATTATCACAAATTCAACTATGATTAATTTTAGTTTGCGAGAACCACGAAGAAAAGTAGAGAGATTGAAATAGTAGAAAGCATAGGGCACCGAACAAGTAGGCTGAGCAGAAGAAAGGACTTGTCAGCTATCACCATATAAACGCGCTTTTTCTTGCTTTGCAAGGGCTTCATTTTCTAAGTTAAAAAGAGAAATAAGGGAAGAAATTTTATATTTTCTACAACACAAAGCGACTCTCAAACCCCACCTTCTCCCTTTCTTTGCTTCTGAGGCTGCCTTACTCTCTACCTTCTTCAATCCATCTTTCCCTCTTCTGTTTCTTTTGTATGCTCCAACTCACGGATGTGTATGAATCAGTCGCCCTTCTCTCTTCTCGCCCTGGTATGCTTTCTCACCAAGTCTGCTGTTTTTATCTATCTTATCTGATCCATTATTCGTCAAGTCTAAATATTAGGGGTTTTGTCTTGGTTGATGCTACCGCCGATTTTCAGAATCGTTGTAAGTTCTTATATCGTCTTGTTCACTTCTTGTTATTGTGATGAATTTTTGTTTTTCATCGTTTTCAATGCAGTAGTTGAAAGTAGAGAAGTTGAGGTGAGATGACTACTATACGATCGAGCTTGCCGTCGAGGCTACGGCAACTTCTATCCGGGGAGGGTTCCATTGGTCCCTCTGGCAAACTTGACTCTGAGCCTGTAAGTTAACTTGCACTTTTTAAAAAAATATTTTATTCTACATATTGTCTTGCGCCGCCCCTGAATTGTTATTTTCTTTCCTGATTAGTGTTTTATAAGACATTTGCACTGACCGGTAAACCTAATATGGTTTGGTTGCTCCTTTTTATCTTATCTTATTGGGTTATGACGGAAATTGACGGTGTTGACTGATGTCTGCACTGTAGTGCATTCTTATTGAAGTACGCGGTTCTTTCACACTCATTTTCATCACTTGATGGTCTTTAATTTGATTCTATCATCAATCAGTGCTTTGCTTGTAAAATGCTCTTTATGTATCGTTGTAGAGATTGCTTGTCTTTTGGATGTTTCAATTCTTGTTGTAGTTTATTTATCCCGGTAATGCCACAAATTAACTCAGAAAGTCATGTTATGCCGTTTCAGTTTTGAGGAAACTGGGTATTTCTACAGTAAATCCGCTCTGGTTTCCTGCAAGATGTTTCCCGACTTGCGAATCTTACATACAAAGCAGCTTCACATGGCTATTCATTTAAATTATTGTTTGAAGTGGTTGCATTTTGCATTATCAAATATTTCTAGTTCACGAGGGCAGGAGTTCAACTAGAGACCCAAATTTATGATACTATATGGCAATCCTTAATGCGTATTCTCGCAACACATTTTTATCTTTTTTATAAGAATAACACATTTATCTTTAGGCATGTATTATTAATGTAGACAGGTTAAGTAGACTGCATCTTTGCATTTACTTTCCTTATACGAGCTTCTTTATTGCTCCATGAAAAACAGCTTTCAGCATTTGATGGTTGTTCGAAGAATATAATTTAGGATGTAGGAGATGATTCTTACATATAAATCATATGCCAATTCAGAATTGAAAGCCAGTCGGTCATTCAAGTTGTCTTGTTGGCATGCCAATAATCATCCCTGTTGGGTGGTCGGTGTGGCTTTCAATTCATTTTATCATGTTTTTCTCTCATTCTGCACATGCTTTGTGATGATAGGGGGATTTGGGCCTTCTCAACTATTTTATTGTGTATGGTCTATAAAGTTTTCAATGAGTTTCTTCTGCCCAAATATCTTGACAATCTTTTTATAACATTAATCCTTTGCGGCTCAAGTTCATATGCTCAAGTGTGATAAGTTAAAATTTGACTCAAGTTCTTAATTTCTTTTTTCTTTACAAAAAAGAATGGCTGTCGATATGTCATTTTGATGAAGATGAGTATCCTTGTTCTCATTTATCAATCGGTGTATTCTATCATTAAGAAGGCATTTTATTGTTGCTTTTCTTTTAAAACAAAAATCGTCACATGCAACCAACTTCCCAGCATCTGTGGAGGTTTTATTCTTGTGGCATTGATGAAGATGGAAGGAGATCTCCCTTTTTTCATGGCCTGTTTTCTTGATTTTGACACTTTTCCCTTTTTTTGTTTTTCTTTTTCTAGTTTTGATTTCTCTTTATCTATAGATTTTGGGCTCCTAGAAAAAGGGTCTATGGTTTACTATTGATAAAATAGGTTCAAGTTGATGTTGTGTTTTTATTAAAAAAGCCAAGAAACAAGACTTTTGGTATTAAATATGACTTTTCCATATATCATGAACAAATGGATACGTTGAAGGGATTAGGCTCATTGGCTTTTGCTTGACGGTTATATTTATAACTTTGACTATTGATGCCAATATAACGATTTAAGGTGATTATCCATAGTTTTCGTCAACATTGATACTTCTTTCAATGTTTTTGTAAGTTTGGAGCCTCGACATTTCTGTCAATACTAGCATTTTCCTCCTTATTGGTTACACATTAACATATTGGAAAGACAATTTCTGTCTTTCCTATAAAAGCAACATTCAGTTCAAGATTAGAATTGTGTTTTCTCTATTTTAAATTTGAATTTTGAAATTTGGGGTTGGTCTAGAATTAGATCTTGGAAGACGCTTGGATTAAATGATTACCCTCTCTCAACGAATTTTCCCAATTATTTTGTTTGTGGTCATAATGTTCCTATAGTCAACTTCCTTGATATTGCAAATTCTCATATTCTTGGAAGTTAGAGTTTTCACTTTTATTGAGATCTCATGATGGGGACATTCTCCAACCATGTTCCCCGTGATATAAATAATTTGTCCTTATGAGTCCGTTGTAGTTTGGTGAGTTCTCTTCTAAATCTTAATTTGTTGCTATTTGGCGGAGGCTTATTCTTCTTTGGCAGTTAGTTAACTTTAAGATGATTTGGAAGGTGAAAGTTCCTAAAAGATCATTTCTAGTGCTTGGAGCCTTGTCCACGTAAAGATAATTACTCGTAAAATGATTCAGAAGAGATTCCTACCAGGGTTCTCTATCCTAGTTGATGTTTTATGCTTGCGTGGCATGGGATCACATTGACCATTTATTTCTCCATGGCAATGTATGCGCTAAGCGAGGTCCAGGTCCTTGCCTCATATACGTTTGAGCGAGCCTTCAATGAGGTGCCTACAAGTCTCGAGACAACTTCAAAAGTCGGAAAAATTATTTTGAGCTTTTCAATACTACAATTGTCAAAGTGGGTTACTTTTCTTTCCCAACATTTATTTTAAAACCATAAGTCCTAGGGCCTAGGAAGCATTGATACTCCTATTTGCACAGAGTATTCACTGTATTCTTGCGGACTCTGATACGCGTCCGACACGTTCCGTCATGTGTCCGACATGCTAAAATTGTCTGTTATTTTTATTAGATTTTCATTTTGGACACGTCATGTCATGTCCCTGATACATTTCGACACCTTCCAGACACGTTTTGGGAAAATTTTTAAATAATGAAATATAAAATGGTGTAAAATGAAATTAACAATATTTTACATTGCAAATAAAGAAAGAGTAATGGTGAAAATAGATAAAAATATATTAAATTTAAAATAACACAAAATCTTGCCAACACCCTTTACCTTTAAACTTCCTAAAACTAAAACTCACTGGATCCATCAGCGAGATCTGCGGCCAATGTCATTATTTTAATCCATCTTCTTGATATGATTGGTATTGCAATTAGTTTCTTTATGCAAATATCTATTATGCATACTTATAAATATATATGGGACACTTCCGCGTTTTCCTACTTTTTTAAGAAATGGGGTGTCGGCGCGTCGTATCCTTGTCTTATGTCGGTATTCATGCTTCTTATCCTAGGGCAGTGTGTAGCGTTGATAACATAAATTGTTTTCCCATCTTTTCCTAGTCTCTCTATCTCTCTGCTGTTTATTGGTGATAACTTTGTGATTTGGAAATAGTTGTGTTATTTGATAGAAAATTGGGCCAATGAAGTATTTTTAATGTTTTTTTTTGTTATATGATACTTGATGCTTTCCTGTTGATGTATTTTGGTTTTTTATAACTTGTTCATGATTATCTTTCATTAGCATATTGACAATTATATGTGTGTGTGTATGTGTATAATTTGTAAGGAGTTATTTATGTAGTGTGCCTCGCTTCGATGAATCCCTTGCTTAATTATCGTTTCGCGCTTACTCCCTAGGGGAATGTTCGCGCCTCCGTGTGCTTATCGCCTTTAACTACACTGCTCCATGGTAATATCACCCACTTGTCGTGGGGTACATAGGGTGAAAATGTGTTTGAGGAAGTCTTGCTGGTTAACCGTTTAAGAAACAGGAAGAAGCATGTGTTCTGCAACTAATGTTACTATTGCTTTGAACTGTTTGGAAAGAGAGAAACTGTAGTTGTTTTAAAGATGTTTTTGAAGACATCAAGTCTATTTGGTTTAAATTCACTTCTCAGCTCCCTGTTTGTTAGGTGTTTGTATTTTTGTTTTTTCTGTTTTTCAAATTAAAAATGACCCTAAAACAAGTTTACCAAATGCATGGTCTAATTTAATTGATTTTGAAAACTGCTTTTATGCAAATTGTAGGAAATTTATATTAGAATACTTTTTGAATATTGCTACCAAACATGTTTTCGGATATTATATTTTTTTTCAAAAAGAATATTGTTTCTCTTGCTTTCACTTTTCTGAAAATTCATTTTTAAATTATGAAAAGACAAGCCCTTTTGTATAATTGATAGTTTTGTTTTATGCTAGGCTTGACTCCTTTAAGTTGTACTTTGCGCATCTTCTTGACCCTTCAGAGTCAGGAGGAAGCCTCATACCCATCGTATTGGTCAATTGCTTCTAGTTCCATTTTTGTTAGAAAGAAGATAGAACTAATAATGCCGCACCGTTCCCCATTTTGTTTGAAAGAAGATAGAACTATACTTATCCACTGAACCTTTTTTTGACATTTTAACGCGATACAATATTTATTCTTATTAAAAGATAATTTTTATATTCACAATACACCTGAATGGTCTCTAATCCTTAGAAGTTTTGTACTCTTATATGTTACATTGTTTTGTGCAACAATTTATCCTGAATAATTGCTTTGCAGCCTCCAAAAATCAAATCCTTTACCGACAAAGTGATCCAATGTCCTTTACAAGATATAGCAATACCTCTTTCAGGTTTTCGTTGGGAGTACAATAAGGTGATAGCAAGTTATTATCTTCAAGTCAAGTTCTTTATTGCTCTTTCTCTCTCAACCTAATTGTTCTTTCATTTCAGGGGAATTTTCACCATTGGAGGCCACTGTTTCTGCATTTTGATACATATTTCAAAACATATCTATCATGTAGGAATGATCTCCTCTTGTCAGATAAACTTCTAGAGGATGATATTCCATTTCCAAAACATGCAGTTCTACAAATTCTACGTGTAATGCAAATAATTTTAGAGAATTGCCATAACAAGTGCTCATTCGATGGATTAGAGGTAAGATGATGCTGTGGAGGCAAAAGGCATGTTTAGATGTTATCATCTTTTTGCTAGTGCCTGAGTATTTCTTGTTCTAATACTTTCTAGTTCTTCATTCTTCAGCATTTCAAGCTCCTACTTGCATCAACAGATCCTGAGATCCTTGTAGCTTCATTAGAAACTCTTTCTGCGCTTGTAAAAATTATTCCATCCAAGCTTCATGGAAGGGGGAAGTTGATTGGTTGTGGCTCTGTAAACAGCTCTCTATTATCTCTAGCACAGGGATGGGGAAGCAAGGACGAGGGCTTGGGTTTATATTCATGTGTTATGGCAAATGAGAGAACTCAAGAGGAAGGCCTCTGTTTATTTCCATCCGACATAGAAAATGATCTTAATGAGACTCAATATCGGATAGGTTCTACCCTATATTTTGAGTTGCATGGGCTCAATTCTCAAAACATTGAGGAGAATAATAGCAATTTAACTTTGTCTGGTATGAAAGTTATAAATATGCCTGATCTGCATTTGCGAAAGGAAGATGATCTGGTATTGCTGAAACAGTGCGTTGAGCAATATAACGTGCCATCTGAACTTCGCTTCTCGCTGCTGACTAGGATTAGATATGCTCGTTCCTTTCGATCCCCAAGAATATGCAGGCTATACAGCAGAATATGTCTTCTTGCTTTCATTGTACTTGTCCAGTCTGGTGATGCTCATGATGAACTCGTCTCCTTTTTTGCTAATGAGCCAGAATATACAAATGAGTTAATTAGAACTGTGCGTTCTGAAGAAACAGTATCAGGAGCTATTAGGACACTTGCAATGCTTGCCTTGGGAGCTCAGTTAGCTGCGTATTCATCTTCTCAACAGCGTGCACGGATATTAAGTGGTTCTAGTATTAGCTTTGCTGGGGGAAACCGCATGATTCTCCTGAATGTGTTCCAAAGGGCTGTTTTGTCACTGAAAAATTCTAGTGATCCATCATCTCTTGCCTTTGTTGAAGCACTTCTTCAGTTTTATTTGCTCCATGTAGTTTCATCCTCAACATCTGGGAGCAATATTCGTGGGTCAGGCATGGTTCCTAGTTTCTTACCTCTTCTTGAGGATTCAGAACCTACTCATTTGCATCTTGTTTGTTCTGCTGTGAAAACTCTACAGAAGCTCATGGATTTTAGCAGTTCAGCTGTTTCTCTGTTTAAAGAGTCGGGGGGAGTTGAACTTTTGGCTCAGAGGCTACAGATAGAAGTACATAGAGTAATTGGCGTAGGCAGGGCCGATACTAACGCAATGGTTATTGGTGAAAGCTCCAGATATAGTGATGATCAGCTGTACCCCCAAAAGAGGCTCATTAAAGTGTCATTGAAGGCACTGGGGTCTGCTACATATGTCCCGAACTCCACAAGATCCCAGAATTCCCATGATAACTCCTTACTCTCTACTTTGTCATTGATATTTGAGAGTGTAGAAAAATTTGGAGGTGACATTTATTACTCAGCTGTGACTTTTATGAGTGAAATCATACACAGAGACCCAACGTGTTTTTCTATTTTGCATGAAGTGGGTCTTCCGGATGCTTTTTTATCTTCAGTTGTTGGTCGAATACTTCCATCTTCCAAGGCTCTAACATGTGTTCCTAATGGCCTTGGGGCCATCTGTCTCAATGCCAAAGGTTTAGAGGCAGTGAAAGAAACTTCAGCATTAAGGTTCCTTGTTGACATTTTCACCAGTAAGAAATACGTTTTAGCAATGAATGAGGCTATCGTTCCTTTTGCAAATGCAGTGGAAGAGCTTCTGCGCCATGTATCTTCATTAAGAGTTATTGGTGTCGATATCATCATTGAAGTAATTGAGAAAATCGCTTCCTTCAGTGAAAATAGCTTTACAGATTTATCAGGAAAGGTTAATGGGAGTACTGCCATGGAAATGGATTCTGATGGAAAGGACAATGGTGGCGGATGCTCTCTGGTTGATTCGACTGTAGAAGGGGTTGGTGGTGATCAATTCATCCAATTATGTATCTTTCATGTGATGGTATTGGTTCATAGAACAATGGAAAATGCTGAAACATGTCGTTTGTTTGTGGAGAAATCAGGAATTGAAGCTTTATTAAAGCTTCTATTGCGTCCGAGTATTGCACAGTCCTCTGATGGGATGTCTGTTGCTTTGCACAGCACTATGGTCTTCAAGGGGTTCACCCAGCACCATTCTGCTCCATTGACACGTGCATTTTGCTCCTCTCTTAGGGAGCATTTGAAGAAAGCTTTAAATGGGCTTGGGTTGGTTTCAGGGTCCTTTTTATTGGATCCTAGGATGACACAGGACGAGGGGATCTTTACCTCACTTTTCCTTGTTGAGTTCCTTCTATTTCTTGCTGCCTCAAAAGACAACCGCTGGATAACTGCATTGCTAACAGAATTTGGAAATGGTAGCAAGGATGTGTTAGAAGATATTGGACGGTTACACCGTGAAGTTTTATGGCAGATTGCACTTCTTGAAGATGCCAAACCTGAAATGGAAGATGGTACTGGTTCTACTACTGAGTTGCAGAACTCAGAATTGAATTTAATTGAAACTGAACAGCAAACATTGAATTCATTCAGGCAGTTTCTTGATCCCTTACTGAGGAGGAGGAATTCTGGATGGAGTATTGAATCTCAGTTTTTTGATCTTATTAACCTGTATCGTGATCTTGGTCGTGCCACTAGTACTCATCAAAGACTTGGTTCTGATGGTCCATTTCACTTGCGGTTTGGAGCCAGTAATCATCAGTCTCATCATACTGGTTCTTCAGATGCAGCTGGGGCTGGTAGAAAAGAATACGACAAGCAGAGGACCTATTATTCTTCTTGCTGTGTCATGGTGAGATCCCTTTCATTCCACATTACCCATTTGTTTCAAGAGGTGGGAAAAGTGATGCTGCTTCCTAATCGACGACGGGATGATATTGTAAATGTATCCCCTTCATCCAAGTCCGCAGCTTCTACTTTTGCCTCTATTGTGCTAGATCACATGAATTTTGGCGGTCATGTAAATGCTTCTGGATCTGAGGGTTCGATATCAGCAAAGTGCCGCTACTTTGGTAAGGTTATTGAGTTTGTTGATAGCATTCTACTGGACAGGCCAGATTCCTGTAATCCTGTTCTGCTCAATTGCTTATATGGAAATGGAGGTCTGCAATCAGTTTTGACTACATTTGAAGCTACCAGTCAATTGCTCTTCACGATTAATAGAGCTCCTGCATCCCCAATGGATACTGATGATGGGAACTTTAGACCAGAGGAAAAGGAGGATACTGATCATTCATGGATTCATGGTCCTTTGTCTAGCTATGGCAAACTCATGGATCACCTTGTGACTTCGTCTTTCATATTATCTCCATCAACTAAACACTTGCTGGCACAACCTCTGACAGTTGGGGATGTTCCATTTCCGCGGGATGCTGAGACTTTTGTGAAGGTCCTCCAGTCCATGGTGTTGAAGGCGGTCCTTCCTGTTTGGACTCATCCCCATTTTGTTGATTGCAGTTGTGAATTCATTAGCACAGTTGTTTCAATCATTAAACATATTTATTCTGGGGTTGAAGTGAAAAATGTCAATAGCAATGTTGGTTCTCGACTAACCGCGCCTCCTCCAAATGAAACAACTATTTCAACAATTGTGGAGATGGGATTTTCCAGGACTAGGGCAGAAGAAGCCCTTAGGCAGGTTGGATCAAATAGTGTGGAATTGGCGATGGAATGGTTGTTCTCTCACCCAGAAGATACCCAAGAAGATGATGAACTTGCCCGCGCACTTGCCATGTCTCTAGGAAACTCTGGGTCAGACCCTAAGGAACCTGTAAGTGACAACTCTCAGCAGCTTGAGGAAGTGATTATCCATCTTCCTCCTATTGAGGAGTTGTTGTCCACATGTTCAAAGCTTCTGCAGATGAAAGAACCTCTAGCTTTCCCAGTTCGAGACCTGCTTCTGATGTTATGTTCCCAAAATGAAGGTGAACATAGGCCCAATGTCATCTCTTTTATTGTTGACCGTTTGAAGGGTTGTGATTCAGTTGCTGACAGTGGAAACAGTACCTTGTTGTCTGGTCTTTTTCATATTCTAGCTTTAATTCTTCATGAAGATTCAGTTGCACGGGAAGTTGCTTCCAGCAATGGTTTGTTGACAATTGCATTGAATCTACTTTCCCAATGGGAGTCTGTATCGGCTGATGGTATAAAAAAGGAAGTTCCGAAGTGGGTAACAGCTGCTTTTCTTGCTATTGATCGGCTGTTGCAGGTGGAACAGAAGTTCAATTCTGAAGTTGCTGAGCAGTTGAAGAGGGATAATATTAATAATCAGCAAATATCTCTTACCATTGAAGAAGACAAGCAGTACAAGGGATCATCAACCAAGCTTATTAATATAGACGAGCAAAAGAGACTTATCGAAATTGCCTGTAGTTGTATCAAGAACAAGGTTCCCTCTGAAACGATGCATGCTGTTCTGCAATTATGCTCTACTCTCACCAAATCTCATCCCGTTGCTGTTAATTTTCTTGATGCTGGGGGGTTAAGTTTACTTCTTTCTCTGCCAACCGGTAGCCTCTTTCCTGGGTTTGACAGTGTGGCGTCAACTATCATTCGCCATGTCCTTGAAGATCCCCAAACTCTGCAGCAGGCAATGGAATCTGAAATAAAGCATAGCCTAGCGGCTGCTGCAAATAGACATCCAAATGGAAGAGTCACTCCCCGGAACTTTTTGTTAGGTTTAAACTCAGTTATTTCACGTGATCCATATATTTTTATGCTGGCTGCTCAGTCTGTTTGCCAAGTTGAGATGGTAGGTGAGAGGCCCTATGTTGTTCTTGTGAAAGAGCGGGAGAAAGATAAATACAAAGACAAAGATAAAGAGAAGGAGAGACCATTGGAAAAAGATACAGCGCAGACTGTAGATGGGAAAGTGGGTTTGAGTAATTTAAATTCAGTATCTTCTGGGAATGCTCATGGAAAACTTCATGATTCAAATGGGAAGAGTGTTAAAGTTCATCGGCGATGTTCTCAGAGTTTTACTACTGTGATTGAGCTTCTACTGGATTCTGTATATACATATATCCCCCCTCTAAAAGATGATGTTTCCAAAGAGGTAAATCGTATTTTTCCATCACCATCTGCGACCGCATCATCATCTGCCATGGACATTGATGTTACTGCCAAAGGAAAGGGAAAAGCCATTGCGACCACGTCTGAAGATAATGAAGCAAACAGGGAAGATGATTCTGCATCACTGGCGAAGGTTGTATTTATTTTCAAGCTTTTGACGGAGAGCTTATTGATGTATGGTTCTTCTATCCATGTCCTGCTTCGTAGAGATGCTGAAGTTAGTAGTTCCAAAGGTCCTCATCAGAAGGGTTCTACTGCTGTATGTGCTGGTGGAATTTTTCACCATATAATTCACAAGTTCCTTCAATCATCTCGAAGTTCTAAGAAGGAAAAGAAAATTGATGGTGACTGGAGACATAAATTAGCAAGTAGGGCCAGTCACTTTTTGGTCGCGTCATGTGTTCGCTCTAGTGAGGCAAGGAAGAGGGTTTTTACAGAGATTGGTTATATCTTTAATGATTTCGTTGATTCATGTAACGGTTTCAGGGCACCAAGCAATGTTTTACAAGCTTTTGTTGATTTGCTCAGTGATGTACTGGAAGCTCGTACCCCCACTGGCTCATCCATTGCAGCAGAAGCATCTGCATGTTTTATAGATACTGGTCTAGTAAGACATATGACTCGGATTCTCCAAGTATTGGATCTTGACCATGCTGATTCGCCAAGAATTGTTGCAGGCCTTGTTAAATCCCTCGAGTTGGTTTCCAAGGAATATGTTCATTCTGCTGATTCAAATACTGTGAAGGGTGAGAGTTCAACAAAAACTCTTGATCTCAGTCAGCCAGGGAGGGAACAGAACGCGGCAGAGACATCACGTTCAATGGAAACTTCATCTCGGACCATTCATGATTCCTTGCCAGCTGGCCGTATCGAGTCTTATGATGCTAACCAAACCTATGGTGGGTCCGAGGCTGTTACAGATGATATGGAACATGATCAAGATCTTGATGGAGGTTTTGCTCCTCCTTCTGAGGATGAATATATGCGAGAAACTTCAGAAGATGCTAGGGGTCTTGAAGATGGCATTGAGAATGTGGGCATACGATTTGAAATCCAGCCTCGTGTTCAAGAAAATCTTGATGAAGACGATGATGAGGACATGTCTGGTGATGATGTGGATGAAGTAGATGAAGACGAAGATGAGGATGAGGATGACGAGGAGCAAAATGATTTGGAAGAGGATGAAGTCCATCATCTTCCACATCCTGACACAGATCAGGATGATCATGAGATTGATGATGATGAGTTTGATGAGGAAGTATTAGAGGAGGATGATGAAGATGATGAGGATGATGAAGATGAAGTTATACTAAGACTGGAAGAGGGTATGAATGGAATAAATGTTTTTGATCATATAGAGGTATTCGGCAGAGATGATACTTCTCCAAATGAAACTCTCCATGTCATGCCAGTTGAGATATTTGGTTCTAGACGCCGTACTACATCCATTTATAGCCTCTTGGGTAGAACCGGTGACAGTACTTCACCCTTACGGCATCCTCTTCTAGGACTGCCGTCCTCTCAACTTTCAGCCCCTCCTAGACAATCTGGTATTCTATTTTTGTTTGTTTCTCTTATTTTTGTTGGTTCTTAGGTTGGCTTATATTTTTTAACATAGTAAATCGTGTTTGATAGTGATTAACCTCATGTGATTGTTAGTTTCAGAGAACGGTCTATCTCTTTCAGATAGTAACTTGGAGAACAACTCGTCAGCGTTGGATATTATTTTCCGTTCTTTGAGGAGTGGACGCCATAGTCACCGCCTGAACTTATGGGCTAGTGATAACCAGCTTATGGGTGGATCCAATGCAGGGGCGGTACCGCAAGGCCTTGAAGAATTGCTTGTGTCAAAATTGAGGCGACCATCCCCTGAGAAGCCTTCTGATTTGAACACAACAGTTGCTGAGTCCCAGAGTGAAGTTGAAGTTGGTCAGATACAGGCATCAGAAGCCAGTGAAAGACATGGAACTCCTGCTGCAAACAGTGTACAGAATGAAAGAGAAAATATACCCCCTCCAACTTTGGCAATTAGTGACTCTGGCAATGCTGATGTCAGACCTGATGCAAGTGAACCTCAACAAGAATCAGAGATTTCCCCTCAATCCCAACCAGCTGAGATGCATTTTGATCATAATGGGGCTATTGGGCGAGATGTTGAAGCTGTAAGCCAAGAAAGTAGTGGAAGTGGGGCAACTTTAGGGGAGAGTTTAAGAAGTTTAGATGTAGAAATAGGCAGTGCTGATGGTCATGATGATGCTGGAGATAGACAAGGTTCTGCTGATAGAACGCCATTGACTGATCCACAAGTGGCTCGCATGAGAAGAACAAATGTTACTTTTGGTAACTCTGCACCTGTAAGTGGGAGAGATGTATCCCTTCATAGCGTAACTGAAGTTTCAGAAAATTCCAGCCGAGAAGCAGATCAGGATGGTCCAACGCTGGAGCAGCAAAGTAGTGATGCTGGTTCTGGAGCGATTGATCCTGCATTCTTGGATGCTCTTCCAGAGGAGTTGCGTGCTGAAGTTCTTTCAGCGCAACAGGGTCAAGTGGCTCAACCATCAAATAGTGAGCCGCAAAATTCTGGAGATATTGATCCAGAATTCCTTGCAGCACTTCCTCCAGATATTCGAGCAGAAGTTCTAGCGCAACAGCAAGCACAAAGGCTGCATCAATCCCAGGAACTCGAAGGTCAACCAGTTGAAATGGATACTGTTTCAATTATTGCTACATTTCCTTCGGAACTACGAGAAGAGGTACATGTTAATTGAAATGTAATTTTAGGATCTTGCATGCCTTTTACATTTGTTTTACCTAATCCTCAGGTTCTCCTAACCTCGTCTGATGCAATACTTGCTAACCTCACTCCTGCTCTTGTTGCCGAGGCAAACATGTTGCGAGAAAGATTTGCACACCGTTATCGTAACCGCCCCCTTTTTGGCATGTACCCTAGAAATCGTAGAGGCGAAACTTCTAGACGAGGTGAAGGCATTGGTTCTAGCTTGGATAGGGCTGGCGGAAGTCTATCGTCACGTAGATCTATTGGAGCTAGGTTTGTTGAAGCTGATGGAGCTCCGTTAGTTGACACAGATGCTTTGCATGCCTTGATTCGTTTGCTTCGTGTGGTTCAGGTATTTTCTTCATGGAGTGCATGTCCCTTTGTTCGAGAAATTTAAGGAGAATGGATACACTGTTTTACATGGATTACTTAATATCTGACATCAATGAAATTTAATTTTTCAGCCATTATATAAAGGTCAGTTGAGGCTTCTCTTGAACTTGTGTTCGCACTACGAAACCAGAATGGATTTGGTGAAAATTCTTATGGACCTGTTAGTGCGTGATGGAAGAAAGAATGCTAACCAACAAAGCACTATTGAGCCTCCATATCGGCTTTATGCTTGCCAGAGTAATGTTATGTACTCACGCCCTCAATCTTTCGATGGTAAGGTTTAGTTACTTGGTCGTATGATATTATTCATCCTCTTTAGATCTCAAATATTTTATCTTCATATAGTTTGGCATAGTTATTTCATAGTTAGCATGACTTGGGTCAAGATTTGTGGGAAGATATAGTATTGCTTGTATTATATTTACTTTGGCAATTTGATGGATGCTTTGATCACCCTCAATCCAGCACCACATCTTACTGCTAGCAAGCAGTGGGGGATGAATTTCTCTTCAATTATTTGCACCATAGTATTAGGACATCTTGGTTTAAAAATTTTCCATAGCCGTGCCTTTTTCCGTTAGTGATCTTTTTGTGTTATTGATTGTTTTGCTTTCCTTCATACAGGCATTCCTCCCTTGGTATTGCGACGAATTCTTGAAACTCTAACGTATTTGGCTCGAAATCATCCCTCTGTGGCTAAGATTTTGCTTGAGTTTAGGCTGCCAAGCTCTGACATACAAGGACCAGAGAAAACAGGTCAGGCACGGGGTAAAGCTGTGATGGTTGTTGAAGAGAGTCATAGTGAAAGGAAACAGCTAAAGGATGGGTATTTTTCCATCGCATTGCTTCTAAACCTTTTAAATCAACCCCTCTATGTAAGAAGCATTGCACATCTTGAACAGGTATGCAATATAATGGCTTGGGCTTTGTTTTATTATATAATTTGTCTCTTTTTGATTCTTTATATATATTTGCCGTATGGAGTTCACATTGAAGCCTTCATTTGTGATTCTGTTTTCAGCTGCTTAATTTATTAGAAGTCATCATTGATAACGCTGAAAAGAAATCATATTTATCGGACAAATCTGTGGCTTCTGCTGCGGAACAACCATCTGGTCCTGAAATTTCCACATCAGATGCTGAGATGAATACAGAGACCACTGAGGCTGATGATTCCTCTAAACTCGTGACGGCTGGTGCTGATAACGAAATTGATAACCAGAGTATCATGCTTAACCTGCCTCAGGCAGAACTTCGACTCCTGTGCTCACTGCTCGCACGAGAAGGGTATGCATTGGATTTGGATTTTGTCCATGTTTCTTGTTGTCATAAAGTTCTACTTTACGGTCTTTTGAACTCAATACCACGAATAGTATATTTAGTCTCTAGTCTTAAAACATTTAAGTTTTTCCATTCCTCAAGTTTTCGTTTCTTACTTTTTAATTCTTATCTTCTTCATAAGCTTGGTAAGAGTCGCAACATAAATATCATGCATTAGCATTTATTTCTGGTATCTGTTTCATAGTTGGATCTTGTGTGCAAAACATTTGACTGGTGTTATGCTTTAACCAGTCTGTCCGATAATGCATATGCTCTCGTGGCGGAGGTGATGAAGAAGTTGGTGGCAATTGCTCCTATTCATTGTCATTTGTTCATTACTGAGCTAGCAGAAGCTGTTCAGAATTTGACGAGATCTGCTATGGCTGAATTGCGTTTGTTTGGTGAGACTGTGAGGGCACTCCTCAGCACATCATCATCTGATGGAGCTGCAATTTTAAGAGTTCTTCAGGCGTTAAGCACCCTTGTAGCTTCACTTAATGAGAAAGAAAAGGATCCGCGGATTCTACCTAAAGAAGAGCATGCTACTGTTCTTTCTCAGATATTGGACATAAATACAGCTTTGGAGCCTCTATGGCTGGAGTTGAGTACCTGTATTAGCAAAATAGAGAGCTATTCAGATTCTGTCCCTGATCTGATGACATCATTGAGGACTCCCACATCCAATCCATCTGGTGCCACGACTCCACTTCCTGCTGGCAGTCAGAATGTATTGCCTTACATAGAATCTTTCTTTGTGGTTTGTGAGAAGTTGCATCCTGCACAACCAGGATCATGTCAGGACTTCAACGTTGCTGCAGTTTCTGAAGTTGAGGATACCGGTATTTCTACTGGGCCGCATAAAAACATTGGACCTTCAAAAGATGAAAAAAATGTAGCTTTTGTGAAATTCTCGGAGAAGCATAGAAAGCTGTTAAATGCTTTCATTCGGCAAAATTCTGGTTTGCTGGAGAAGTCATTCTCCCTGTTGTTAAGGGTTCCCCGTTTCATTGATTTTGATAATAAGCGTGCTCACTTCAGATCAAAAATTAAGCATCATCATGATCATCATCACAGTCCTTTAAGAATTTCAGTTAGAAGGGCATACATTCTTGAGGATTCATATAATCAGTTGCGCATGCGATCATCTCAAGATTTGAAGGGAAGGTTGACAGTTCATTTTCAAGGAGAGGAAGGAATTGATGCTGGTGGGCTTACAAGGGAATGGTACCAGTTGCTTTCCAGAGTTATCTTTGACAAGGGAGCACTTCTTTTTACAACAGTTGGAAATGACTCAACCTTTCAGCCAAACCCCAACTCAGTTTACCAGACAGAGCATCTTTCGTATTTTAAGTTTGTTGGGCGCGTGGTCAGTATAAAGTAGCTCAGTTTATTGGTTTATAGTTTATTTGTTGTTGGCTTTTGGCTCATTAGGTCATGTTTTTACCAGGTTGGGAAAGCACTTTTTGATGGGCAACTCTTGGATGTCCATTTTACGCGATCATTCTACAAGCATATTCTGGAGGCCAAAGTTACATATCATGATATTGAAGCTATTGATCCTGATTATTTCAAAAATTTGAAGTGGATGCTTGAGGTACTCTGCCTTCCACTATTTTCTTGTGTTGCAGTCACTTCTCTCATATTGTTATTCCTCTCCCCAAGCTCTCATCAAACACTCTTCTTTTGCCGGTCAACTACTAAAGTGGGTGCTTATTTTGCAGAATGATATTAGTGATGTGTTAGACCTTACTTTCAGCATAGATGCTGATGAGGAAAAGCTTATACTGTATGAAAGGACAGAGGTAATTGTTCTTCATTACTTAATCGGGATGGTCCTAATTTTTAAACCTTAATTGGTTGGTAATACTCATTAGTCTTTTATTTAGCCAATTGGATTTGGGCATGTATAGAATGTGTTTACTGGTTGGTTTTCTAATTTAGTAACATCTTAATTCAGTAACCCCTTTTTAGTACGTTTTCATAGAAAATTTTCTTCATGCTCGAACACGGATCATATGGTGCAGGTCACTGACTATGAACTGATTCCTGGTGGGCGAAACATCAAGGTCACTGAAGAGAATAAGCACCAGTATGTTGATCTAGTTGCTGAGCATCGTTTGACAACAGCAATTCGTCCTCAAATAAATGCTTTTATGGATGGGTTTAATGAATTAATTCCAAGAGAACTAATATCTATTTTTAACGATAAGGAACTCGAGTTATTGATAAGTGGGCTTCCAGATATTGACTGTAAGTTTCTAGTTACATATCTGCTTACTTGATATGATGCCTTCTCTTCGTGACCGTCTTTTTGTGAAAATATTAGAATCACTAGCCAAGGTTTCTGACAAATGATCTTATATTCATGTCTTCAGTGGATGACATGAGAGCAAATACAGAGTATTCTGGATACAGTGCAGCATCTCCTGTCATACAATGGTTCTGGGAAGTTGTTCAAGGATTCAGTAAGGAGGACAAGGCCCGTCTATTGCAATTTGTGACTGGCACCTCAAAGGTAAATTATTAGTTTTTACCTTTGTTCAAGAAGTTCTACACCTCGTTCTAGATGGAAAATACTTAAATATGAAAATAAGCATGTTGATTTCCTCCGGATAATTCAAAAGTCATGTTTAATCTAATGCTCTTGTAACTATCTCCTTCCAAAAAATATGCTGCGATAACAAGCTGCCACATGATCGGAAGTTCTTGTGTTGATATAAAATGTGTCTGGAGTATAGTCTGGCAAAAGATGTAGAGTTTAGGAAAGTGGAGACACGGCGTTTGAATCTACTCCTATGTTTGCCTAGAATGCTACAGTTTACATGTCTACATTATTTATTTCATGTATCCAATATTTCTCAAATCATTTCATAGGGTCTGTAATTTGTTTGTGAAATTTTGTTTAACAAGTGGGGTGAGTTAGGATCTTTAATCTGTTTGTGAAATTTTGGATCTTCTGGATTGATTTATTTCGTTCAGAGCTTTTGGTAAGTTTCCCCGTTGTTTTTTTTTTTTAATTTTCTGGTATAAAAGCTACTTTGATGGATTTCTCATAGTGATGATGAGTTATATTTATAAACTCGAGATATGTGATTCATCGGAAAATTAACTGCAGACATGTTTCCCATGTTCACATTTTTGTGTTGTTTAACTGCAGACATGTTTCCCAATCTTCCGTTTGACTTTTCTCGACCAATCTTCCGTTTGACTTTTCTCAACCAATCTTCCGTTTTGACTTTTCTCGACCAAACGGAAGATTGGTTGTACGGACATGAAGATACATTAGCGGTCTAAGCATCTTTTTCTGTTAAATATTGACACAGGTGCCTTTAGAAGGTTTCAGTGCCCTTCAAGGGATTTCGGGCTCACAAAAGTTTCAAATACACAAGGCATATGGAAGCCCAGATCACTTGCCATCAGCTCATACCTGGTAATCTTTACACATCTGATCACTACTATCCATTTGATTCATCTTAAATTTCATAGTTTCTTTTTTTTTTTTTGGAAACTTTAAAAATTTGATAGTAAATCAAACAATATGACAACGACGTGCTTGTAATGATCTTTATCTCATATTTAACCCGTGTGCCGGTTCTAATATTTGGACATATATTTTGGCTGCAGTTCAGAGTATCCATTTGCTGCATCTTAAATTTGATAGTTTCTTTTTTTTTTTTTGGAAACTTTAAAAATTTGATAGTTAGTCAAACAATATGACAATGACGTGCCGGTTCTAATATTTGGACATATATTTTTGCTGCAGTTTCAACCAATTAGATTTACCAGAGTATCCATTTGCTGCATCTTAAATTTGATAGTTTCTTTTTTTTTGGGAAACTTTAAAAATTTGATAGTTAGTCAAACAATATGACAACGACGTGCTCCTAATGATCTTTATCTCATATTTAACCCGTGTGCCAGTTCTAATATTTGGACATATATTTTGGCTGCAGTTTCAACCAATTAGATTTACCAGAGTATCCTTCAAAACAACATCTTGAAGAAAGATTACTTCTTGCCATTCATGAAGCAAATGAAGGATTCGGATTCGGCTAAACCCGCTAAAGGTGCGATACATAGCGATGTCAGAGTGGTCGTCATGTAGATAGTACATAATTCTGTCAAAAAATAGTTATGAAAGAGAATTAGGAACTAAAAGGTGGCTGGTGGCATATAATGGCATGTTGAGTTGATTTATGCTTCACTGTACAGTCTTAGTTTTTCCGGGAGAAAATTGCTTCCGGCAGTTTTTCTTAATTTTTTTTTAAAATTAAGCTGCCTTTTGTTTTGATATTATTTATTATCCTCATTTATTGTTGCTGCCCTAATTTACAAGCATTGTTGTAGTCATTGAAGACTACCCGAAAGATAGTGGTATTTTATCCCCCTAGGAACCTTGTTTTTATTGTGATCGAAGACACCCAAAGGAGTCCATTTCACTGAATTCAGTGACATTGCTTACCTAAAATGACCGAGCATCTATTTTGTTTGGGTAACCTTGGTTCAGGGTGTTTGAGGTTTGTGTACATGATTAATCCCACAGGAAAATTAGTGTTCTCATAAGTTTTCATACACGTGAGGATAAATGATGGCTCCAACACCACCAGGATATGGTCTAAAAAATTATTTGCATCTTAAAAGATTCTAATCCAATGCGTATGAGCATTAGGCTTGTCTCTGTGTTTCTCTTTTAAAGTCGAACAATTATACAGAAATGATTGTCACATCCTAATGTTGATGAGTTTTGAAAACTGTTTTTGAAAAGCATTCAGAATTCCTATGATATATCAGATGTTGCTATCATGTAAATCTTTTTGAAAAATACTAATAATAAATAATAGTATTATCATACTAAAATTATTATTATGATTGGTGTTTTTAATTTTCTCCGTCGGGTAGATTGGGATTGTTTGAAGCAATTAATGTAATCATTGATCTCTTGTCAATTGATTCTGAGTAGTTTTATTGTCATCTTTTACCAATTGATTCCGAGTAGTTTTATTGAGATTGAGAATTGCTCAAAGGCTTCTGATCCTGCCTAATTGAGCTAATAACAATTTTGATTTGTCATCTACTTGTTTCATGACTTTAATTGGAGCTGCATGCCGAGGCCAATAACAATTTTGATTTGTCATCTACTTGTTTCATGGTTTTAATTTGAGCTGCAGATTCTACTCTGTAGATGGAAATATCCACATTAGTAGCAGTATTAAGAATATTTTGGCGAAAATATTCACATTATCCACATTAGCAGCAGTATTAAGAATAACCACATTAGTGGTAGTCTCCAGATCTTACTCTGGAGATGAAAATAGCCACATTGAATATATTGCTAGATAAGAATATCTGTCCATCGTAATATATATTACATCAGTCAGTATATAAGTCGAAACATCTGTTGATTGGGTCTTAACTATTAGTAAAGCAGCCATACATCCTTCACATAAAGGAGAACTTGATTTAGAAGCTATTTTCAAAAGTTGTGAATGCAAATAAAAAACATCCTCTTAGGTAAGCTTCGCGGTTCGACGGTCTTCGTAATAGAAAAGACATTTGACGATAAACGTGTACTTGTTTGAAGGGATCATTATAAATTATTAAAGTGTGTTGTTTACGGTATATAAAATATTGAGCCGGTTCGACGGTCTTCGTAATAGAAGAGACATTTGGCGATAAACGTGTACTTGTTTGGAGGGATCATTATAAATTATTGAAGTGTGTTGTTTACGGTATATAAAATATTGAGCCAAAGACACTACTATATAAGGGGCAAAGTATTATAATGTATCTAGAGGATGCACCGTTTCAATTGCCGCAATAGTGTATTCCATTGCCCATCTTTCCTATAAAGTGGTCACTACATGAGGTGCGGGCTTTGCATCTGACATTCATTGATGTTTTTTATTTGATGTAAAATAATTTCTAGATGTCTATTCTGGATCTCCACTCCTTGAGATCGATAAACCTTTTGGATTTTATTAACTAAAGAAATACAACTTTGTACTATAGTTAGTTCAGCACCAATAAAAAATCCACAAGGAAGTCTAAGATGGAATGTCTAATGTTTTTTTACTTAGAGAACTATTAGATTGTTGCAAGCGGAACGAACGGAGCATGCTTTGGAAGAAGTGATATGTTTCCGAGCCATATTATCAGGAATATAATGAAAGAATGTATAAATACGAAACGAGTTTTCAAGAAACGGCTTGAGGTTTAGCAAAAGTCACTCTCTGAGGTCGTATCGATTAGATGATCTATTTTCATTATGAAAAGTGGAAGTTAAAACAAAAAAGAAGAATCGACCGTGTTTAAGAATTTCAAATTCCAATTGAAAAATAATAGTGTCTATTTTTAATAATATTGAATTGCTGATAGAGATATGATAGAATCATTTTAGACTGGACCAAATATAATTTCGATAAAGATGAAAGAAGATAGACACGAAATCAAATAAGACACACTATTCGATTTGAGTATCTAATGTATTCAACAGTTTCAACAAAACACAAATGTAAGAATAAGGTGGATTCAACAGTTTCAACAAAACACAAATGTCACAAATGTAAGAATAAGGTGGATTCAACAGTTTCAACAAAACACAAATGTAAGAATAAGGGCAAGTAGATCATAGTGAGGTAAAAATAATAAAAGAAAGGCAGGGGATGTAACGAAAATAATAGACACTACGGACTTATTTGTATTGCCAATTTTAATTTTTGAGTTTCTTTTAATTTAAAAGTGATCACTTGGTTGGTTATCTGGGATTTGAGTCGTGACGTCCCATATATGAATTGGTGATTGTGTTCCTCTCTTCTTTCAAAATTAATGGTGATATTTTGTGTAACAAAAACGAGATGAACTACACGAAATAGGGAGGTAAGTTCTTGAACAAAGTACGAGGCTAGTTGCATAAGAATTGTAAAGAGTACTCCACGATTAAATTCCTCAAGACGTTTCTCTTTATACCTAACTGAGATGCTGAAAATTTGATCCTAAAGGGTTATAATTACTTTAACCTATTCCCTTGCGTAATAGATGAAAGAACTTCAGTCACTGTATTGATCTGATCACTTTCTCATTCAGATTTTAATTTGTTCAGCACTAAGCTCATAATGCAAAACCAAAAAGGCAACACAAGGTGTATATAAACTTGTCCTTTTTTCATATTTCTCATCAAATTCTCAAGAGTCTTACATGAAACAGTGAAAAATAAACTGACGACTACGAGGTTTTCATCATGATCAAGCACCCAAAACGGCGCCGGAATGCCGGCGGCATTCTTGAAGAATGTCCATGTAAAATTGACACTTGCTGATGTCACTTCCATAGTTGTTCAGGCACTGCCAAATAATTAGAAAATTGCGTTTAAGTCTGGGAATTGAACATTTAAAAAAAAAATGATAACTCTTACATCAGTGTCAACTCCACAAGAAAGAACCTAACTATGATGATTTATTAGTGATTGGTGATTGTTTAAAAAAAGAAAAAAGAAAAAAGCTATGGCCCCTAATAGTGCTTAATGCTCTTAAATAATGATATTCAACTAACTACATGGCCGTTGTTATGTGAAATCTAGAGTGACTATGATAATTGAATTGGTGACAAATTAATTGATGCCACCAAACATGATTCAGATGCTTGGTTGTGCATGAAAACCTATAGCATAATTGATAGTTTAAGATTGGTATGTATGGTATTGGTTTAATTTTGTGGTTAATCTATGTAAAATAATTTTGAAGATTATTCAACAGCCTTCTCATTATTGTTTTGCCTGGTTAATTCTAGACTGTTATCTTTTTTAGAGGCAATACAATTGCCTCTTTAAGAGAATAATGATTAAGAGGTAAATAATGATTACCTGCATACTAAGAATGCTGTCTAATTTAAAGATTTTTCCAAACTGACACGAAAATTCAATTACGAGAGTATCACAAGAGAATTGCAATCCTAAAAAAGGCCTATCGGCCCCTACAGGTGAAAAGAGAGAGCTATACATGCCCAGCTGCATAAAGAATTTTGAGGGGAAGGTATAATAAGAGAATACCAAACAACTTATAGCAGTAACCATACCTCTTGCAAGGCCTTTGATTGACCGATACAAGCATCAGACCTTGCCACATTATTCACAGGTGATGCTGGTAGAGCTGCAGGCGGCGATGAAGTAACAGTTTCGTGCTGGATGACACGGGGACCCAAAACAGCATCCACAGCCCTGTGAGCCATTGCACTACCAGTACCAAAGGCTATGCCTGCAGAAATAGGACGAGTCGTTCGCAAAAGACAAATTTATGTGGCAAAATTTGAAATAAGACAAGAGTCAAGACCACATGACCGCAAAATAAGACTTTACTCACCATCTGCAATGGTAGCGCCAATTCCTCCCATCACAGATTCATTTCTAGCTTGTATTGGTGCGGGTGGAGCAGCAGGAGTAGCTGTAGCAGCCAATCACTTTAAGGATCAAAACACAATTCCATCACCAACAAATCACACCTTATGACTTTCTAATTATCATTTCAATCAAACTTTTTTTATAAACGCAGAATATTATTGCATTCAAGGCAAAGCGTCGACCAAATCACTACAATCATGCAAACTGCTATTTTATAAAAGTAAAGTTTACAATTTAACCATAAGTAATGCTCCAAGAAAAAAGAAGTTACAAATTTTACTCCACAAGAAAATCTACCACAAATATAATAGCAATGCTCAGAATTAAAAGCAAAAGAAATCAGGGCACACACACAGTATAAAATTTACATGATACAACCCAATCATCCATTCCAGAATGATATGAAGCACAAACTGTTACCTGGCTGAGGAGGATTACGGAGCGGAGTACGAGCAGCAGGACGGGGAGCTGATCTTCCTGTAACAATGAGAGTGAATTTCATGAATTAAATAGAGGGCTACACAAGAAGAACTCCAAGAATAACCCAGAGGGCTGGCCTGAAATATAACAATGACAACACACTAACCATGAAACATGCACTAGATTTTCTATAACGGGACAGTATCTTAGAAGTTCTTGATAAGGAAACTCTGTGACTTGCAGGAAAAACCAAATTTACAAGTACTATGCTCTGCATGATGAATACTAAAAAATGATTGTTGTAAAATTAACGGGGATAATAAAATTTCCATCCGGAGAAATCACGAGATAACTACGCACCTCCAGAGCTTCGGCGAGGCATTCTATATAAATCGGTGGAGAAATTCTGAAACCAATGACAAAGAAAACCAAAACCTTTTCAATTTCGAAATTGGGGGAGCGATCGAGCGGAATTTCTAGGATGGCGTGGGGTGGCGTCGCTTGGGTAAGAAGGCAGAGAGAAAAACGTATAGCAACCGCGTATTAATTCTAGAGCTTCTAATGAAAAATGTCTTTACGGTTCGGTTCGGCAATTGCGGAGCCAGAACAAACCGTGCACGGAAAATAGATGAACTGAATTCAAAGTTTCAATTCCGTTCAATTAGGTTTAATTAAAAAGCTGTCAAAATTTTAATTCTCTAATTTTACTAAACTCAACCGAACTAAATTAAATTTTTTTAAATAATTGATCATTTTCAATTCAGTTGCTAAAATTGTTTTTAAAAATCAACCGAACCAATAATTTTGGTTTGTTTTGATTTTTTTTAAAAAAATAATCGAACCGAACCGTGAACACTTTTAAAGTGGATGACTGTTTCATTGAAACAAAAGATAAAATAGATCAAGATGGATAGATCTGTAATAAAGTAGAGTTGAGATGTCTTTGACGGTGAGTAGGAAAATCATGAGCAAAAGGAAGATCAAATACTCATTAGAAAGCACGTATTGCAATGTAACCCTACTAGAGGATTGAAGGCAAAAGTGTATTTATGGGGTGTGATTTTTTTGGGTGTAATGAATATTACCGTAACGGATATTGTACATAACAGCTCATGTTTCCAAGCAAGAAGAAATTTTTTAATTATTAGTAGACCTGATTACTTACATGTCAACCATTACGAATTACCAATGTTAGTTAATTCACGTATTATATGCATATTTTATATTTTTTAAATTTTATAGCTCATTCCCGAATTTGTCTAAAAAATATTAAGAAATTCGCGTATTTTTTACCCTTCACCATCTCTCCCAATAAAAGTGGTTTCAAATGGCATTGGCGGACTCTATAGTGTGGTGATCACCGTGTCACGAAAATTAGGTACGATGAACATTATTACATAATGAATTGCAGGTGTCGCGGTCATAAATTTTTCTCAAGTTCTAGCAATTCAAATTTAATGATAGTTTTTCATTCGCCTAAGTCACAATAGTTATTTCTTATTTGTAGTAAATGTCATCATCATTTAACGTTATTTAATATTTTTTTTTTATTTTACTTGGCCTAAATAATTATAATGAAAAATTATCTATCTTATTTATTCTATATACAAAATTGTTCGAGTTAACACACAAAAAATAACAATAAATGAAAATCCTCAAATAAAATCTGAATGAATAAGAAATTATGTGTAATTGAAAAAGAATTATATATTGCAAATAAAATATTAATATTTTCAGAAGTAATCTATTTTTAAAAAATAAGTAATAGAAATAAGATTAGTCCAAAAATAATTGGGAATGCCCAAAACTTGTTCAAAATGCCAAAACAAAATAAAGACCACCAGAATCTAAAAGTGTGTTTGGTGCTTAACTTGAAAGTGTTTCTACATGAAATTTGAAATATAATATTTTTACTATAAATACTTTATGGAAAATATTTTTTTGTTTGAGAAAAATCTAATTAAGTGTTTTTTGACTTTCAACTAAATTTTGTATGTATAATTTAAAAACACTTTTATTATTGGTAAACTACAATTTAGGAAAATAATTATATATTTTGCCATAGTTGAAAGTTAGATTTATTTTCAATGCACAATACAGTAAAAAAAGCATCAACACTGTCAAATATTCATCTGAAAAGTCGAGCAATGCCAATACTAAATTCTAATTAATGTAGGAAAAATAGTAATGCATCATCTGCAATACGATCACGCTCATTAAAAATCTCTCTAATACGATATAAAAGTGTACAGGTAAAATTTGACATGACACGTGATAAGATAAACTAAAAAATTCATCAAGAAGATAGAGCGAGAATCGTTGGATCAACTAGGCGGTTATGAAGAATAAACCAATCAGACGAAAGTACATGGATTACCGACGTGGTAATCCAAAGAGAACCTAATAAAGACCATTGGATTGATCAGACGGTCAAGATTTACTTGTTTGTTATTGTTGACAAGCTAGATCTCATGAAATATTATGTTGATCATATTTTCAGATAGGTTTAGATAAATTATATCAGATTCTGTGTAACTGATTGAATGTCTATAAATAGAGGTATATGTAACAACATACAAAAGAAGAAGAACACATGACACATACCTCCACAAATTATAAGAGAATATCATAGTTCTTCCAGTGATTTTTCTTCCCTTTAAGAGTTTTACACTTAAATCATGGTGTATTTATTTTCTCATTCTCTCTCTAAATTATTATCTTTATTATTCTTTCGTAAAGGGTTTCCCATACCAAAAAAATCTTTTACATTTTGGTGCTCTCGTTGAGAGTGATAGAAAAACTCGAGAATTCCCTTCTAAAATGCTTAAAACCAAATCAGACACCCTCTCCACAACGAAAGTGGAGGCAGAAACGAAAGAAAAAGTTGAAATGGAAGCAGGAACGGAAAGGAGAATGTGATGGAAACTTAAAACAGAAGTAGAAACAGAATTGACAATGAGTGCGAAATTGGAAATGGCTGCGAAGAACGATAAACCCGTTCCTCACATGTTTAATTAAAATGCTCAATCGACATATACTTTTAATTTGTCAAAATTCAATTAAAAAGATATAATCGGATCTTTACATAGTCGAGATGAAGTAGTTTTTACTCTACCTATTTTGAGTAAAGTAAAAATTCTGCAATTTCTTTAACTTGATTGAAAAGCAAGAACTTCATGGATATGATGAGAATCTGAATAAGTAAAGTAAAAATATAGTTTTGTGTTTAATTTCAGAGAAGTTCCAACGCTTCAGAAAAGAAAAGGTTAGAACTTTAAGAGTATTAGAATTGTACAACAAAATTTGAAAGAATTTCATAATAGAAATTCATCAGAAAAGAAAATAAGTTGAAGAAAAAATTTCAAAGAAGAAAAGAAAAGAAGTTGAGGAAAGAACTTCAGAATATAAAAGAAAAGAAGTTGAGGAAAGAACTTTAGAACATAAAAGAAAAAAGTTGAGGAAATAACTTCAGAGCAGAAAGAAAGAGAATTTCAAAATAGAAATTCAGACCAAGAGAGAAAAAAGAAAGGAAAAAAATCTCAGAACAAAAATTCAGACCAGAAAAGAAAAAAAGAAAGGAAGAGAATTTTAGAATATAAATTCAGAGCAGAAAAGAAAAAAGAAAGGAAATCCATTTCAAGATAGAAATTCGGCAGAAGAGAAAAAAGAAAGGAAGATAATTTCAGAACATAAATTCAGCAGAAAAGAAAAGAAGAACAAAGAAGATAATGTTTACTTCAGTCAAGAAAACTGTCACTTCAGAACGGAAAAGTTACCACTTCACAACGAGAAAGCTGCCACTTCATTACGAAATGGGAAAGCAAAAAAGATAGCCATTCAAATTTTTAACACGGAAGGCTACGACTTGATTTCCCTTAACATGGACTTTATGAGGAAAATAAAATATGTACAAACAACGAGAAGGATACGCCCCGACAATGGTAACAGAAATGTCTTAACAACAGAAGTGACAACGGGAGTGGAAATGGAAACTGAAACGAAAAATGATGGAAGAAACTTACATGGAGAGTCGCCTAATTATAAAGATATGAGAGTTTTCTTCATGGAGAATTTTACAGAATTCAAGTTGGGCTCCAGATCAAAAGTATGGTAGTTTTCGTAAAGGACAGTAAACTTAATCACTACTTTCAAATTTATTTTTTTAACTGAATTAAATAGACTCACATAGCATATTATGTATTTTTTAAAAAATACATGGATATCTACTTCTTGAAGAATTTTACAGAACTTGATTTGGAGCTCATGAGAAAAGTTATGACGATTCTCATGGAGGCTGCTCAAGAAAGTGGATTATGCAGAACTTTAAGTTCCGAAAGTAAACTGTATTGACTGGGAGCCAACTGCATGACGAATCTTATATCAACAGAAAGATACGAAAATCTACTTTGTGAACAATTTTACGGAAATCAATTTGAAGCTCCCGATCAAAAGTTATAGCAGCTCTCGTTGGTGCTATTCATGAAAGTAAACATATGAAGGCTTTTCAAATTTAATTTTTAGACTGTATCAATTTTGATAATATTACACTGAAAAAATATATCATTAGAAATATGTAGATGTCTAATGCTTGAAGAATTTTTCAGAACTTGGTTTGGAGTTCATGGGAAAATGTTAATGACGATTCTCATGGAGGCTGCTCATGAAAGTGGATTATGCTGAATGATCAAATTTGTAAATTAAAATATATTTACTGGAAGCCAACCACACGGTGAATCTAATATCATTGGAAAGATACAAAAGTCTACTTATTGAAGAATTTGACGAAATTCATATTGGGATTCTGATAGAAAGTTACGGCTGTCAACTCACTCTAATCTTTGACAATGGAAATAAGGGCGTAAGTCCTTGGGATAGACAGTTCATAAGTCCTACTCCTAGAAGGCACTAATGGCATAAGTCCTACTCCTAGAAGGCACTAATGGCATAAGTCCTTGAGAGGGGCAATTCGTAAGTCCTACTTTCAGAAGGAACTAAGGGCGTAAGGCCTTGGGAGGGGCAATTAATAAGTCCTACTCTTATAAGAAACTAAAGGCGTAACTCTTTGGAAGGGGCAATTCATAAGTCCTACTCTTAGAAGGAACTAAGGACGTAAGTCCTTGGGAGGGGTAATTTATAAGTTTTACTCTCAGAATGAACTAATGACGTAAGGCCTTGGGATAGGCAATTCATAAGTCCCACTCTTAGAATGAACTAAGGACGTAAGTCTTTAAGAGGGGCAGTTCATAAGTCCTACTCTCAGAAAAAACTAAAGGCGTAAGTCCTTAGGAGGGGCAATTCATAAGTTCTACTTCCAAAATGAACTAAAGATGTGAGTCCTTGAGAGGAGCAACACATAAATCATACTCTCAAAATGAACTGAAACACAAGTCTCAATGGATAAAAGATGTTGACAGAAGAAAGAGAACATACAACTCAAAAAACAAAAAAAAAGGAAGGAGAAGAATTTCAGAACAAATATCCATTCCAAGGAAAGTTGAGCTGAGTAAAGAAAAGTTGAGTAAAGAAAGACAGAAAAGAAAAATTTAAGTAAAGAAAGTGAAAAGAAAGGCTGAGCTTAGTAAAGAAAATTGAAAAGAATGGCTGAGCTGAGTAAAGAAAAGTGAAAAGAAAGGTTGAGCTGAGTAAAAAAAGACAAAAGAAAAAGCTCAGTAAAGAAAAGCTAAGTAAAGAAAATGAAGAAAGGAAAAGCTGAGAAAAGATAGGCAGAAAAGAAATGCCAGTAAAGAAAGAAAGGAAAAGCTGAGTAAAGGAATGTCAAGTAAAGGAAGGTCGCGGCTTCAACGTTTTAGAAGGGGAAGGCCATGAGTAAAGGAAAAAGAAGCGAGAAAAGGAAAGAAAAAGCTAATAGCGTTAAAAGGAAACCAAAAAGGAGAAATGGAGAAATATGAAATAAAAAAGTGCAAAGCGGAGGAAAAGAAAGGAAACAAGAAAAACTCTATCGATGAACTGGTAGTAAATCAAAACGGGACCATGGTTCCACGGAAGGAGCCTAAGTCTTTGGGAGTGTCTACGGGCGTCATTCTCAGAAGGAAATCAAAATGGGGCCATGGTTCCACGGAAGGAGCTTAAGTCCTTGGAAATGTCTATGGACGCCATTCTTAGAAGGAAATAAAAATGAGGCCATGGTTCTTTATTTGAACTTAAGTCCTCATCTAAAATGAAAATGACAGTTCATAATTCATTCTCTCAGAATGAAGACGAGGTCATAATTCTTTATTTGAATCTAAGTATTTGAGGAAGTATGTATATCATTAGAAAATTAAAGTCTTATTCTTGGGAATAGATTTCGCAAAAGAACATAGTTATTCTCAAGAGAACTAAGAGCTAAAAGTTTTTTAAGTATTTAAGAACAAATTTTATTGAAAGCTTTAGATCGACACAGTACCAGATTTTGATCCCAAATTTTGCTAAGTCTTTGAATGAAGTATAACAAAATGGAGTTCAATAGAAGAAAAATTATACGAACAGAGTAGTTCATGTTGATCGAAGCAGAAGTACAAAAGGAAAATAAGGAAACATTAGAAACTCTATCAACAAATGAGGAATATCAAACTCAAACTCATGCGATGTAATTATGAAATAATACACTTTTTCCTTACTCATTTCAATAAATTATTATGTTATTGTTCTTTTACAATATTCTTGTCACAGATCTTGACGTACGAGATAAGGAAAATGAAAAATGAAGAAATGGGAAAAACTATACCAATGAGTCCGTCGTGAAAGGAACAAAAAGACGTAACAGTAAATGAAGAAGAAGTAATCATCATCGACAGTAAACTGATAAAAAATTGCTCGACAACTGCAAAACATTTGTGAATGGAAACAAAAAAATGTAATGGCAGTAAGAAAAGGAGAAACCACCACTAACAACGGAAAGTCAAAATGTTACATGGAAAAACAACGTCGTATGTTTTCAAGAAGCACGTAAGAACATAAACGAGCATACATAACATCAGAACATAGCTTACCAAAATTTTTAGGTCATACACATCTCCCGTATTATACATGTATTATTCGGGATATGGGTGGTGAAACATGTGAAGAAGGAAGCTCACGAGAAAGACTTAGTGTAATTGAAGAAACATGTGATGTTAAGGGTTCTGAGGAATTTTCAAGCAGAAACTTTTGGAGATGTTCAAATACTACTCAGAGGAAGAGCCTAATAGGAGTAGGCGTGGAAATATTTGTTCTGTACCGAAAGTGTCTTGTTCAGCGGTTCCTTATATAAATTCGGTTCGGTCTGAAAAAATTAAAAATCAAAGTTTCGAATTCAATATGAAATTTCAGCAGTTTTTGAACCGAACCGAAACTTTAATCTTATATATATTTTTATTTTTTATATATATTTTCATATCAAACAGAACCGAAATAATACATTAATTTTATATTATTTTTTTCTATAATATCCTTTGAAAATGTTTAAATTTTTTTATTTTTTATTATTGATGCTGAACCGAAGAACTAACTGAAACTTTAATTTATATTATTTTTATATATAATTTCATATCAAACAAAATCAAAATAATACTTTAGTTTTATATTATTTTTTTCAATAATATTCTTTGAAAAATGTTTAAAATTTTTTATTTTTTATTATTGATGCCGAACCGAAACTTTAGGTTTGGTTTGGTTCGGTTCTTTTTTCACGAACGGTTCAATTCGATTTGACATATGACCGAACAAAAAGTTTCGATTCGATTTGATTTTTTTTTCAAAAAACTAATCGAACCAAACTGTGAACACCCTTAAAGAGGATGCTTGCTTGAATGAAACAAAAGATAAAATAAATCAAGATGGATAGAACTTAGATAAAGTAGACTTGAGATGTCTTTGATAGTGACATAGGAAAATCATGAGCAAAAGGAAGATCAAAGACTGATTAGAAGCACTTATTGCAATGTAACCCTACCAGAGGAGTGAAGACAAAAATGTCTTTATGGGGTGTGATTTTT
Organism: Datisca glomerata; assembly: GCA_003255025.1. Classification (NCBI taxonomy): domain Eukaryota; kingdom Viridiplantae; phylum Streptophyta; class Magnoliopsida; order Cucurbitales; family Datiscaceae; genus Datisca; species Datisca glomerata. The sequence continues at coordinate 4,836,732 of QANY01002976.1, forward strand.
TTGGGTGTAATGAATATTACGTAACGAATATTGTACATAACTTCATATGGTACATAACCCCTCATGTTTTCTAATAAGAAGATTTCTTTTAAATGTTAGTAGACATGATTACTTACATGTCAACCATTGCGAATGACCAATGTTAGTTAATTCACGTATTATATGTATATTTTATATTTTTTAAATTTTATAACTCGTTCCCGAATTTGTCTAAAAAATATTAAGAAATTCGCGTATTTTTTACCCTTCACCATCTCTCCCAATAAACATGGTTTCAAATGGCGTTGGCGGACTCTGTAGTTTCGTGACCGCCGTGTCACGAAAATTAGGTGCGATGAACATTACGTAACGGATTACAGGTGTTGGGATCATAAATTTTTCTCAAGTTCTAGCAATTCAAATATAATGAGAGTTTTTTCATTCGCCTAAGTCACAATGGTTATTTCTCATCTGCAGTAAATGTTATCATCATTTAACGTTATTTAATCTTTTTATTTTATTTTATTTGGACTAAAAAATTATAATGAAAAATTATCTATCTTATTCATTCTATATACAAAATTGTTCGAGTTAACACACAAAAAATAATAATAAATGAAAATCCTCAAACAAAATCTGAATGAATAAGAAATTATGTGTAATAAAAAAGAATTATATATTTCAAAAAAAATATTAATATTTAGGGAAGTAATCTATTTCTTAAAACATAAGTAATAGAAATATTATTAGTCCAAAAATAATTGGGATGGCCCAAAACTTGTTGAAAATGCCTGAAAACAAAATAAAGACCAACAGAAACCTAATAGTGTGTTTGGTGCTTAACTTGGAAGTGTGTTTCTACATGAAATTTGACATATAATATTTTTATTATAAATACTTTGGAGAATATTTTTGTGTTTGACAAAAATCTAATTAAATGTTTTTTCACTTTCAACTAAATTTTGTATGTATAATTTAAAAACACTTTTATTATTGGTAAACTACAATTTTTGGAAAATAATTATATATTTTGTCATAGTTGAAAGTCAGATTTATTTTCAATGCACAATACAGTAAAAAAAGCATCAACGCTGTCAAATATTCATCTGAAAAGTCAAGCAATGCCATTACTAAATTCTAATTAATGTAGGAAAAATAGTAATGCATCATCTACAATACGATCACGCTCATTATCCATCTCTCTAATACAATATAAAAGATCATCACTATCACACTCGGTACTTCATTTATCATATAAACAAAAATAATGTATTACAGGTCATAATTAACTAAAAAAATTCATAACAGAAAAACATTCATTGCTAAAATCTTGAGTAACCCAAGCATTAAAAATTTCCCAAGCTATAAACTTCATAGTTAAAACTTCATTATCCCAAGCAATAAAAATGCCAAATCTACAACATACATCAGAAGAACAAATTATAGAAAAAATAAACAAAATAAAAAATAATTAATAACCTTCTCATAAGCAGAAAAAAAAATAGAAATACACTTAGGAATTTGAATATTTTCAGTAAGTTGGGAGGGTGAAGATGAAATGTTTGGAAATAAAAAATTTGAAACAAATTTTTTCACTGATGAAATAGCTAATTCTGAAACTAATATGAAAAAGTTATGAGTTTTTTTGCTAAACTATACTCTTCGGTAAAGCATTTTACAAAATTATATATTTTGTCTAATTTTTACTTATCCTAACATCCGTCTCACATTCCCTTCACTTTTTCTCTTATTTCCTTAGTACTCTTCTTACACACCGACCCATACACACACACTCTCTCTCTCTCTCTCTCTCTCTCTCTCTCTCTCTCTTCATCTTCCATCTTCATCTCTCTTTCTCCTATAAACTCATTTTCTCCAGAACTAAATACAACAAAATGTATTTTATTAATTTTAATGAGTTTTATTAATTTTTGTAGATTTTGTTAACATTTGTTAATTTTAATGGGTTTTGTTAATTTTATAGGTTTTGTTAAATTTGGGTTTGTTAATTTTGGTGGGTATTGTCAATTTTGAGAGAGAGCGTAGAGAGAGAGAAAGATGAGACGTAGAGCGTAGAGAGATAGAGAGAACGTTAAGAAAGAGAGAGAACGTCGAGAGAGGGGGGGGGGGGTACATGACGCCCGTGTAGCAAAATCGTGTAGTCTACAAGATGGTTATACGATGCATGTTTACCCATTGTGTAGTCTACACGATGACTACACAATACTCATGTACCTATCGTGTAGTCTACACGATGACTACACAATACTAATGTACCCATCATGCAGTCAACATGATACCTACACGATGCTCGTGTATCCATCGTGTACACTACACATGTACTATATTTAATTTTATGTATTTATTTAAATATTAATAAATATGAAGGTTGGGTGTTGAAGAATGAATTGACATTTTGTAAATAGGGATCCACGTCATTGAGATTGATGTGTCGAAATTGAAGACATGACGTCTAAATACACCCATGTGGCGGAACGATAAGCTTCACAGGAGTTATGACCGAATGTACTTGTAAGGGACACCCCATAAACTTATAAATGTGGTGATTCCCGCTATATGAAATTATGTATTAAACGGGTAGTGTATGTCTTCGGACTTAGTGACAAAAGTTTGAGGACCCTTCCTAACCTAGGAACAATCTAGAGGCTGTGGTTTGGTAGGATTAGGACAATTTTATGCTATATCAAAAGAGTAGAACTACTTGACGGGTATGACCTCCTTAGGCACCTTAGATGTTCCCCTTTCCGGAGAAGAAGAGTAAAAAAGACACGAACTGTCTTTTAAGAGTCGAGTTGGTCCCATGACAGTTTGAGACAGCTCAAACCATCCCAACGGTGTGCGGCATGTGCTCCACTGCACGTGTCTCACTATTTAGTCTGCCGCTGGGGAAACTCGACGGTAGGAAGTCTCTTTCGGGGTTCGTTGTGCAATGTTAGTCCAACACCTGTAGTCCGACTACTCGATGTCGCAGAGGTATGTCCAGTTGAGAGAATGAAGTATGACCATTTTTATGAATATGGTGTTGTTCTAAGTTCATGATGCACGTGTTAGGCGTGGTCACATTATTATCACGTGATTACAATGATGGCGCACTAGCGATCCCCACCCGATCCCATCTATATAAAAGACCATTGGTATCATTATTGGGACATTCAATTCTCACCTACCTGAAAGTTTCAAAGGCATTTGTCGCCTTCCGACTGCTGCCTAAAGTTGCTTGTCCTTCACCTTTCGACCACCAACTCCCACGTTCCCAAACTTACTTGTCATATATTAGGTCACTTAAATCATTCTTCACGCTAAATCCCCTAGACATTTTGGCGACTGCACTGAGGAGTGACCTATCTACACTTCATTTGTTTTTAAGTATGGCTGGATGTGGAAGAATCACAAGAGCTTCTTCTCATTTGGAAGGAGACACTGTCAACCCAAATATAGAGAACCATGACTTGGATGAGGCTAATTCCAGGGAGAGAACCAACATCCTCGTCGTTGCTATTACTACAATGATGGTGACCAAGCAGACTAATGCCATCAGTATGCTCCCGGCCTCCAACGCTGAAATCTATAACTTGTTAGGCACGCTAACCTCTCTGCTTTAAGCTGCTCAGAATCTTCCACTGCCACCGCCCGTCATTCATGTTGTCCCTCCTCACGCAGTAAACAAGATTGACACCGATAGATGGATTCCACCTATCAATCCCAGAGGCTCGTACGGGTTAGGAACAATGAATAGTTACCACAATGTGGGTCACTTGAATGACCTCATAAATGTTATCATTCCACAAGAAGCCTTCCTGGAATCCTTTGGACGTCTTGCCCTAAGACATGACGTCCTTGTCGATGGCACTGACACGAGCCCTTTTGTTACCAATGAGACACTACAGAAGTTGTTCGAGATGGAGCGCATCAAAGCCTCCCTAAGCGAGATGATAGTGGACTTTCACCCCCTTACCCATGCGAGCTAGCCATGAAGCTGTATCCGTTCTATCATGTACCCCTAAAGTTTTGTAAGTATAGCGGGAAAGAAGGATGTGCTAGGGAGCATGTCATACATTTCATTGACGACTTGGGCCCATACGGATGTGATGAGTCCATGAGGCTGAGGGAGTTCTCTAAGTCACTGACAGAACAAGCATACACATGTTACACCAACCTGGCACCAGGGTCGGTTTCGAGTTGGCCACACGTGGTCTCTACCTTCATGATTGAGTTTTTTGTATATGAGGAGAAAATGGGATGCGAGACACAGAGAAAGATGAGGATTTGATGACCTATGTTAGACGCTTCAAAGATAAAGCAATCGATTATCATGAGGAATGGAAGGAGGAGACACTGGTAAAGATGTGCATCAGTGGGATGCTAAATGAGTACAGGGCGCACCTGGAGAACCTGGACATCACCACATTCTTGAGTCTTAACGTCGTTGCTCAATGCACCAACACTTCGGTACCCAAACTAAAAGTCACAGAATAGGGTGAACGCGGGCGTCCATGGAAACCCGTGAGATACACTCTCCAAGTGGCCATGTGAAAATTCAAGGGCGAGGCACTAAGCGATGAAGGAATGAAAATGATGCCTCACCACCTTTCCCATGTCCCATAGACAAAGAATAAGCACTCGTAGACACCAGAGTGAAGGATAAGGTCATGCGGAGACCATGGGTAGATAGTTTTCTTACAAAGGAGGAAAGAGAGTCTGCTCGATATTGTAGTTTCCACCATGCGACGAATGATTGTAGAATGTTGGGACGTATTTTTCACGATAAGCTTAAGAAGGGAGGAATTATCACAGAGGCGTCAAAGCAGTAATGGACCATTCTTTTCCACTACACGCTAACACGAACATGATTAGCATAGTGGGAGGTCCCTCTTCGTCATGAGGAACCATGGTGGATGATGAGGAAGGAGACGAAGGCGGGCATATGGAAACAGATGCCATGTTCATTGAATCACTTTTGAGAACGAGAGTTTGCAAGAACTTCCTGACACATTAAAGCTGACCATGAGGCCTGACGTCAGGTGATATAGACAATGGTAAATGTCTCTGAGCATAGCAGGGCTAGCGAATAATGTTACTTCTCCCAACCACCCGTGGGGAGGATAAGAAGGAAGGATGATGGTGTTATCACTTTTACCAATGCAGACTGCATGGTTAGGAGAGTAAGGCATAATCGTTCGTTATACGTTGAAGCATTGGTCAATGGGAAGCAAGTTAGGAGGGCCTTAATTGACAATGGGTCAACGTAATATCACTCGCTATATTTCGGGCCACGGATATACCTGAGAAGAGACTAGTCAAGCAGTAGATTGTCATCACGGGTTTCTCACCGTCACCCGTTACAACGTTGGGGTATGTGAATGTAGAGGTGCAAGTAGGTCCGATCCACAACGTGAATTGTCTCCATGTTATCGAGTCTGAGACCATCTACCACATCTTATTAGGAAGGCCTTGGATGCATGACCATGAGTGTGTCCCCCTACACTACATCAATGCATTAAGTCTAGGTGGAAAGGGAAGGATATTACCATTGCGGCCACGAGAGAGCCGTTCGATGAAACTGAGGCCCATGTGGTTAAGGCCACACTATTTGATGAGATTGCTGCAGCCGAGACGAAAGTCCCAAGGAAGATCACGCCTATCACCTTGCCAAAGTGGTAAGATAAATGGGGTAGGCTAGGATGACAGAGGGTAGCGAAGTAGTCACCAAGGTGACATTGCCGAACGGAAAAAATGCATACCAGTTATGATGGTGCACGGGATCAGGAGAACATAGTGATCCCCACGACAGCGTGACGGAGGAAATAATGTCAGAAGAGGCGTTCATGAGACAGCAAGGGCTGACTAGTGGGACCTACATAATAAACTGCGAAGTGCTGGAAGAACCTCCGAAGCCAATACCATCGCCGTCACTAGATGAGTTAGAGGAAGTCTTCCTCGACGGGGAAGCAGGGCGGAGACCCATCTTCCTTGGAAATGGTTTATCTGAAGATAAAAGAGAAAGCCTATTGAAGCTACTTTGGGAGTTTCAGGACATTTTCGCATGCTCATACACGGAGATGCCAGGGATGGATCCCGCCCTGGTGACACATAAGTTGGGAGTTTCCATGGTGTGAAACTCCATCAAGCAGCCACCACGACACTTCCACCCCGAAGTAGAGTTGCATATAAATATAGAGATTGTCAAGCTCATGGAGGCCAAGTTCATAAGGCTGATAGAACACCCCACTTGGTTGGCCAACATTGTCCTAGTGAAGAAAAAGAACGGTCAGATAAGATGTTGTGTCAACTTCAGGCTCTTGAACAAGGCGTGTCCAATGGACGATTTCTCGTTGCCTAATCTGGACGCCCTAGTGGACGCTACGGTGGAACAAATAAGGATGATGCTTGGAGAAACCCGTTCAAATTTTTTTACTATGTTGTGATGCCCTTCAGACTAAAAAATACCAGGGCTACATATTAGAAGGCAATAAAGGTAATTTTTCATGACATGATACATGACTACTTGGAGGATTATGTGGGTGTTTTGGTTGTATAATCTAAAGTAGCGGACATGCATTTCAGACATCTTAGGAACATTTTTGAAAGGTGCATAACATATAAGCTCAAGTTGAACCCTTTAAAGTGCACCTTCGGGGTACCCTGCGGCAGGTTCTTAGGTTTTTGTGTCCATCAACGTGAAATAAACATTGATCAGTCCAAGGTAAAAGCCATCAGAGATATGCCACCACCACGAACAGTTAAGGAATTGACGTCATTTTTGGGCAAATTCTCGTATGTACGCCGTTTCATTCCTGCCCTAGCGGAGTCAGTTAGTGCGTTACAATTGTTGTTGAAGTAAGGTCATGATTTTGCATGGACACTAAGCAAGAGAGATGTTTGGAACAGATCAAGGATGTTTTGCTCACATATGCTACCACGGTACTACCCCGGGGAGATTTACGATTAATACTATACATCACGTCCACAACTAGATCCATTGGAGCGTTATTGGTTCAAGAACGTGAAGGGTTAGAGCTGCCAATTTGTTATTTGAGTAGGGATGTACACAATACAGAGCTGAGATACACAGCCCAAGAGAAGCATTGCTTAGCCCTTATCTTCACCACTCAGAAGCTTTTGCACTACCTGCTTGGTAATAAAATTCATCTGATGACCAAGTCCAATCCGATCCATTTCCGCTTGTCTAGACCCACCCTGAACGGGAGGCTCACTAGTTGGACAATGTTATTGAGTGAGTTTGACATCACGCCTATGACACCGAAGGCACAGAAGAGCCAAACGCTCATAGATCTAATGGTATAGTTCCCGAACAGAGAGTTTGAGCCTTTGGATGAAACCATCTTGAGGGAATTCCATGAGGTTAACCTTTACGAGGAGGCAGTATGGGAATTGAGATTTGATGAATCATCAACGCATAATGGAGATGGAACAAGGCTTGTGCTCGAGGATCCTATAGGTAACATGTTATCGATGGCGTACAAGTTAGTGTTCCCTTGCACAAATAATGAGGCTAAATACGAGGCCCTCGTGCTTGGTCTGAAGTATGTGCGAGAAAAGGGGCAATAATTCATAAAGTGAGGGGAGATTCCATCTTACAATCAATTAAGTCAATGGGCATTTTGCCGTCAAGGAGCCCGCCCTCGCCTAGTACAGGCATGATGTCCAAAGGCTGACTGACGCATTTGAGTTGTTAATCTTTGAACACGTGCCTAGGTCTCAAAATCAGCACACAGACGCGTTGGCTACGCTTGCCTCCAAACTCCCAGTCTCAGATCCTAAACCTACCATTGAAGTGTTTGTCTAGACTAGCCTTACTATTTCTGAGGACCCCGAGAGGACGATACGTCAAGACGGGAGAGACAATGTCCAAAGTCAGCTCAGAGAGGGAATTATAATGGCGGATTGGGATTTGAAGAATTTTTTCCAATTGAAGGTAGTGTTATTCTATCAGGGAACATTTGGGTCCTTGCAAGGTGCGTAGGCATTTATGAAGGTGGAAGGCAGTTCAGCCACCTCCATGAAGATTTTTGCCCCATGGATAACCAATTGTTACCATAGACGTCTATAAAGGATAGGGTACGATTGGCTGAACATGAATGAAGAGGCCCACGTGATCTAAAAGGACTGTCTAAAGTGCTACATCACCTACCTAAGAGAAGGAGTGTTACTAACAGACCTCGTGGATGTCATTAATATCAAGAGAAGAAGCTCACGCTTCTTTCTTTTGAGGGGAGAATTGTTAGGAATGGGGATAAATGACTGCCCCCTCAAATATCTTGGCCCCGAGGAGCAATGCAATGTGATCATGGAATAGGTGCGTGGAGTCACCTGCAGAGAACACCAAGGCTGAAGACGTTTGTATGAGGAACTACTGCGAATAGGGTATTACTGGCCGACCATGGAGGCATATTCAATGGAGTTCATGAGAAAATGATATGCGTACCAAGTTTTGGGGAACGTCATACATGCGCCCTCAGTGCCCTTGCACCCAGTAGAGGTCCAATGGCTATTTCACACTTGGGCCATGGATTTCATAGGCCTGATCTCACCTGCCTCTAAGGGAAACATATGGATCCTAACCGCCACAGACTGTTTCACGAAGCGGGTGGAGGCAGTTGCATTAAAATAAGGGACGAAGAAACAATTATACAACTTCATCAAGGAGAACATATGTAGATTCGGACTGGCTAGGAGGATAATATCAAATAACGACACTGCATTCATAAGCAAAGTAGTGTCTCAGTTATTTGAGAACTACAAATCCACCACGACATATCTTCCCCCTACTATCCCAAGGGAAATAGGCATGTAGAGGCGAACAACAAGACGCTATTGAGGATCCTAAGTAGGATGGTTCATGAAGCCCAAGAAAACTGGCACGAGCTACCACCCCTAGCATTCCGGGCATACAGAACGTCGAAGTGTACACCTACATAGGCAATACCCTCCGCGTTAGTGTACGGATGTGAAGCCATGATACCCATGGAGGTGATGGTACCCTCTATTAAAATTTTGTCATCCGCTAGGGTGGAACATGCCACACGCCTATGAGACTTAAAGGCCTTAGAGGAAAGAAGAGACGAGGCAAATGAAAGCATCCATGCATATGAAGCGTATGGGTCAGAAGTATGAAGCCATCCTAAAGCGCATGGGTCATAAGTATGAAGCCATCATGTGATAAAATGGATACATGCTAAGAAGTTTGATCCCAAGTGGGAAGGACCGTACGAGATCGCCTCCGTGGCCGACATCAAGTATAGTTGATTAGCAGACCCTCAAACGCACCAACTCATCCCAATGACTGTCAACTTCAAGTGCATTAAGAAATATTATGCTTAATTCTTTTTAATTTCCTAGCTTGTAATTAGACTATTCTTGAAATGCACTTAAGAGAGTAAGACATTTCAGCGAAGTTTTGTTCCTGAGACGCATGTAAGACATTTTAGCGAAAGTAGGTAGGCCAACAAAGATATGTATGAACAAAATTGAAGTTGTTCACCCTATCAAATTTCATATCTAGTGAGGCAGAATAACATCAAAATCATTGAACCCCACTAGCGTGAATCTAGGTGAAACTTAGCTGCTGTTACGATCCTCCATCAAATGGAACGTGTCGTTGTATAAGATATGCTCCAGAAAAATGTGGGGGGGGGGGGATATGTTCTCAAAGCATATACTTGGTATCACTTCATTAGAGAGGCTAACATAGTTACAAAGGTTGAACCTGACCGTTATGATATATTTCTAATGTGCAAAATTTTTGCTGTAATTTTTTATTCACTTAGCGGAATATGGCCGCTGTAGCATGATTAAATTTTATTAATTATCTTTGATTGATAAGATGGTGCAAAGTCGTAAGTAAGAGCACGTAAAACGTAAAGTATGGAAGAACATATGTTGTTTAAATTAAATAATAACGCAATCTTTTGTACTACATGCTATAGGGAACAAAAAATAAATATAGAAAAGGAGCTACAGTTTAGGAAACAAATCAAGAGCGAGTTTGCTCGAGGTACTGGGGTAACGCTCCAACATGATGTGATGCTTACCCATCTCGTTCCTCATGTCTTTCATAGTTGCCTCTACTCTAGCTCGAATCACCTCATGCTTCGTTATTCACGCCTTCAAAGCTTCCACCTGATTGATCCTAAGATGACGTCTCTAAAGCCTTATGCATGTGTGGATGTGAGGAAGAAGCCATTCTAGGTTCATCCCCGTAAGGGAAAGGTCACGCTAGCAACTCAAGAAGAAAGCAAGAGCCCAGGGATATGCATCCTCATCATATGAGTGATCTATGATGTAGAGGATCTGAGCTAACATGATGAGAGATGTCTGATGAATCAATGGCATTCCTCTCATGCAACTAAATCTTGTACCGGGGTGTGACCGCTTTTCCCTCTACAAGTACGAGAGTAGGACGTTGTCAACCATCATACCATGAAACTCCCCTATTACCCCGAATAATGGCAGGGCAAAATAATCAAGATCAAAAGAAGAGTATTGTCCATTGTTGGCGACCGAAGTATCTCTATCTGATCCAACTTCTGCAGTAGACGCTGGATCGATACAGACCTCTACGGTGCTATGAACATCCTGAGAAGATTCTCGATGAAACTCCATCTCAACTTGTGCCTCCATCATTGTCTTTTGGCGTATAAAAGACTCCATCTGCTTTACAGGCTGAATTTCATCCGATGACTCAAGGAGGTCAAAGATGTGGACTCAAGTGTGAGATCAGCCTTTATGTCGTGCAAAACGTCTAAGGAAATTGAAATCCCGATAGAACCTTCACCGATGGACTCACGTAGTGTATTAACAGATGAAAAGGCAAGTGTTTGCGAAGAGGTCTCGAGAATCCTGTCGATCAAATGAAACAAGTTAGAAACGACAAAGCACAAACGATGATCACAACTGAGGAAAACAAATTTATGTCATGTGAACCTCGGGACCCGCATGTCTCATTGGTGGGGGCGTGGGAGCGTTCAAATCAGGAGTAACCCTCTGGGGATCTTGCCTGCAGGAGCCAACCTCAAGGTGGACGAAGAAGGCATGCCAAAATTCAGAAAAAGCAGGATAACAATGATCATTCAAATCAACAAAAATGGTCGGGAATGACAATGCAGATACCTCACGAGTGCCTTCAACCCCTTGTCGTATTACCTCATGGAAAGCCTCGTTGACCTCTTTTGAAGTATCATTGGTTGCCTGTAAAAAATTGCGTATGTACGTACATGTGTAAGTTAATGTGAAAGGCATAATAAAGTGAAATAAAAAAATTTCCGTTACTTATAAGAGGATTGTCATCAAAGCAGATGACGCTGCCCAGAAATCTACATCGGGTAGGGGAGGGAACGTCTGCCGGCCCGTCTATAGTAATTTCTTTCGCCCCTCATTTAAGACACCTGAGCCTAAAGAACTCGACACTCTTAAGAGTAGAGGCCTTTACTAAATCCTCTAAATCAGACTCAACAATGGTGGATGCATTTCCTCTTCTCTTAATTGTGTAGGGGAGGTACTCTTCATCCCTTTGGTCCCCTACATCCTCCTAAGTAGAGGATGACTTCCATACCCTAAGCGTGAAGTCTCCATGGTATATCTTATTACAAGGCAGGTCGAAGGGAGGACTCTGTATGAAACTCTACCATTTGCCGGCCACAGTCTGCCAACACGCCTTCATCGACGATGTGACCCCTCCCAAATGAGAGAACGATGGTATGCGGATGGACCTCAAGGTCTCGCGCGGTTTTACGCGTCTGACAACCAATAAGCAAAGGCGTCTGAAGGTTCAAGTCATTTTCGTTGTTTGGGGACAACCCCCTGATCATACCAAAACTGACAGCTGTTGAGAGATCGTCTCTGCCGCGAAGCTCGATCGACCTTCTAGTAAGGGACCATGTCGTGTATCTGACGAAGCCTTCCGGACAATGTGAGTAGGGTCTCGGTGCAAAGTATCCCAGCACATTAATGTCATTGATGAAGCACTGTCGTTTTGAGGGTTTATGACCCGACCATGCCAAAGCCCGGGGTGGGTCAGCAGGACCTTTGTAACTCGAAGACCAGGAAGAAGCACACATAAGAAATCTTTCCTGAAATAACATTTGAAAAAATGAACAATCAAGAAAAGTGTTGATCTTGTACAAGCCCAAGCTACGTTCTAGGTCATCATGAATGAAGTCGACCATGACGTATAAGTTACCAAGGAACATCAAGGCTAAAGTGATTCTCTTGCCTAAAGCCAGCCTCACTACCATGTTAAGGACGCAAGAGCTAACCCTATCCCGTAGGCCGCCCTGCATAGTGCAAAGATAATGAAAAAGTTAGAATTCTCTAAAAAAACTGGTATGCCAACGATTAGGAGAGAGGGTATCCGACGACGGGTCGAGAGGCTTCACCCGCCCCCACGATGGGTTGATATGTCTGACCCACATCTTTAGCGGGTCAATGTATTCGACCCCTCCACGTCAAGTTGAGGGGTCCGGGTAGGACTATGGGACACCCAAATTCTTGAAGTGCGTGCACTTGAAGCAAATAAATGAATGCATGAGAAAATAATGCATGCACGACGCTAACTTAAATGTTTACCATGAAAGATGCTCCTAGACAACCACATCGCTACGAAGGCCGTAAGTTCCACAGCCCGGTTGCCAAAGTGGGAACCCTCAAGAGCTCCATCCCCTTTGAAGAAGTAGTTGATCCAGTCACAAAAGTCAGCTATTCTATGTCTATAGCATTTTCTGTATTGTCTATCAAGAGGCTGAGAATTTCTTGGTCCACATCAGAGGATACACTCATAAATGCAGAATGGTCACCGAAAAATGGAAGTCGAGTTAGCATATGAACATCCTCCAAAGTAGGCGTAAACTCGCCCAATCTGGTGATGAAGGTATGCGTTTGTCGACTCTAACATAACACTAGAGTTTCGATAGTGAATAAGTCAGTGTGGATGTTAAGATGTGAATTGACCCTCAAAGCTTCGTATATGCCCACCTTCTTCAAAATTGCATTGTAGTCTTGGGATCTAAATATGTAATCGCACTAATCTATCCAAACCCCCGTAGTCCTCGTATGACAAGCAGACGAAATCAAGGATGTCAGAAAATCACCACGCATTGCGGTAGCGGGACAAAATTTGCTTTCAGATAATTAGAGTTGCCGACAATCTCATCCTCTGTCAAGAGAACCAAGTCTGCATGGACATTGGTCCCAAGATTTTTTTCATCCTATGAATGATACGGTCAACATCATTGGTTACAATATTCCATGGTTTAGGAGGACATTTAGGCTCGGGACCATATTTACAAGCTTTGAGGACTCTTTTAGAATTTATGGAAGCCATGAAAAAAGAGCAAAAATACAATACATATATATATACTTCAAAATGGGGGAAGCCGAGAGGGAAGGGATGGAGCTCTCCCCTCATCTCGACGGTTTGCGTAAAAGAGGAGAAAGGGGATAGCTCTTGTCCAGAGGGTGCTAACGACGTCGACGAGGCCAACGTCATTATGGCACTAAGGGTGATGTTTGCTGGGGTCAGCACCTCAGGGTTAGTCCCGAGGGGCTGACGAGACCAGCGCCTTGGTGTTGGTCCCGAGGAGCTGCCGCAACGGCTGCTAGTGTCAGCGTGGGGAGTCCCCCATGCTGATGGGTCTAAGGCCTGGGTTCCTCCCATGCCCCCACCTTGTCCCTAGGTGTGGGGAGTCCCCCATGCCTCGTACCTAGATGTGGGGTGTTCCCCACGCCATCTTCTAATAAAGGGGAGCCTAGGGGCTCCCAATGACTTGCCCCAAAGTCTGGGAATTCATCACACGTATTGTTTTGAAAAATGATCTCTTGCTACACTGTAATAATAAAAAAACAATATATTTTCTCATGATTTATTTGAAAAAAAATGGATGAAGATGACAAACCCACAAATCATGTGAATGACGCAACGCTCAAATCAGAAGTTATGTTTAAGCTTCATTACTATGCCTTCAACCTTGAATAATGGGCTGACGTAAATATGGATCCGCGTCATTAAGATTGACATGTTAAAATTGAAGACATGGCATCTAAATACACCCATGTTGTGCCTATGTGACGTAACGATAAGCTTCACATGATTTATGACAAACATACTTGTAAGGACGTCCCCTAAACTTATAAAGGTGGTGATTCCCACTCTATGAAATTATGTATTAAAAGTGTAGTGTATGTCTTCAGACTTAGTGACAAAAGTTTGAGGACCCTTCATTGCTTAAGAAAAATCTGGGGGTTGTGGTTTGGTAGAATTAGGACAAGGTTATGCTATATTAAGAGAGTAGAACTACTTGATGAGTATGGCCTCCTTAGACACCTTGGATGTGCCCATTCCAGAGAATAAAAGTAAAAAGACACAAACCATCTCTTAAGAGTCGGGTTGAGACAACTCAACCCGCCGTGGACTTCAAGCCTCCCCACGGGGGGTTGAGGAGCATCAAAATGCTCCAACGATGGGTTGCGGCACCTCAACCCGTCCCCCGCTGGGTTGAGGAACCTTAACCCGTCCCCACTGTGGGTTGTGGAACCTCAACCCGTCCCCACGGTGCGTGGGCCATACTCCACTACACGTGTCTCGCTATTTAATCTACCATTATGCAATGTGAGTCCAATGCCTGTAGTACGAATTCTCGATGCCACTGAGGCACGACCGTTAAGAGAATGAAGTATGACCATGTTTATGAATGTGGCTTTGTTGTAAGTTTACTATGCACGTGTTAGGCGTGATCATATTGATATCACGTGATTACAATGAGGGCGCACTTGTAGTCCCCACCTGGTCCCATCTATATAAAGGACTTGTGGTATTATTATTGGGACATCTTATTCTCACCGATCTCGAAACTAAACCTCGAGAATATTCTCTTCTTGAAGTTCTCACCTACCTTAGAGTTTCAAAGGCATTTGTCACCTTCCCGCGACGGCCTAAGGTTGATTGTCTTTTACCCTTTGACCACCAACTCCTACGTTCCCAGGCTTACTTGTCATAGATCAGATCACACAAATCACTAAACCCTCTAAACACATTTGATTTGACGTTGTATAAGAAAGGTATTAGGGGAAAATGAATAAAGTGTAAGTGGATGGTGGGTCATGTACACGATGGCTACATGATCATTGTGTAATCATCGTGTACACTACATATTAATATATTTAATTAACATTTGATTTCATGTTGTGTAAGAAAAGTATTAAGGGGAAAGAATGAAAAAGAGAGAGTGGATGGTGGGTCATGGTACACAATGGCTACACGACCGTCATGTAGTTATCGTGTACACTATACGATGGGTACACTGGCATCGTGTAGATTACACGATTAGTACACATGCATCGTGTGGTCATCTTGTAGATTACATGATGAGTACACTGGCATCGTGTAGATTACACGATTAGTACACATGCATCGTGTGGTCATCTTGAGATTACATGATGGGTACACATGCATCGTGTGGTCATCTTATAGATTGCATTATGGGTACATGGGCGTTGTGTAGTCATCCTGTAGACTACGCGATGAGTTCACGGGCATCGTACCCCCTCTCTCTCGACATTCTCTCTCTTTCTCAACGTTCTCTCTCTCTCTCTACGCTCTATGTTCTTTCTTTATCTCTCTTTGTGTTTTAGTTCTGGAGAAAATGAGTTTATAGGGGAGAGAGAGTGTGGACCAGTGTGTAAGAAAGACAATGGAAAAAAAAAGAGAAAATATGAAAGGAAGGTGGGCCAGTGGTTAGGATAAGCAAAAATTAGGTCAATGATATAATTTTATAAAATACTTTAACAAAGAGTATAATTTAGAAAAAAAAATCAAAAAAATTAACCATTGGTTAAGCCCTCACTCTCATACCTTGGAGGTCGTGGGTTCGAGTTATATCTCTCATTTTCTTTAGAATCTCTAACGTAAACTTTGAAAAAAAGCTAATTAGGAGAAAAAACCCCACTTCAGACTAAATATCCATTTCACTCTGAATAATTCAAATCCATTTTGCCAACAACATTTTTTATTTTCTAACATATGTGGTTGGAGGAGTTGATAGCGATGAGGAAGTTGACGGCGATGATGGAGTCAAACTTACCTATACCATCTCCTCCTTCTGAAGAGCCTCCCCCCGTCCTCTCAAACCTAAAGCTTCATATTTCTCTTTCTCTATCATTCCACCATCAACAAGCATTTTCTCTTGTTTAAAACCTCATCATCCTCTTCCTATGACCCTAAATCTTCTTTCCTCTTTGACCATATTAGCTTTAATCAAATCGACGCCATTGAAAGAGAGAGCTCTCAAAAGGACCAAACTCTTCAAGAAATCCAAGCTTGGCTAGAATCAGACGATGATGAAGAACAGTTGAAGCTGAAGAGCTCGGCGGTTCAAAAAGATGAGGAGGTGGAAGAAAATTTGTTTGGATAATTGTTTAAGAGAATTATTTTGTGATTTTTAAAATAAAAAATATTTTAAATATCACATCAATAACTTTCAGTTTTAGTTTAAATGTCACTCATTTTCTTTTTTCTCCCCACAGATTATTGTGGCTGGCGGCCACAACGTGACCGTCAACCACAATTAGACACTTGGCGTGTGGACTCACGTCAAATGTTAATATATTAACGTGGGTCTCACGCTATTAAAATAATGAATAAAGAATATTTTTTATTGTGGGTCGCAAAAGTAAATTTTTTTTTGTTTTCTATTTTCCCCCAAATATTTTCAAAATGAAATTTTAATTAAATTTGTAATTCTTTAGGTTGTTAATTAATGTTTAGATAGTTGATTTTTAATTTGTTAGTTGAGTATTTAATAAGTTTGTTGAGTTTTGGTATGTTTTTATTAATTTAATTTCTTCTTTTTAATTTGTATCTCATTTTTCAATTAAACTACCATTCTTCTTTACTTCTCACTTCAATTCCACCATTTTTTTTACTTCATTTCTCAATTCAATCCAACCATTTTGTACTTCACTTCATCCAAGCAATTATCACATCCTACCATTAAGGTAGTAATCTATTTAGTTGAAGTTTAGTGTTATTCATTTTTGCTTAAAAATGAATTAAGTTAATTAAATTTTGTTCGTTTTAATGTGTTTGTAGTGCTAATTGTCTTATGCTTATTTGAATAATGCTTATTACATGCTAACGTGATTCATTTTTTGCTATTTTAGTTTGAAAAAGACAATGAACATAATTTTTTTTACCGTTTTTTTAAATTTTTTACTGTTTTATGAGTTTTATATTTTTTTACTGTTTTTTACAGTTTTTTAAAAAAATTGCAGTTTTAAAACTTTTCAGATTTTGATTTTTTGCTGTTTTTACTGTTTTTTTACTTTTCTTTTTAAATTTTTACAGTTTTTGTTTTTTTACAGATTTTGCTGTTTTTACAGTTTTTAAAATGTTTACAGATTTAATTTTTTGCTGTTTTTACTGTTTTTTACTTTATTTTCAAATTTTTACAGTTTTTTTTTTACAGATTTTACTGTTTTTACAGTTTTTTTAATGGTTACAGATTTTTATTTTTTGGCTGTTTTTACTGTTCTTTAAATTTTTTTTTACCATTTTTTAGAATATATTAGAATTAAGACCGAAACAGCTTCCGTTTAGGTCCTCATTGTGGCGTTTGGCCATACTTGTCTTGATACACTTATTTATTCTCGTACACTTAATCATATTTTCACACTTAGGCACACAATTATGCAGTTCATGTACTTATAAATTCTAGACCTCTCACCCTCTCGTATAATTATGCCTTGCATTTATCTTTTTCACACACTTAGTCATTTTTATGCACTTAACTATTTTTACATACTTGGTTATTTTCACACACTTAATAATTTTCTTACACTTAGTCATTTTCACACACTGAATCATTTTCTTACACTTAGTCATTTTCACACACTTAATCATTTTCTTACATTTAGTCATTTTCACAAACTTGCTTATTTTCACACACTGAACCATTTTCACTGTTGGTTCAATATCAACGATTTCATATACTTGACAAATTTCACACTTAGTCATTTTCACACAGTTGATCATTTTCATATACTTAGTTATTTTATGATCTTAACTATATTCGCACACTTGGTCATTTTCACACATTTTCATATTCTTGTCATTTTCACACATTTTCATATTCTTGTCATTTTCATGTAGTTGTTATGAAACACTTAGTCATTTTACACACTTAGTCACCTATATGAACTTAGTCTTATTATCGTACACTTAGACAATTTTCACACTTAGTAATTTTCATGTATTTATTTATTTTCATATACTTAGCGATTTTTGCATTTAGTTATTCTTATTTGCACACACTTAGCCATTTTCATGTTCTTATTCATTTTCACACACTTGACATTTTTATTTATACACACTTAACCATTTTTACTCACACACACTTAGCCTTATCTAATTATATTTTACATTTATCATTTTCGCACATTTGATCATTTTAAATTTACTTAGTTATTTTCATTTCTTCACTTAATATATACTCTTTGTAAAGGTCCTTCCATTTCATCAATTCATATAAGATCTTGAAAGTATACCATTCATCGGTATCACTACATATGCAATGTGTCTCTCATATCAAACTGTACTCTACTCTTCGTAGAGGTTCTTCAATTTATTAAATTCACTATAATTTAAAAAAAGTTGATGGTTTTAGGGATCTATAATTCCATAAAATTTGGAACCATTTCAAAGGATAAGTGACTATTATTGCATCAGTTTCTTAAAATATTGTGTTATAATGCAGCATTCTTTAACTATTAAGTCGCTGAAGAATGGATTGAGAATTGCTTCCTTTGCTGAACAATATTAATCTAGACGATTCTTCAATGACCACAAATCTATCTTGTTCTTCGATTCACGTTTCTGGCACAACATTCATATAATAAAATTAATATTCTGAAGTAGTGAAAAGATTTGCATTAAGCAATAAACAGAAAATGGTTGTCCAAGTTCAAGAATTTAAAGAGCATAGAAAATCCACCTAGAAAACTCTCAACATTATATCAATGATACAAGAGAATAAAGCAAAACCCGTAAGTCATACAAAACAATGATAAACTTCACGGAAAAATTTGAAAGTTTAAAGCAATTTTAAGTCATGTATAAAAATTAACACATTTGCAGAATGTCTGTTTACCTCATATGGTCAGAGTCACATATCATGTTACTTATCTCTACACATTTGAGCATATAGGAAGAAAATTAACATTTCATATTGTTGAGATGGTTAGCACTACATACAATTAACTATAGTAATCCAACTGCACCTTTCCACATGGAAGTTTTGGAAGCTTATCAGGAGTAGAATGATTCGTGGCTTGTGTCTCTAAAGCAACAGCATGTCCACCAAATGCAAATGAGATTTGAGCCAATGCATTGAATACTCTGAACATACTAGAGTAAGAGATTGAGGGCATTCATCTGTTTATTGTAAAGTAAATACTAAGTATCACCAACGTAATCAAGTAATGATTTTGAACAACCGCAGTGAAAGTTAAAGAAATTTAGGGACCATTGATTTATCATCTATATTTCGATAGAGGAATACATTTCCCTGGACTTGGACTAGGAAATTTTAACGTTCTATGGTATATTACATCATTTTGTTCTTCTGTAAATTTTAAGGAAAAAACGGAATATATCTAGAAACATTAAGAAGTAGTAAAAATATAGGATAAAAGATCGAATGATTCCATTTTTCGTACGATAAAACTACACCAAATAAAATGGGCAACAGAAAATTAATGAATAAAATGCATTTTTAACAACTTCACCACCAGACAATAACATCAAAAATAAATTTAATATCCATTAAAGTAAATCGATGTTACAAAATTTCAAGAATCTCAAATTTTTTAACATTATCACCAAGAAAACGGGAAAACTAAATGGCTATCCATGAATTATAAGCTAACTCTTAATGCTACACCAATAAGCGTAAAACAAAACAAGAGGATTTCCTCACCATTCTACCATCGCTGGTGTGTTTGTCTTGGAGAACCCGATCAAGGACCAAGGGATATGCGAAGACAACAAACCCAAAACCTCTAGGTCTATCAGTAATCTTATCCTTCATCACAATGATCTGCAAAACATCTCCATAGTTTCTGAAGTAGTCCTTGAGCTTATCCTCAAAAGTCTCACATGAAATCCCACCAATGAAAAGCTTTCCCTGATCCGAATCCATGAAGTTTTCAACGCTAGAGGCGACAGAACAAGGGTCTTCTTCTTGATCAGTACGAGAGCTGGAACCTCAGTTGTGGGAGATGCGAACGGTGACGATGGTGGCACTAACAGAGGAGGAACCATCACTGGTGGAGTTGTTGAAGGTGGAGTAGCGGGCATAAGTGTTGCAGGTAGTGAGGTCACCTGAGGAGGTGAAGCTTAGGGATGAGAGCTCACTGGAGGAGGAGTTGACGGTGCAGGGGTGAAGACTGTGAGAAGTGTTTCCGGCGGTAAGCCCCAACGATGACTGAGCCAGAGCCTTCGATCTAGCAGATGTTCGTGTGCCCTAGATTTGAAGCTGAATGAGAGAAATGAGGCGATAAGAAGGGGGAAGTAGAAGAATCAAATAGGAGTGGGCTACCTATTGAACCGGTAACCCACTCCTTAATGAATCTAAAGCTGGGATTAACCTGGCCAGATCGAACAGTCAGGATTAATCCCAGCATTAAAAATATTTCAGTATTGGAGAGAGACCCCCTAAACATTAATTAACTATAAAAAACTATAAATTTAATTAAAATTTCATTTGGAAGACTTTTGAGGAGAAAATAGAAAATAAAACACGATAATTTACTTTTACTATGACGTGAGACCCACGATAAAAAAAATATTTTTTATTCATAATTTTAATAGTTGTGGAACCCACACCAATATATTAACTTTGGCGTGAGTCTCACATGCCAAGTGTCAAATTGTGGCTGACGATCATATTGTGGCCGCTAACCACAATAATCTCTCCTCCCCAGTCAGTGATGATAGCCTCTCCACCCCCTCCTCTTCTTCTAGGGCTGTGCAACTATCTCGGAAAACTCATCTCGTCCTGAAAAATCGTTCCAAACCGAGAGGAACGGGACGAGATACGGGACAAAAAATTTTGTCCCGACTAGTCCCGAATTTTTATAAATAATCTAATATTTTTATTTTTTAAAAAATTTGACCCTTAATTTTTTAATTTTTAGACATTAATTTTTAATTTTAACCCTTAATTTTTTAATTTAACATTTTAATCATTTGAACTTTAAACTACTTTTAATTTTTAACCTTTAAATTTTTTATCCAAAATACCCGTCCCGTGCCGCTCAAAATTTTCCCTCAACATGAAACCAGACAAAACTTAAAACAAATTTTCCGTCCCGATCAGAACGAGATAAAAATACTCAAAAACCGTCCCTGCACATCCTGACTTCTTCAAACCCATCTCCATAAAACTCTTCCCATTTTCCCAAAAAAAAAAGAAACTAAAGACAAAATGAAAAATCACCCCTATCGTTTATTCCAATAATTCCGCTCTATTATCACCTTTGGGACTCCGTTAATTTTGCTTCTCAACCTAGAAGACCAGCTCAAGACTATGTCAATTTCAAAACCTCAAGTGGCGAGGAAGCTCTTTTGAGAAAGGAAAGGAAGATAGGAGATAATTCTAAATCGTTAATTTATTCTCCGTTGTTGTAGAGTACAACTTCGCCGGCGAGCCCATAGCATTACCGGACTCATTATCGCTGTCTATCGCCGGCTTCAAGAACTCAAGCAATTGTCAGAGGACAGAGAGAGCTCCTGGAGATGGTGAGGAACATGCCAAAATCGTTTTACGAACTTTCCCTGGAAGACCCTGTGGGTCGTGGACGAAGAAGACGGAGATGGGTCTACAAAAGGCGTTCACAACTTCTCTTAGGTCGACGAAGAAGAAAAATGATTAAGGGTTAAATGGTAAAGTGAGATTTTCTGCTAAGCCTCCAATTATAGAGTCCGATGGCTCTGCAAAAGGCTTGGACAACGAATTGGGGAGAAAACTGTTTTAAAAAAACAGTTTTTTGTTTTCAATTTTTTCTTCAATCCAACTGAATTTTATTTTATACAAATAATTTTTTTTAAAAAACGCTTTCCAAAAGTGTTTTCTGCAAATATTTTAAGTGTTTTTTTTATTTTTCTAAAAGTATTTTTTTTAATGCAGTCAAACATCTAAAAATTAAAATCAGGTGAATTTGATGTTTTTCTTGATTTTACTCATGTTCCAAGACTTCTTTTATAGGCAATGTAAAGGAGACATTTAGAAGAAGAAAACTTACAAATATTTGTTTAGGTGAGTTAAAAATAAAAAATATAGTGAGAAATATTTTTTTATTAACATAAATATAACATGACTATACATAATTAAATTAGTTAAAATATACTACATTCAATTACATGTATATCATGTATGTGTATTGATTAATTATTTAAAATGTGTACTTATTCGTTGTAAGTCATATCTCAAGAATATTAAGTTATTTACAAGATTTCGCAGTTGATTGACTGTAAAGTTTTCTGACGTGTATTATTCATGTATTGTGTTTGAGAAAGCTTAAAGTAATATATAGATACTTTTTACTGACCTATTACTATATTTGTTGAAAAATATTTTTTAGTCATGGGGTGACGAGATATTGATTGTACCGTATGACACACTTGTATATATCATTTAACAAGCTTTATTTGTATTAATGTCATTTATGAATAAAAATAAATATATTTATGATATAATCCTAACTAAATATAAAAAGAACAATAGATAAAAAATATTTTATTGTGTCGACACTTTTTATTTACAATATTTTTTGTCTGATTTTTCCTTTCAATCATCTAAAATACACAAATGACAGTAAGAAAACTAAACTAAGATAAATGTAGGAACACTCGAATGCAAGAGCTACTACGTGAATGGATGCTACATTTTAAAAATCACTTTTTATTACATTTTATATCAAAAGCTACATATAAAAAATCACATTTCTAAATTGATTCACTTTGACACAAATTTATTTGACAGTCAAATAGAAATATGTCATGTGTACTTTTGAAGAACATTTAAGATCAGCAAAAATGAAGGTCGACAAAATTGTATAAAAAAATTTCCCTCATACTTCTACATTTTAATATATTATAATTATAATTATATATATTATTATTAACATATATATGCCAAAGTTACGTGCGTGATAATTCTAATTAAAATCAATGTCATTTATGAATAAAAGTAAGTATGTTTGTCATATAATCATAACTAAATACAAAAAGAATAATAGATAAAAAAAACATCTTATTTTATGGACACTTTTATATACAAAATTTTTTGTCTAATTTTTCCTTTCAATCATCTAAAGTACAAAAATGATAGTAATAAAACTAAACTAAGAGAAATAAGAACTCGATATAGAAATATACGAATGCAAGAACTATTACGTAAGTGAATGTTACCTTTTAAAAATCACTTCTTATTATATTAGTCACATATCAAAAGCCAAATTTCTCGATTGATACACTTTGAAACACATCAATATTTGACGGTCAAATAGAAATACGACATGTGTATTTTTTAAAGACATTTTAAGATTAGTAAAAATATAGGTGGACAAAATTGTCCACAAAAGTTACTTTTCTACTTTCACATTTTAATATATTATAGATGAAGCACTTGGGCATGTGTTCAGTTGTATTATGAGATAT
The DNA here is from genome assembly GCA_003255025.1 of Datisca glomerata. Taxonomy (NCBI): domain Eukaryota; kingdom Viridiplantae; phylum Streptophyta; class Magnoliopsida; order Cucurbitales; family Datiscaceae; genus Datisca; species Datisca glomerata. The sequence goes on from QANY01002976.1 coordinate 4,860,460, forward strand.
TTTTATGAAATATTTGAATATGTATTTCTTATTGAAGTATTTTTAAATATCAAAATATGCTTCAAACAACATTTTATCAAATAAATGTGATTTAAAGTAGTATTTTTAGTACATATAAATAATTTGAAACAAATCACTTACAAATTCATCCATAGATATGTGTTTCTTGTACAAGTATTTTTAGGCACCAAAATGAGTTACACACAATACTTATCAAATAGATGTAAATTGGAGTAGCTTTTTTAATGCATTTAACTAATTTCAAGTAAAGCACTATTGAACTCACTCCTAATAAAAAAAGATTGTATAGTAATTTGAATGCGATTTCTTAAACATATATAGGAAGGAGGAAGGCGTAAGCTCAACGTTGCAATTAAGTGTTACTTTCAAGAAATTAGACCAAGATAAATTTGGTCTACTAGTTATAAGCGAAAAACTCATCCACTCATTCAAACTCACTTAATATGCTTCCCAGTATAAAAAAGATTGTAAATATTGGATAAGTTATAGACAACATTTTAATTGAACAAACGATCATGTATCAATCACTTATAAGTTGATATTTTCTTACTTATTAAACTTATTTGCAAAATTAATACATGAATGATAGTAATAACTTGATCTAAATCGTGGTTAGTGTATAACTACTAAAAAAACTTTAGGAAATTAAAATTTGAATAAAGTATAATTAGGAGGGAGTGAGTGTAATCAACCAAAAGCTACCTTTCCATATATTACATTGCAACTTCTAATAGTTAGAAATTTGATTAGCTCTGTAAATAGTGAGCAACGTAGTTAAGATTAACGTATCAAAGATAACACATGGCATCTAAAAATATGTCCATGTGACAATTATGTAGAATAACGTTGATCGATGTATGATAATAACAAAATAACATCCGTAAGGGTCGCTTCTGTTTTATAAAGTTGGCAATCCCATTATATAAAATTAGGTATTAAATATTGTACTTCGTCTTCGAATGAGTAACAAAGATTCGAATGTCTTTTCTTGCCTAGGAACTATCTGGGAGCTGTGGTGGTTATATTAGGACAAGGTTCACTACACCAGGATGGGAAGATCTCCTTAAAGGATGTAGCCACCTTACGAGTCTTGGAAGTGCCTTCTTAATGCCGTCTCGGGAGGATCCCGACGCGGCTCCCCATGCCACTCTGGGGGGAACCCTAGAGGTGGCTCCCCATGCCACCCCAGGGGGAACCCCGGGCGCGGCTCCCTATGCCACTCCGGAGGGAACCCCACAGGTGGCACTCCATGCCGCCACAGGGGGAACCCCCGGGCGCGGCTCCCCATGCCACTCTAGGGGGAACCTCGAGGGTGGCTCTCCATGCCACTCTGGGGGGAACCCGGAGGTAGGTCCCCATGAGGGTGGCTCTCCATGTCGCCACGAGGGAATCCCTGGGCGCAGCTTCCCATGCTACCACGGGGGAACCCCGGGTACAATTTTCTATGTTATGTCAATTTAGGGATGTGGTACATTTTAGGCATGGTGTCACATTTTTAATGTGTGATAACGTTTTGAGCATGACTCTTATTGGTGTCACTTTCTTTCTAGACACGTGATTTGCATGCGGTCGAAAGGGCCATGCGTGTGGTCCCTCACTTGAATCCATCTATATATAAGGGTCCCTAGCACCATTGTGGAAGCAATCACTTCTCATCAATCCTGAAACCAAAACACTAAGAATATTCTCTCCTCGAGTTTCTCACCTACCTTAGAGTCTTAAAAACATTTGTCACCTTCCGACGGCCGCTTAAGGTTGCTTGTCCTTCACCCCCGACCACCAACTCTCACATTCCCAGGCATACTATGCATATACTAGATCATTCATACACACATCATCCTAAAACCCCGAAACATTTTTATGACTCCACTAGGGAGTGATCTGTCTACCATCTTTTTCTTTCTTCGAGTATGGATGGACGTAGTCGAATGACAAGAGCTTCTTCTCATTTGGAAGGAGAGAATATTAACCTAACTATTGAGAGCCATGACATGGAAGATGCTACTTCTAAGGATAGAATCAACTTCCCCGTCGTTACTGTTGCTACAATGAGGGTGACTGAGTAGATTAAGGCCATTAGAGAGCTCCAAGCCTCTAACGCTGAGATTCGTACCCTTCTGAGTACGCTGACCACTATCCTCACGAGTGCCCAAAACCCTCCTCCACCGCCGCCTGTCATTCATATCGTCCTTCATCACGTGGTGAACCAGAATGACGCCGATAGACAAATTCCAGCTATAAATCCCAGGGGCTCGTCTGGGTCAGGAACGGCAAACATTGGCCAAAATGCGGATCACTCAAGCAACCTCGTAAATGTTATCATTATGCCGACAGCCTTCCCGGCATTCTTCACATGTCCCATGTCGGCACATGACGTCCCGGTCGATGGCACTGACATTGGCCCTTTCATTACCAAGGATACACTACATAAGATGTTGGAGAAGGAGCGTATCAAAGCCTTTCTGAGCGAGGCGATAATAGACTTTCATCCCCCTTACCGATGCAAGCTAGCCATGAAGCCATATTCGTCCGACTATGTACCTCAAAGTTCTGTAAGTATAACAGAAGGCGGATGTGCTAGGGAGTACATAATACGTTTCATTGATGACTTAGGCCTGTACGGATGTAACGAGTCCATGAGGGTGAGGGAGGTTTTGAAATCATTGACTTAGCGGACATACACATGGTATATCAATCTGGCGCTGGGATCGGTTTTAACATGTTCCCGTATGGTTTCTGCCTTCATGACAAAGCTTTTTGTGTTTGAGAAAAAGATGAGCATTCTTGAGTTGGGGCGTGAGCATCAAAAGAAAGATGAAGACCTGATGACTTACGTCAGATGGTTCAATGATAAAGCACTGGATTGCCAGGAAGAGTGGAAGGAGGAAGACTTAGTGAAGATGTGCATCTGCGGAATGGTGAATGAGTATAGAGCGCATTTGGAGAACCTCAAAATCGCCACTTTCTCACGCATCTATGTAGCTGCTCAATGTACCAACACTTTGGTGTCCAGGCCAAAGGTTGCGGAGGAGGGTGAGCACGATGGGCTAACATGGAAGCCTGCAAGATACACGCCACAAGTAGCCATGGCACAACCCCAAGGACAAGGTGCAAAACGGGACATAAATGAAATGGATGATCCACCACATTTCCCATGCTCCATGGATAAGGTGGAAGCGCTTTTGGATGCCTGGGTCAAGGATAAGGTCGTGTGGAGACCTTGGGTGGAAAACTTTAGAGAAGAAATAGAATCACCACGGTATTGATACTTCTACCGAGACACCACTTATACAACCAACGATTGTAAAACTTTGAGACAGATTTTCCATGATAAGCTCCAAAAAGGGGAGATCATTAATGCGGACATAGAAGTCGTGGAGAACTAGCCTTTCCCCCCACACGCTACATGACCATTGTGACAGGAAGTCGCTGATATGCTACAAAACCCAAGGAGGATTACATCAAGTACAAAGGCAATCATGTGTTGTAAGGTCCAAACATTATGTACTAGGAGTCACAATACGCATGTTTATTTATGAAATGCCTATTCTGAAAATTATAACTATTCGTCTATGTGCATGCTTGTATGAATAGGAATGGCCATATAAGACCACCTCTATTGCTGATAGTAGATGGGATGAAGCTTAAACGCTTCAAGTTGTACCGATGATGTTCAACTTTAATTGCATAAAAAAACTATCACGTTTAGCATTGTAATTTTTACTTCAACTTTTGTGATTAGCAAAATAGCCCAAAAACTTATAACGAGTTCGTCATCTATCTATATATCGGGGTCCCTACCATCATTATGGAGGCAATCACTTCTCATCAATCCCGAGACCAAAACACTGAGAATATTCTTTCCTCAAGTTTCTCACCTATCTAAGAGTCTTAAAGGTATTTGTCACCTTCCGACAACTACCTAAGGTTGTTTGTCCTTCACCCTCCGACCAACAACTCCCACGTTCCCAAGCATATTTAGCATAGACTGGATCATCATACACACATCACCCTAAAATCCTGTAACAAGCTCTTTACATTTCATGTCTCAACATGCAAAATTCGTTCTTTATTTTTCATGCCTAACATGCAAAATCACCTTCTTCACCATTTTATAGTTAAACCATTTGCAGAATCTTTTTAGCTAATTTAGTTGCTGTAAATTTCAATATGGTCGCTTCCTACTACCAAATTTTATGAGTTTTCACATGCTGCTAAATTTAGCAAAGGTGTTAGGATGGACTTGTTATGATTACAAAACCTCATTTAACTTATGATCAGGCATGGTTCCATCATTGAATTAAAAACTCATTGGAAGATAAAAAATATGTTAACATATTTAATAGCAAACGAGCAACTAGTGCGCGCAGAAAATCTTTTCCATACAAGGTGGTTTTTATATAGCGTAATTGTTCTTAGTATTACATTATATTATAAGCTAAGGCGGGAATATGACTCAATGGAAGTTGGTCTAACAAATAAAGTTGAATGTGTTACATTAGTTAAAGAATGCTTACCGTGGAACTCCAAAATACATAGTGAAGTATTTCAAATGAGTAATAACGACCGATATCCATATTTTGTTTATATATTTATATAAAAAATAATAGATGAAAAATCAACAAATTGTTGTGATATTAATTAGTTGTATTCGATTTTTCATTAAAAGATTGATCTCAAATAATTATAGATGATTTTAATCATTCATAAGTCGATATTTTCTTACTTGTTAAAATGGTTAGCAAAATTGATGTAAGAATTGTTTGACACATTAATCAGTAATAACTTAATCTAAATCATGATTACGGTAGAATTACAAAAAGCTTCAAGAAATTAAAATTTTAATAAAGTATATGTTATAGGTGATCTCTGACTACCAATAACGATACGCCAAGTGTCACACTACGTCAAGAGGTTCACGACAAGAGAAGGCTTCAAGGCCCTACCACCCAGAAGGAGGAAGCCAACCTTGCCTGTTCGGCCACCGAGAAACTCGGGTTATACCAACTTGAGTAGATGAAAGGCAGCAAGAATAAAGCCCACGATAATAGCTCGGATGTCTCTCAGTGTCGGCGTTATCATTATCCGCTGAAAGTAACATTTCACTTGCCCAAACGCCCAAGGGGTCCAACCGTCATGATGAGCGTCAGATCAGCCTTTGATTAGTCACCTCAAAGACACATAAACATTTAATAGCCACCACTTTATGTCAGCTCGGGAGGACATCGACATTAAAAGTCGCACCCCATTTATCCAATCAAGGGCAATTGTCACGTCTCAGAAAGCTTCTCCTACACGCTTCCGAGACCTCCTCTGCATGTTTCCTCCTACTAGACTCAAGGTATAAATACCCCCACCTACTCCAGAAAAAGGTAAGCAATTCTCCCTTTAGGAAAACTCTACCAAAATTATACAAGGATACTGACTTGGGCATCGGAGGCTCTTAGGCGAGAAAACCACCCTCGTTTCTCCTCACTCTTTACGTTTTTTGTTTGTATTTTCTAGATTCCCAATACAAGAGGATTTTCATGCTAAGGGAAGAAAGTAAGTATTCATACTGTTGAGATTTTTTGTATCAACAATCAGCGCAGTCTGTGGGAAACGACATCAAAACCGTTCCTATTCAAAGCATTTGAGACCTTTGTTCCTCCATAAAGAATAAATGAGTCTGATGTCCTCATCTTACTCTGGCGAGGTCCAAGATGAGAGGGGAGATCCCCCTTTCCTCTTCACCGAGAGAAGAACTCCATATTGCTATAACGATCACACAATGAATATAGAAAGATATGGTGGTCGCGCCCCCTAAGATGACTAGGAGGAAGGGCATGCTAGTCATCACCTAAATCGTAGCGACCTCTTAAATAGAAATACTCCTACCCACAACTGAAAGGCTAGCTGGTGGATTCATCACGCGCTTGGAAACACAAAGGAAAACCATCCGGGAAGGGGTGAAATGATACCCTGACTCGGGAAAACTGCAACCTCTTGAGAAAATCAGGACCAAAGCGAAGCAAGGCTTCGGAAGGCCCAGCCTTCGCTTAGTGGTGCAAGCACTGGTTGGAATCAACCAAAGAAGGCAAAAGAATGAATTGTGTAATAAGAAGGGTTCTGAAGGAGGACACCACGATAAACAATCCCCTGGAGTACTCCTGATCACCCATAATACTGTCAAACGAAGGAGGAGAACATGATTGCTGAAGAACAAATGAAGGCATAGACTTTTGAAGAATCTTTGGGAGATAATATGAAGGTGGCCGTGAAAGACGGAGGGAAAAATCGACAAGCCACCCTTAGCAAGGTGATAGTTTGGTCCAGTTTGATTTCTTGGTGTCCTTTTGGCCACCAACAATTTTACAAAGATGCCACGCAAATGAAAGGTCACAGTCGACAGATAGACGGGTATGGTATCATCCCCAATTGAGATATAATCCTTGCATTGGTTCTTTGTAGCAAGTCCTTCCCAACGAGTAACATATATGTGCCATGTATCGTGAGTCTGGCTAACATGGTTTCCAGCCCTTAAATCCCACCTTGGATAAAATAGGAAGAGGCATACCGGGTCAAAGTTATTATATTGGCTCGTGTATCAAGTCTAATCTAATGCCCATGTAAGAAGATGAGAAATACTCTTACACCAGTTTCACCTAGGGGGAAACCGAGAAAAGGCCAAGATCGGTGAACAACCCTGTCGCAACGTGCATGCGACGAGGAGCGGCGATTGAAAAATCATTTTTTGAAAAAAAAAGAAATTCGGAGTCGCCACCAATCATTTAAGGATGTGATTGATCACCCAATTTTAAAATCAAATATTTTGGTCTGCAAAAATTTAAAGTTGGTTCGGGAGTCATTTGCGTGTGAGGAAGGTATTAGCACCCCACAACGCCCATTATGAAAAATGGTTACCAAATTTAATCAAATACTATCCATATTATTTTGTTAAAATAATATTATACAAATTCAATTTTGAATGTCCCATTTGATACAATTTACATCATAAAAATGAGCAAATAAATGACCTTCAACGGGTGGTACCAAGACCATTAATTTTTTTTTAATCAAAGCGTTATTGAAGTTACTCTCGATATCCTAAAAATAACTTGTTATGATTTTAATTTACTAGTGTCAATTCTGATGATAAAATAATAAAATAATAATCACATATAACCGTGACAGATGACAATAATACATAAATAAATAAGAAGAGCTAACAGCTATAAAGAAAAAAAAGAATAATGGAAAGGAATGTTAGAGATGATAAATATGTATGATAAATTTAAAAAAATAATATGTAGAGTGAAAATAATGAAACAAGACGTAAAATAATTAAAAATATCAGTAAAAATAAATTAAAACAAACCAATAATATCTACTGAAAAAAATAGAAAAATAAACAAACACAAAAATAAAAATAAAATGCAAACAACAAAAAAAATACTCAAAAAAAATTTTAAATACAAAAAAATAAAATTAGTATGAAGAAGAGAGATGATTAATTAGAATGAACAAAATATATTGTGAGATAACATGCAAGAGATTTGAACTATCTTAATAAAAAGAAAATGAGAAGATGGAAGATGAATAGAAATGAAAACTCTCGTTCTTTCTCTTTTTCACTATTTTTCTCAAAACTTCTATTTCTCTCTCTAAAATCCCTTCTCTTCCTCACTTTTCAAATCTCCCCAAGTGAAGACATCCCCTCTATTTATAGGCAAACTTAGGGCTTCATTTTTAATTTTAGTCTTTTTGGTCCTTTTTTTTAATTTTTAGTCATTGGATAAATCTTCTTATTTTTAGGCATTGGGCTATTTTTCAAATCATACACATAGTCTTAAACTAGTATATGGGAAAAAATTTGTATTTTCAAAATTAGACCAGACAAAATACGATATCTACAGCTGCCCTCATTTGTTCACGCTTCTGAACTTAGAAGGTATACATAGGTGTAGATATGTATTTTGATCGAGAAAAAATTATATACATAAGGGAAATAGAAACCTCGACTTATTCGGGTTCTATGAAATGACATAACTTATGAAATGGACCTAGATAGACACAGGCTTCGACTTTGACTCAATTCAAGTTCGATTACCATATAAATTGAAACGGACTAGGGCTGACACCGGGCTTTGACTGTGAAAAATTCAGGTTCGATTTAACCTAAGGTAAAGAAAGGACGCAGGCTTCGGCCTCGACTCGATGCGGGTTCGATTTAACCATATTAATTAAAATGGATTAGGCGCTGACACCAGCTTCGACCGTGACAAAGTCGATTCGATTTAACTTAAGATAAAGAAAGAGCATGGACCTGGATAGACGCAGGCTTCGACCTCGAGTTGATGCGGGTTCGATTTAACCATGTTAATTGAAATGGACCAGGAGCTAACACCGGGCTTCGACCGCGACAAAGTCGGATTCAATTTAACCAAAGATAAAGAAACGACGTGGACCTGGATGTAGGGAGGATTCGACCTCTACTCGATACGGGTTCGATTTAACCATAGATAAAGAGAGGGCGTGGACCTGGATAGACGCAGGATTCGACCCCGAGTTGATGCGGGTTCGATTTAACCATATTAATTGAAATGGACCAGGCGCTAACACCGGGCTTCGACCGCGACAAAGTCGGGTTCGATTTAACCAAAGATAAAGAAACGACATGGACCTGGAAATAGGCAGACTTCGATCTTGACTCAATGCATGTTCGATTTAACCATATTAATTGAAATGGACCAGGCACTGACACCGGGCTTCGACCCCGACAAAGTCGTATTCGATTTAACCGAGATATTTGAAAGGAAACGGACCTGGATAGACGCAGGCTTCGACCTCGACTTAATTTAGGTTCGATTTAATTAAAGATGTTGAAATGATATTTGGTCTGATATTTACAAGTTTCATATGGTGCAAGAGCTAGGCTAATGTAGGCTCTAAATGTTGGAAAGTCATGTATGGATTTCAAAAGAATATCTTTAAATGATTCATGCACTTGAATTGCATCAAAAGAGATCACAATATGATGCACGTCTATGGTTGTAATTATTGGTGTATCAAAACAGATCAATATGATGCACGTCTATGGTTGTAATTATTGAATATAAATGCAAAGTAGTGATTTTGAATGCATGATTGAAAACATTTGTAAGAAAATTATTTGATGATTTTGTTTGAAAATTGACTAATGTCGCCATATTTTCACCCTTCAAATCAATCACTTGGCTTAAGGTCATGGACTCGCAATAAAGTATCGAGTATACTTTCAAGAAAATGATGCATCTTTATTCATTGGTTTGTGCCCCAGTATTCAGCTTCACGTCGATGATGAAGAAAACTGAATCATTTCTTCACATTTTGCTTCTTTTTTGTGCTTTAATTGCAATCTTCCAATCGTGCTTTAGCCTTCATTATGTGCATACCGACTTTCTCGTGATGACTTTTCAGATTTCACCTCGTACTCAGACCGCATTTCTTAATTCCTATTCCTATTTTTTTTAATTAGCTTTCACCTGACCAAGTTTATGCTTCTGAGTTATTTCAAAAGTAATTAATGATATCTTAGAATTGAGAGGAATAAGAAATAATGGAAATAAGGAGAAGATGAAGTATATATATTTGTCAACTGAGAAAGAAAAAAGGCTCTTCATTGATGATGAATAATGTTTACAACAATGATTTGGAAAAAGAAAAAAAAATATGGAAGAAGATTTCTCCAGTATTCGAAACATTTTTGTTTTTAAAAAGTATTTTTTTTCCTAACTTCATTTTTTTGATACTTACAGCGGTCAAACGAAGTACTTCTTGACTGCATTAGAACTAAATGTATGCGGTAAATCATCTCCATCCATATTTGTTAGCATGAGAGCTCCTCCAGAGAAAGCCTTTTTGACAATGAAAGGTCGTTCGTAATTTATGGTTCACTTCCCCTGATGATCCTTTTGATATGGGAGCATCTTTTTCAACATCGAGTCTCCTTCTCGGAAACATCGGGGATGCAATTTTTTGTCATATGCGTGCATCATTTTTTTTATATAATTGCCCTTTACATAATGCAGTTAATCTTTTTTTCTCGATGAAATTCAATTGCTCATATCGTGTTTGTACCCATTCTGCTTCTTCTAATTTCACCTCCATTAAGACTCTGAGGGAGGGAATTTCCACCTCAATTGGAAGGACCGCGTCCATGCCATATAACAAAGAGAATGGTGTTGCGGTACCCATGTAGTGCAAACGGGAGCATCTCATGCCAATCCTTATAAACCTCTGTCATTTTCTCTATGATCATTTTTATGTTCTTATTGGCTACTTCCACTGCTCCGTTCATTTTCGGACGATAAGGAGATGAATTATGATGCTTAATTTTGAATTGCTCACATTATTCTTTTATCATCTTGTTATTTAAATTTGTCCCATTATCTGTGATGCTCCTTCCAGGTAGACCATATCAACAAATTATTTCCTTTTTAATGAACTTAACAACCGCACTTCTGGTTACACTCGAATAAAAACTTACCTCCACCCATTTGATAAATTAACCTATAGAGACCAAAATGAAACGATACTCGTTAGAGGCTTTGGTGTGATGGGACCAATGACGTCTATGCCCCACATAGAGAATGACCAAGACGTGACCATGACATGTAAAGGGGATGCGAGTACGTTAATTTTATCCGCATAAATTTGACATTTATCGCATTTCTTAGCTTACTTGATGCAGTCAGATTCTAGAGTTAACCAATAATACCCTACTCTCAAGATTTATTTGGCCATCATATGTCCATTAGCATAAATAGCACAAATTCCTTCGTGAACTTCCTCTATGATTTGATTCGCTTCCCTTACATCAACACATCTTAAGAGTGTCATGTCCTGGTTTCTTTTGTAAAGTATTTCACCATTCAAGAAAAAACCCATGGACAATCTTCTAATAGTACGTTTATCATTCTCATAAGCTTCGGATGGATATTCCCCATTCTTTATATACTGCTTGATGTCGTAATACTATGGTCTTATGTATGGCTCTTCTTCAATACTCCTACAGTGAGCAGGAAAATCTCGCTTCTCAATTTTTATGGGTTGCACTTCTTCCCTAAAGTCTATGGCGAATATGGATGCTAGAGTTGCCAGTGCATCTGTAATTTGATTATTCTCTCTGGGTATATGGTCAAATGAGATCACTTCAAAAGTTTGACTTAACTTAGTTACATGTTTGTTGTAAGGTACCAGCTTGGAGTCTCTAGCTTCCCATTCCCCGTTTAGTTGTCGTATCACCAATAATGAATCTCCGTACACTCGAAGCTTCCTTATCTTCATATCATAAGCTGCTTGAATTCCCATGGAACATGCCTCATATTCTGCCACATTATTTGTGCAGTCAAAGTATAGTTTTACCGGGAATGGGAAAAACTTTCCCTCGGGAGATATGGGGATTGCCCCAATTCCATGTCCTACATCATTAGATGCGTCATCAAATAACATTATTCACAATTCTAGATCTATAGACTTTCCTTCATTTTTAGTATGACTGATATGTTCTCATCAGAAAAATCAAACTTCATAGGCTCATAATCTTGCACTGGTTGATCAGCAAGATAATCAGCAAGTACACTTCCTTTTATTGACTTTCTCGTGACATAGACAATATCATATTCCGTGAGCAGCGTTTTCCATTTAGCAATTCGCTCAGAAAGTGATGGCTTTTCAAAGATATACTTGATTGGATCCATCTTTGAAATTAACCAAGTGGTGTGGTATAACATGTATTGTCTAAGCCGATGAGCAACCCAGGCACTACACAACATGTTTTCTCCAACATCAAATAATTAGCCTCATAGTTTGTGAACCTTTTACTTAAATAGTATATTGCTTGTTCCTTCCTTCTAGAGGCGTCATGTTGACCAAGTACGCAACCCATGAATTTTTCTGTCACTATAAGATACAAAATGAGTGGACGCCCTGGAGTTGGAGGAACAAGTATAGACGGATTTTGTAAGTATTGCTTGATCTTCTCAAAAGCAATTTGGCAATCATCATTCCATAATTCTACATCACTTTTGCAGAGAAATTTAAAGATAGGTTCACAAGTTGCAGTTAGTTCTGAGATGAACCGAGCTATGTAATTTAATCTCCCCAAGAAACCTCTAACTTCCTTTTGAGTTTGAGGTGGCAGCATATCAATAATGGCTCGAACCTTGTCAGGCTCGACTTTTATTCCTTCCTTACTCACGACAAAACCAAGTAGTTTCCCTGAAGATACTGTGAATGTACACTTTGTCGGGTTAAGCTTTTACTGGAACTTTCTCAACCGTTTAAATAGTTTTCGCAGAGTGACCGTATGATCTTCCCCTTGATGAGATTTGGCAATCATATCATCAACGTACACTTCGATTTCTTTATGTATCATATCATGAAACAGTGTTGCCATTGCCCGCTGGTAAGTCTCCCAATTGTTAAGCTCATGATTTGAATCGTATCAAGAAACCAAGTCCTCTATACTTTCACTTGATGATTTTCCCAAGATTACGGATATTGAAAGTTGTGCGATATCATCTTCAAGGTTGTACTGCTCTACTATAACCGGTTCTTCGAATGAAATTCCCTCAATTCTAAAGGATTCAGAAATATGGGGTATGGTCGCCATTTCCATATCGAATTCCCTATTTTCGAGCCTAGCAACCCTCTTTTCTTTTCTTTTGAGCTTCCACTCTCCTTCTATCAGCCTTGATCGGTATATATCTAAGCCGAAACCTTTTGTTCATTCTTGTCCCACTCGATTAACTTATTTATGCCTTGATGTTTACCCCCGAGTCCTTTGCCTGGCATGTATCCCCCTTTTATCATCAATTTTGCCACCATCCGAGATGCTTTTGATAGGCTTGATGTTGGAACGAGTTTCCCACTAGCAACAAATGTGGTGTTCATAATCTTTAATGATCGAAATGTGCACTCTAATGCTTCTTCTGCCATTTCAACATACGGCATGGTAGCCGGCTTGGATACCAATAAATATTCTTCCCCATATATACAAATGAGCTTATGATCCATTATAAATTTCAGCTTATGATGTAATGAAGACGGTACTGCCCTGGCAGAGTGAATTTATGGTCGACCTAAAAGAAAATTGTATGCTGGATTTATGTCCATTACTTGGAAAATAATATTGAATAGACATGGCCCGATTCGAATTTGTATCTCTATGTCTCCGACTACTTCTCTTCAGGTACCATCTAATGCTCTTACTATCATCATGCTCGGTCGCATATGTGTTGCGTCCACAGGGAGCTTTGCTAATGTGGATCTTGACATTACATTTAGAGACGAACCATTATCAATCAATACTTTTGCAGTAACATAATCCCTACATTTTACGGATATATGTAGAGCTTTGGTGTGTCCAGTACCATCGGCAGGGATTTCATCGTCTATAAAAGTGATAAAATTTGGTGCAATAATATTTCCCACAATTCCACTCAATCTCTCCACCGTAATGTCATGACAGACATATGCTTGATTCAAAACCTTCAATAATGCTTAGCGATGTGGTTCACAATTCAGAAAGAGTGACAGTAAAGATATGTGAACTGGTAAGCGATAAAGTTGTTCTATCACCTTATACTCGCTTTGTTTGATGAGCTTAAAAAATCACATACTTCTTCTTCAGACACTGCTCTTTCTTTCTCCTTACCTCTTATTATATCCGGGTCTATCACTTGGCCGCCATGCATTTCTCTTTGGAATTCATGACATGTCGCCTTCTTTGGCTTTCCCTTTCATTTGCCTTTCAAACTCATCGCTTTTATCTGTTTTCAAAAACTTCTGGCGTTAGCATCTGTCACTCCTCGTCATCTCACCTACTCATGAAATATCAGACGGATTTAGCGCTAGAGTTTTTGTCGTTACCGCTTGTAATGACCTCATATTCGTACGTCCATGGTACTACTCATGAATCTTTGTAAGCAAACGCACCCGGTATTTAGATGGTGATAGGCATCGGAGTATAAAACGTAGTGGTGTGAGTTGACTTTTCCTCGTAATGTATTGTGAGAGGCTTTGGGATATAGGATGACACTTCAACATTAACTTCAGATGATTATTTAGTTATCATGAGGACTAAAGAGTCATCTTCCTGGTATTCCCTTTCTCCTTTATGACTTATAGTAAATATATTTGCATCCAACAACTTTTACACTTCCATTTTAAAATCAACACATTCCTCAATTGTATGCCCCCTCACATTATTATGAAACAAACAATCAAAGTAATGCATATGCTTTCTAGAAACGCCTTCATCCTCTTAGCGTGTTGGGTAGATGTACCCTGCTATAGAAAGAAGATGGAAAAGTATTTCTATTGACGTGCTCACATCTTCCACGTCCCTCTTTCCATATGAAAATATTCATCAATTACATTTACAGTAGGATTCCCATGATTTGGTAGAGGGATGAAATTGATATCTGGATTCCCATTAGCCTTTTTGAAATTCAACCATCCAACCTTGATCAATGCATGTACTCGACCTTTTAATGTCGTGCAATTCTCGATCAAATGTCCTACTGCCCCAGCATGATAATCATAGCAAGCAGTCGGATCATACCACCTTGGGTATGGTGGTTGTAGAGGTTCATAAGGAATTGATACCAATTGATTATTCCGTATCAATTGAGGTAAGAGTTATGTATATGACATGAGGATTGGATCATATTGGACAAAACGTTAATTATTTACATTTTCCCTCAGAGGCTGATCAGCCTGACCAACATTTTACTGGTGAGTCGGTGGTCTGAAACTGGGTCTCGGGTTATTTTGAAATGCTGATTTGTTGAAAGTGATAATTGTACGGAATTTGTGAGGTATTTACCACATATGATATCACAGATTTGGGCCCTTCACTATACTTTGGAAATCTCGGCCTCGAGTTTGCAGCTTCTGATGGGTACCCAAAATTGATCGTCTGTACATCCCCTTCTTTTCGCTTCAATGGCGGTCCCTTTTTTTACGGATGATGTATCAGATACGACTTCCAAGATTCTTTCATTCTTTACCCCACATTCAATCCTTTCACCAATCACTATAATGTCAGAGAAGTTGTTTGAAGCATTTCCAATCATCCTATCGTAGAACGGAGATCTCAAGGTGTTGATAAACACTGTAGCCATCTCCTTTTCTACCAAGGGGGGTGTACTTGAGCAGTTAATTCCCTCCACCTTTGCGCATATTCTTTAAAACCTTCAGTAGGCTTTTTCTCCATCCTTTGTAGATCCAAACGATCAGAAGTCATGTCTATGTTGTACTTGTATTGTCTTAAGAAAGCATCAGCTAAATCTTTCTGACTCTTAATATGTTGGTTATCTAATTGGATATACTAGTGAGATGCAGCCCCTGTCAAGCTATCTTGAAAGAAATGAATCAATAGTTTATCATTATTTGCACAAACATCCATCTTTCTACAGTACATAATAAGATGACTTCTCGGGCATGTACTACCATCATATTTTCAAACTCAGGTAGTTTGAATTTGTGTGGGATGGTAACATCTGGGACTAAACATAATTGGGTGACGTCAATGGTACCATATATATCTGACACTTCAATGGCGCACAATCTTTCTTCTAAAAAGTCCATCTTTCTCAGACAATCTCCTTCGATGAATAAATTTATTTGCCGACAAATAAATTTTTCTGCTCTGATGAAAAATCCGCCCATATCTTCTTCAACCTCTCCAAGTTAGTGTGTGAGAACTCTATCTTAGTGATTGGTGGTAGAAGAACGACATCGTCCTTTCTCAGACAATCTCCTTTTCATTTCTGCGTTTCCTCTGACCATTGGACTACTGTAACTTGATCTTCTATCATACTCGGAGTAGAAGTCATGGTCTCTAAAATATGAGTGAATTGAATACTTCTCTACAATCCCTATTACGCAACATGATCCATGTATGCAAAAAGGAAAGACGAAGTCAGAAGTGAAACAATGAAAAAAAAAAAGAAATGTTTAAAGAGCGTAGGACATATATACATGAACAAAATTACCCAGATATCATAATTAAGCAGAATCTCTATTTCTATAAAAAATGGTCATGAGATGGGCTTTAAAAACAAAATGCATGTGTGGTTGGGCTCTCAAATCTCTTAATAGGCTCTCAGGTTGTCCTCACTATTATCCGACGGAGTAATAGGAGCCCCTAAACGGTATCCCGAAAGGGTCGATCTGAGTGAGAACTTTCATAAGCCTGCACGAGAACCTTAGTTCCATGAAGGCATTCCACTACTCATTCTCGCTAATCCTAAAGGAAAAGCCCGAGTACAGGGCTAGTGTATATGTGTGAAATTAGAAAATATGTAAAGAAATATACTTCGTAAAAAAAGACTTATGTACAACTACATGCACGAATTAGAAAAAAAAACAATGAATCAAATAAACAAACAAAGAACCATACAAAAAGACAACATATGATGAAAATTTGGCTTGACTCTCTATTGATCTAAAGATGGTTAGACCAACTGTTTTTTCCCAGTGGAGTCGCCAAGCTGTCGCAACGTGCATGCGACGTGGAGCGGCGGTTGAAAAATCATCTTTTGAAAAAAAAAAGAATTCAGAGTCGCCACCGATCATTTTAGGACGTGATTGGTTACCCAATTTTAAAATCAAATATTTTGGTCTGTAAAAATTTAAAGTTGGTTCGGGAGTCATTTGCATGTGGGGAAGGTAATTAGCCCCACAACGCCCATTATGAAAAATGGTTACCAAATTTAATTAAATATTATCTAAATTTTTTTAAATAATGTTATAAAAATTTAATTTTGAATGTCACATTTGGTACATTTTACATCATAAAAATGAGTAAATAAATGACCTTCAACGGGTGGTACAAAGATCATTAAATATTTTTTTAATAAAAGCGTTATTGGAGTTACTCTTGGTATCTTAAAGTTAACTCCTCACATCGGTAGTTCGAGAAATTTGGTATCCCAAAAATTCTAAAGTCCTTCATCGGATTTTTTTAATGAAAACTAAATAAAGATATTAACAAAATTTAAATCAAATTATTATGGTTTTAATTTGTGAGCGTCAATTCTGATGATAAAAGAATAAAATAATAATCACATACAACCGTGACATATGACAATAATACATAAATAAACAAGAATAGATAACAACTATAAAGAAAAAAAAGAATAACGGAAAGAAATGTTAGAGATGATAAATATGTATGATAAATTTTAAAAAAAAATATGTAGAGTGAAAATAATGAAATAAGACGTGAAATAATTAAAAAATATATATAAATAAATTAAAACAAACCAATAATATCTACTGAAAAAAATAAAAAAATAAACAAACACAAAAAAATAAAAAAAATAAAAAAAATGCAAACAACTAAAAAACAAAAAAAATACTAAAAAAGTTTAAATACAAAAAAAATAAATTTTTTTACAGAGGGTGATGTCAACTCTATCTTTTTTTCATTTTCATTATATATATATATGTATATATAATTATTTAGTAAATAAATTAATAATAAATTTTTTTATGTGTAAAATAAATTTATCTATGAAAAAAATGTTTAATTTCATACATAATTAGCAATTAGCATGAGCATGTTTTTTTACTACATGGTCTATTAATTATCATTTTTCATTTCTTCACCTAATGCTAATCAAATAGTAAAAGAATGATCATGAATGGTAACTAATTCAACAAGTGTCATTAAAAATAAATAAATAATTTTGTTTGGGATATAAATATACTATTTTTTATTTTGGACTACTTAGTTCACTAATTACCATTTTTCATTTCTTCCTTCATTGCTAGGAATGATCATGGATGATAACTAGTTTAAACAATTGTCACTAAAGAAAATCCATAAAACTTTCAAAATAAAATGATTTTTGTTTGGGATATAAATATACCATTTTTTTTATTTTGGACCACTTAGTTCACTAATTACCATTTTTCCTTTCTTCCTTCATTGCTAGGAATGATCATGGATGGTAACTATTTCAAACAAGTGTCACAAGAATGATGGTCAAAAATTAAAAAGAAAAGAAGAGGAGACTTGTAATAACATAAAAAAAAATCAAAACTTAAATATTTGCATAATCTTGTATATATGTTTTACTCTCTATTTTATGCATTTTTTATGTATGAGAAATTAGCATAGGAGATCTTTTCATCAAATGTACACTTTCAACTCATTAAATGGTTGATTCACATTAAGTTAATTTTAGACCCCTCAAAATTGAGTTGATGACAAAAAAATCTCATTATCAAACTTGTAGAGAAATAAAAAATATATGAAAATAAAACTTAAGATTAATAGTAGGAGAAATGATAAAGAATGAGCAAACAAACCTATATATGGAAAATGAAACAAAGAAATATCAAATACATGAGTATGAAAAAGAGAGATGATGAATTAGAACGAACAAGATATATTGTAAGCTAACATGCAAGAGATTTGAATACCCTAATAACAAGAAAAGGAGAAGATGGAAGACGAGTAGAAATGAAAACTCTCATTCTTTCTCTTTTTCACTATTTTTCTCAAAACCTCTATTTCTCTCTCTAAAATCCCTTTTCTTCCTCACTCTCCAAATCTCCTCTTTCAAGTGAAGATCTCCCCTCTATTTATAGGCAAACTTAGAGGCTTCATTTTTTCATTTTAGTCTTTTGTTCCTTTTCTTTTTACTTTTAGTCCTTGGATAAATCTTATTATTTTTAGACATTGGGCTATTTTTCAAATCATACACATAGTTTTAGACTAGTATATGAGCAATAAAATAAAATTTATATTTTTAAAGTATTGGACCGGACAAAATATGGTATCTACAAACCTTGAGGGTAGCCTAGAGAGGAATCTGAAGTACCGGTGGGATCAACTGTTCCAGCACCAGGGCAGCCAGAATAGATAGTTTGGAACAAATCGATGCTTACCCCAAAGAAGAATGAGACGCTCATGGGGTTCCACCGAGAAAAGAAAGATAATCCTCAGGAAGCCCAGCGTGTCAGGCTTTAACAAGACATGGAAGATGATGGCTCAGAAGACAGGAGACGCAACGGTCATCGACGTCTCACTGCGACCTTCCCCTCATCGGAGCAGAGAAGTTAATCTACCCTTTATTAGCCAAGCATAGAAGGGTGGAAGACGCTAAAAGTTTGCGTACACTAAGCATCATTTGTCAAATAAGAAACTGGTTCTTCCACAAAGTACAACAAAAAGTGATGTCTAGCCTGGATTTTAGCTCGTCAGATGGGATTAAAAAGTGATGTCTGGCTTGCATTCTAGCTCGCTGGACGAGAAAATGAGTTCTGGTCAGAGAAGAAATGCCTAGTCAAACTCCAAAATAAAAAAATGATATTTGGCTTGCATTTTAGCTCGCCAGACGAGATTAAAAAGTAATGTCTCGCTTGCATTCTAGCTCGTTAGACAGAAAAATGAGCTTTGATCAGAGCAGAAATGTCTGGCCATATCTAAAATAACTAAAAGTGATGTCTGGCTTGGATTGTAGCTCATCAAACATGTTTAAAAAGTGATGTCTGCCCTACATTTTAGCTCGTCAGACGAGATTAAAAAGTGAAGTCTGGCTTACATTCTAGCCTGCCAGACGGGAAAATGAGCAATGGTTAGAGCAGGAACGCCTGGCTAGACGCCTAAGGAAAAAAGGATGTTTGGAGAGCACTTTAACTCACCAGACATGAAAAAGCTCTACCAAGAGCAGAAACGCCTAATGAAAAGAAGATGTCTAGCGAGCACTTTAGCAAGCCAGACAGGAAAATACTCTAGCCAGAGCAACAATGCCTAGCTAGATGCCTAGGGAAAAGAAGATGTCTAGCGAGTACTCTGACTTACCAAACGAAAAAAGCTCTAGCCAGGGAATGAACGCGTGGCTAGACGCTTAAGGAAAAGAAGATGTTTGGAGAGCACACTAGCTCATCAGATGGGAAAAGGCTCTCGCTAGAGCAGGAACGCCTGGCTAGATGCCTAAGAAAAAAAGGATGTCTGGCAATCACTCTAGCTCACTAGACGAAAAGGCTCTAGCGAGAGTAGGAACGCCTAGCTAAACACTTAAGAAAAAGAATATGTCTGACGAACACTCTAGCTCACCAAACGGGAAAATACTCTAGTAAGATGAACGCCTGACTAGACGCCTAAGGAATGAATGGTCTTGAATTGCGATAAAGGTGAGGGAATGCACACACGCGGACAAGTCACGACAAAGGCTGCTAGGAAATTAATCACATTAACCGTGGGTTTTCCAACTGAACAAGATTTAAACACAAGTGTAGAGTACATGAGACAAACATGATTTTTAGTTTTACACCATGTGAAGTCATCTTGGACAAGGAATCGGAGTACAAGAGTCTTCAGACTTGGGCGAGTAGGATCCCCTAAGTCTTCAACTGGGGTCATCCGTTATAGGTGATCTCTAACTACCAATAACGTAGTGCCGCGTGTCACACTTCGCCAAGAGGTTCACCATAAAAGATGATTTTAAGGCTCGACCACCAAGAATGAGGTTGTCGAGCTCGCCTGGTCGGCCCCAATGAAGGCTGAGTTATACCAACTAGAGCGAATGAAGGGCAACAAGAATAGAGCTCGATTGACTCTCAGTGTCAGCGTCATCATTATCCGCCGAAAGTAACATTAAACAAAGCGTCCCCCCATTAGGCCCAAACGCCCAATGGGTCCAATCGTTATGATGGAAGTCAGATAAGCCTCAGATTAGTCACCTCAAAGACACATCAACATTTAAAACCACCACTTTATCTCAGCTCGGGGGACAACGACATTAAAAGTCACAACCCATCCATCCAATCATGGGCAGTTGTCGCGTCTTAGAAGGCTTCTCCTACATGCTTTGGAGGCTTCCTCTGCACGTTTCCTCCCACGAGGCTCCAGGTATAAATACAAACTCCCCCACCTACTCCATAAGAAGGTAAGTGATTCTCCCCGTAGGAAAATTCTGTCAAAATTATACCATGATACTGATTTAGGCATGACCCTTAGGTGAGGAAACCACCCCTGATTCTCCTTGTTGTTTGTGTTTTGCAGATTCTCAGGCCAAGAGAATTTTCATGCTAAGGGAAGAACTCATGTATTCGTACTGTTGAAATTTTTGACATCAACGGTATAATTAGGAGGGAATGAGTGTAGTCAACCTAAAGCAACCTTACCATAGTTAATTGCAACTTCAAACAGTTCAAATTTTAATCAATTCTTTATATTTCATGTCTTAACATGAAAATTTGGTTCTTTATTTTTAATTCCTAAAATCACCTCCTTCTTCACCAATTTATAGTTAAACCATTTACTAAATCCACTTAAGAAAATTGACCTGTTGCAATAGTTATATCTTGACGGTTACACCAACCGTCGCAAAAATATAAATGTAAGAGATCAATTACAACAGTTTGAGTGACCATAGCTATGTACTTATCTGTTGTGACGGTTTACAAAGAACTGTCGGAAAAAATACCTAATACGATGGTTAAACTTAACGGTCATAGCAGAGACGGATTAAGTAAAACTATTGCCACGTTTTATTAGAACGGTCGCAATATAGTGGTTTTGTCCCGACGTTTTTACTATAACCGTCGGCACATAGAGAAGCAAAATGCGGGAAATGTGAAAATAAGGCAAAAAATCAAGCGGGGAATTGATGAAAGACCTAAAAACGCAGCCCTCTGTGTCTCTTCTCTCGATCTCATCTATCAAAAACCCTTTCGTCTCTCCCTTATCTCCATCCTCTCTTTTTTTCCCTGAAACCATACCCCCACTACCTTCTCGATCCCCTTCCTCCCATGCTCCCTTCTCTCCTCTTCCCCTCGCTCGGTCTCCTCCATCAGAAACGTATCTCCTCTATCAAAAACGAGGTGCTCATAAAGTCCTCGATCTGTCCTGAAACGAGTCACACAGGAAGCTGAAGAGAGGAGATTGAAAGGCTCCTCTATTTTATGGTTTGTGGCTTCTTCTCTATTTTTCTCATTTGCTCTGTATTGGGGTTTATTTTTATGGTTTTATCTTGTTATCTCTCATTTGCTCTGTATTGGGGTTTATTTTTATGGCTTTCAATTTATTGCTAAATCCCTTGGAATCTGTTTTGGCTGATTGCTGGCATTGGAAACTCTAAAATCAGAAGAGGAGTGTGGTGGGAGAATAAGAATTTCCCTCTATAATTAGTTGTCGTCCTTTATCTTCCACTGTTTTTCTCTTCTTCTTTACTGAAATTTCTTAAGGAGGAGCAACGATAGTCTATCTATCATTTAAGCTCTCTATTGTCCTCCGCTGATTATCTTAGCAGCTTTTTCTGTTGGAGATTTGGTCCCTGTTAAAAATAGTTCTGCCAATTTTGAGCTTGTCAAATTCGTCGAGATTACTTGTTTTTCTTCAGTGTTTTGGAGTTACAGAACCAGGGTATTAGGTAATATTTGCTAGATCTTCACCTTCTTACTTCTTTAGGCTCTCAAGCTGTTTATTTTTGCCCTGGAAGTGGGATTTTGATAACCGCGTTAGTACTTATCTGAGAATAAAATTTGCATCTATTTGAAGTGGTTGTTAGTCAAGTTTTCCTCGACTGCTTTCCATTCTTATGCTCGGATGGATTGTGTTAAGTTCAATACTGATAAATTTAACTGAGATTTGGATGATTTAATCTTTGTGTATCCATGATGTACAAGGTCTCCATTTTTGGGTTTTCGCAGTCAGTTCTAAATTGTAAAAGTCCCAAATTGACAGAGAATGTGCCGAAGATGCAAGCTGCAAGGGGATTTTATTTTTTTCCCTTCTTTTGGCTGAACAATCTCCCGGCTAGCTGAGTGTTGGAGTATTCTGTACAATGAGAATAACTAATATGCAGCCTGGGTATTTTTGGACTTCACAAATATCTATAGAGAAAGTTGTTTAAATTTCAAAATTTTATTTTACTGTGCATATTCTGTCTATTGGGCTGATTCATGTGTTCTCTGATAATTTGTACTTGACAGCGTACAAATACTCAACATAGTTGGCAATGACCAATTTTCTTCTCATTTATCTGAAAAACTGGATTGGTGTGCACTTTTTCAATTTTTTTTGAGATACAATAGCAATAGCGGCGGTTTGAAGAACCGCGGTTTTAAAAAAATTCATAGCATATTACGGCAGTTCTTATAACAGCCAAATAAATAAGAGACAATAGAATACGAAGGCGGTTGAGTAAAACCGTCAGGACGTGATGTTTATAAAACCGTCGCAATAGTTAATTTTTAGTGACGTTCTTCTGACGGTTATCGAAACCGTCGTAATTTTTTTTCCGACGGTGATATTATCGATGATTTTATAACCGTCACAATATCCTTTGCGATGATTTAGAACCGTCGCAGTAGCCAGTTAGTTGAGTGTTGGAGTATTTTGTACAATGAGAATAACTAATATGCAGCCTGGGTATTTTTGGACTTCACAGATATCTATAGAGAAAGTTGTTTAAATTTCGAAATTTTATTTTACTGTGCATATTCTGTCTATTGGGCTGATTCATGTGTTCTTCTCTGATAATTTGTACTTGAACAGCGTACAAATACTCAACATAGTTGGCAATGACCACTTTTTCAATTTTTTTTAAAATCGCAGTTTGAAGAACCGCCGTCTAAAAAAAATACATAGCATATTACGGCAGTTCTTATAACAGCCGAATAAATAAGACCGCGGTTGAGCAAAACCGTCACAATTGAAGTCTAGTCTATCGTGATGTTTATAAAACCGTCGCGATAGATAATTTTTAGTGACGTTCTTCCGATAGTTATCAAAACCGTCTTAATTTTTTTCCCGACGGTGACATTATTGATGGTTTCGTAACTGTCAGAATATCCTTTACGATGGTTTAGAACCGTCGCAGTAGACTGAAAAAACCATGGCGATATCTATGATTTCTTGTTGTGATATCTTTGTAGCTAATTTGGTTGCCGTAAATTTCAATATGGTCGCTTCCTACTACTAAATTTTATGAGTTTTCACATGCTGCTAAATTTAACGAAGGTGTTAAGATGCAGTTGTTCTGCTTACAATACCTTAATTAACTTATGAGTTCACGTTACATTATATTATAACCTAAGGCGGGATGATTACTCAAATGGAAGTTGGTCTAACAAATAGAGTTGAATGTGTCCCATCAGTAAAAGAGTAATAACGACCTGAACCCGTATTTTGTTTATATATCTCTGTAGAAAATAATTGATAAAAAATGAACAAATTGTTGTGAATATTAAATAGTTGTATTTTTTATTTTTCTTTAGAAATTGATCTAAAATAATTATACATTAAGAATGAGATCTTCTACAAAATGAAGAAGGAGGACTCTCTAAACGAATATAATCATACATGAAACCCTGGAAAGGGCTAACTTTAGCTACCTGTGTTAGGAATATCGTGTTGTTCCCTTGCACTAGCAAACTGCCTGGTATTTCCGCAGTGAATAGACGATAAAGCCCATGAATGCCATGCCTGGCAATTGTGTTGTCTTTTCCTATTAATCCACTTGAAAATAGAGGGTTTGCTTGCACATCATTTACTCTAACCTTTAAGACAAAATATTGCTAAATAATTAGCCACTATTACATAATATTATCTGAAAAAATATTCATACATGCAAAAGAATTATTTTTAAATACTATTTTTCTTTTTTGTATTTAAAAAGAACTTTTTAGAAAAAAAAAAGTTTCACTGTTTCGACTGTACTGAAGTATTTTAAACATAATTAGGGTATGTAGTTCAACTGATCATAAAATAATATATATCATCCTAAATTGTGTAATTCTCGGTCCCCTCACTTTGACCAAAAAAACACTTAGAAATATAAATATTTTATAAATAGAGGTTAGCCAATCTATTATTTTCAAATGTGTGAAAATGGTTTTTATAATCAAGGATCATCTTTTGCTTGGTGTAAACATGAGAAGTTTTGTTTAATCTATAAAAAAAACATTCATTTTTTAATGGTCTCTATTACCTTAGTTCGAATTTTGAAAATTTTCAAACAAAAATGCAAATTTATCTTATGCTAATTCAAATATCATTGGAAAACAACCCTACCAGCCCGCATGAGTTGAATAAAATTTAAAAGAGGATCCTACATCCTAAGGAATTTTTGTCAATAATAAAATTTAGGACATACTTGTAAGTCAGAAGCTACTGCGGTTGCAAGTGCTAGGCGTAATTTATATGTTCCTTTTACGTCTGTATAGTCAAGTTTGAATTTGATTTGCCAAGTGGTTCCTTGGTGTGTGTTATCTTCTTTCCTTCTGCAACCAACGAAATCTCAAAAACTTATAAAAAATAGTGAAAATAAGCTAATTGATCCATCATATACTAGGGGTTCATGTTTTTTGAATTCATTCATGACATATGAAAAAACAAATCACTTCCGTTTTCGTTCAAACACGATACGAACTGTGCTCATATCTGAGATGTTCAATGAAAAACGGCACAAGAACAACGTAAAAATAAATATCAAACTGCTACGGGTCATTACTTTTTTCTATTCAAGGTTTAAATCAAACATGATTAATTGATATTTCTTGTTTATCCTATAAACACGAGAGAATCACGATCCTATTAATGAGGTAGTGTGAAAATATTATATTAGTCATAAGCATTGCAAATTTATCATCGTAATGATCCTTGAGATAATGTTGAAAAACCATATCTAATCATTCCACATAATATTCTTAAAGTGAATTAATTAATCTCATTATATAATTAATTAGATCACCAAATAATTCAATCTATTAAAAATATAATGATCTAACTATATTGAAACTATTTCTTAATTAACCAACAAGAAAATGTGGTTGATAATTAGAAGAATTAAAAGCTGGAAAAATACAAACCTGGTAACCTGTGCGAAGAACCAATCTTTTGAAAAATTACTAATTCCAACCGTGTAGACTAAATCTCCATCTGGATATAACTCTGCATACCTTTCCCATAATCCATATTGCCTAAACCTGAAACTCAAAAATCAAATCACTAATTCTTTGATTTGATATCTATAATTCAAGATTGAGAAAATATTCAGTAGCAGCGACTATCGAAAATTCAGTATTATTCCACATTATTTTGATAACATGCAATTTTTAAGAACACATTCATTAATTCTCCTAAAAATATAAATAAAATCATATATTTAAAGACATGTGACACCTTACTATACATAGAACGACTGGATTTTCTATACTCCTATAGTACCCTTAAAATGTCGGTTTAAGGCTCTTAAATGTTTTAATATGTGTAATTTTTTTTAGAAAATGATACCTTTAATAACGAATACGTCAGGGAATACTTATTTAGATAATAACAGAGAGGAGAAGGCTAACCTATCAGTATGATTTAGGTAAAGTTTATTGATGTACATAGGATTAGGATCAGGCACGTAAAATTCAGCAGCAGTTCGATCAGGAACGCCTATTTCCCACGAGGTTGGGCCATCTCTTGGAGGTTTGTAAAAGAGATCCCCCAACTCAATACTTTCACCTGTAAGAAAATTACATTTTTATCCAAAAAAATCAACAAAATTACATAGAAAACCATTAAGAGATTAGAGCTATATGGAAAAAATGAGGGGGGGGGGGGGGGGGGGGNGGGGGGGGAGGTACCTGAGTGTACGATAATAGACTGATCAAATCGGTAATCGCCAATAAAGCCTGGAACCCATGCGTAGAGATTGTACCCACCACTGCGTATGTGATTAATTGAGAAATAGCCTTCCTCATTTGCCCTTGTCCAAAATTGGTAACCCTAATTTCCAAAATCCAAAGTTACTATGAATTTATTATGATTATCACATTTTAAATAACATTTAACGTGTCTCGTGATTACAATTTTCAGATTCTCCAGATATTTTCAATTATGATAAGATTAACGTAACTTAGACACTATTATGCAATTTATTGCAATGAAATCAATTGTAGTGTAATTTTGGTTTGCCCTGATTTAATATCTACTGTGAAACACATACACTTTTCGTAAGCTAACGTCAGACACCTACATCCTCGGATAAATTTCAAAACTGTAAACTATGTATCATGCAAAGCAGTTGTCTAACATGTTCAACACGTGTCAAATACCTTATGACATGTGCTATATACCATGTCAGCGTATGTCAAAACACTAAAAGAATTGTTAGAACTTTAATGACATGTTTTTTATATTCAAAACTCTTTGCGAGATAAAATCATCACAAAATTCAGATATATAATGTTACAAATAGGGTGTAAAAAATGTTAAAATGACAAAACCCTCTAAACCAGTGTAGACCAATATTGTTTATTAGGTTGTTTATATAGCAATTTGGTTGATTTGTTTTTTTTTTTTTTTAAGAAATCGATTAAATTGGTAGTTTGACTTCAGTTTGCTCATATCTGAATCAAACCAAACCAAACAATTAAATAAGCAAAGAGAACAAGAATTATCTCACTCTCATATACATAAACTTTAAGATTACTCCAACCGCATCGATATTTCTTTTTTTTTGATAATTTATTCCATTAGCTTAGCTAAAAATGAGAATAAAAATATTTTACTAAGATTAAATTCTTTTCCAAAAATATCATTTTCTACTATAAATAAAATAAATATAAACTCATGCATACATCATATCCATAACTACATATGTACATATAAGTATAAATATAGAGCGTGCCCGTAAAGTGTCAATGTCCTTATTTAAAAAACATAACGTGTGGAATTCGTGTCGTATCCGTAACTCTTAGAATATCAATGTAGACCTACTCTCATTTGTACTAATAAATAATTTAACAGACACTATCTCTTCATATACTTCAAAACTTCAAAAATAGAAAGGTGATAATCAAACTTGAAAGTATTGTTTGGGAAGATAATGCAAATAGGGAAAATAAAATTTACCTTACATTCAATTTGCCAGGAGCCAATATCGCCCGGTGGTGCCAATCCCACAAATGCACGATTAGCAGATATATTTACCTTACTAACATACCTATTAAAAAGACCCAAATTATTGATACTAAGGTCAAGTATATATCCTATTGCATGAAGTTTAAATAAGAAAATTTGCTCTGAATTTCTAGAATTAGCGATATTAACTCTTGAAATCAAACGATCGTCAAATGAATAATAATAGTTACATGATTAACTAAAATTTCATCAATTTATTTTTAGCATGTTTTAAATGTTTTTCCTATGTATTGGAGGAAAAAGTAAATTCCTTGAAAATTTCAATTAAGATCATGATGCAAGATCTCTTATTTTTCAGTTTTTTAGTAGTTCTTTACTGGGTTAAAAATTATGATGGATGGATAGGAATGGTTGGGTTAGGATTTTGAAGGAAATGGGTTGGGAAAATTAGGGTTTATGAGATTAGAAAAGAAGATGTACGTTTCGGAAGACAGAGCGGCCAATAAGATCGATCAAGAGATGTAGGTTTGTCCATGAACAGTGACAAAGAACAAACCCTAAGCAATGATACTTAGCTTAGAGTTTTTAAGCGATCATATTCTTAGAAAAGAAGGCAATCACACAATGAACAGTGACAAAGAACAAACCCTAAGCAATCACACAGAGATTTTAAGTAATCACACTCTTAGAAAAGAAGGCAATCACACACAACACAATGAACAGTGACAAAGAACAAACCCTATGCAGTCACGCTTAGAGTTTTTAAGCAATCACAAACTTACAAAAGAAGGCAATCACACCTCCATTTAAACAGCGTTGTTGCTCTAATTTTAGTTTCAAATAATTAACGTCTGCCAAAATTGAAAGACTACTAGGTTTATATATTCCTCTAAGGAATGAAAAATAGAAACTAAAACAATTAAGTAAAGTAAGTATTCCATTATTCCACAATGGAATAAGGAAAGAAAACAAGTATTCTCTAATAAAATAAGAAAATTACCATAATTATTCCTTAGAAAATTAGGGAAACTAAGGATACAGTATTCCTCAATAAATCATTGAAAATATATTTAATATGAGATATCGTCTTTATTGCGTGCATTAGATCATTGATTTCAGAAGTAACTTTTGCTAATTTAAAAATGTAAGGGTGTAATCTACCTGTCTACGACCAGTAATCTGCCACTAACAGTACCCCGTTGATCGGATGGTGGAAAATCATCTGAAGTCGGGAAATCATACGGCCAGCTTTTAACTTCACTCATCATCTTAAACATGAAGAAAATTTTCAATCAACTAAATTAATTCAATTCAATTCAAAATTAGAAGGAAATAAATAAAAACCTGATTTTTAGCATCCTCCCACAAGAAAGATAGCGGGTTGTCTTGTCCGGACAAGGAATTAAGATATACAAATATTGGTCCGTAGACTTTCTTCCATGGCTCATTGGTTCCAAATCTCAAGATCATGTCTAACCCCGCGTAATGAGAGCTATGGAATACCTAAGAATTAATGTTATTCTGAATTAATTAGTCCTAATTTTTCAAAAATTATTGCTGAAAATTTTCATTCAAGTAACATTTCTCTATAAAAATGTAACACATTAACTATAATGTATGATACATATGTCTAACCTCAAATTTACAGATACTAATTGACTAGTTACTGCGTAAATTTTCTAAAACTCAATAGGAAACTTGAATCTTACTTTGGTCTCTCTTGCGAAAAGCGAAGCAAACGTCGATACTTAGTGAGGAGTTCCTTTTGATGTATGATTAAACTCAAACATCTACTTATACTCTTTATATAATTCTAGGTTAATAGTAAACAACATTAAGCAAAGGTATGCATTCTAATTTATAAAGTCACCAAGGGAACTAAAAAAAAGGAAAAAAAAAGATATGTGAAACAAGTATGATTGAAGTTCAAAATACTAACCGAGAGTGTGGTAGGGCCCACATGAGAAGTAAGGAGTTGTTTAATAGGTCCACCAGATCGAAACTCATCGCTAGGTGTGATTAACCAAAACCCTATGTTGGGTTCCGTACTTATCCAACCATGCACCCGACTGTCCTTGTTTTCACATGAGTATTGGTACTTGTCATCCACCTACACGTCCAAAAGTCATAGAATCAGATATATCATAGTTAAATGAAGATTCTTTACCATTACTTGAACTCGAAGACCGAGATCTTTGGATCATCCAATTAGATCTGGATGACTCATCTTAACTAAAAAGTAAAAGGAGTTTTTTTTTTTTTGTATTTTTGTAAAAATAAATATAGAGTACCTCTCCTTTGAACTCAGGCTCTATAGGATCAACAAGGAGGACAGCTTCTGGATAGGCAAGGACTTGGCCTCTAGGTAACGACCTGTCGTCTGGCAGAGGCATGTACCTTTGCCTGTCGTCTGCTATTGCCATGTAGTGAAACCTAATACAACTCATTGTCTTTAGTACTCGGCCTAGTTATTCCACAATTCCAAAAGCTAAATATGTAAATGGATATTGATTCAACGTTATAGTAACATGCTAAGAGGAGAGAGAAAGAGAGATGGAGGAGAGAGAAAGAGAGATGGAGGAGAGAGAAAGAGAGAACAATTGAAAATGTTACATACTTGTCTTTTCTCAGCTTGAATGCAATTCGGGTATTGTCGATGTTAAAAGGAGGCCATTCTTTAAAGTGCTCGTAGATAGCGTACGAATAAAAACCTGATGAACCACGGAGTAACACGAACCTGTAATATGAGTTCACGTAAATGAACCAATTAACGTTATATTATATATGATATAATCAACTTACTACTTATTGATTCATCACATTGGAGCAAATAAATTTGTTACCTTTTGTCTATATTAAGAGGAACCATCTTGCCCTCCAAAGAAAAATCCCACATTCTAGTGAATGAAAGCTCTACCTGTTCATCAT
This sequence comes from Datisca glomerata, assembly GCA_003255025.1. Classification (NCBI taxonomy): domain Eukaryota; kingdom Viridiplantae; phylum Streptophyta; class Magnoliopsida; order Cucurbitales; family Datiscaceae; genus Datisca; species Datisca glomerata. The sequence continues at coordinate 4,891,310 of QANY01002976.1, forward strand.
TTTGTACTACCACCTTAAAACTTGTTGCTTCCATCCTTTAAAAAAATTTAGCTTCGTAAGTCCGAAAAATCCGACCACTAAAATCACACACTGCATAATATTAATATTTCCCGATATCATAGCATGATTTTATTTTAAAATAACGAAAAAACTTTATTTTTTAAGAACTTACCTATCAAATTTACCTTTTGTGCCCCGACTTCCTGCAACGTTCCATACGAGATCCCAATATCTACAATTTTTTTTCAAGTAAAAAAATTCAGCTACATATACACTTTATAGTGTTTAAATATTTAAGTCAAAACCCTAGCGGAACTGACGTAAACTAGCGTTACATGGAATATTGAGAAAAATAACATAGCATCTTGAACCCAATTCGGTACATTTTACACTTACGCCTTGAGTATCTCATACTCGTAAAATAAAACGTCTTGATAGTTTACACCCATAAAACCCATAATTAACTTTTTAAAATAAATGAATTTATAGGTAAAAAAAAAGTTACCCTCTATTATTTTCGGGATTAAGAACTTCAAGCAAATTGTCAACTCCATTATATTGTAGTCCAGTCACCATTCCCTCTGGATTCGATAATGTCACTTGCACTATTCCATTGTCCATGACAACCTGTAGAACACACAAACATATTTTGTTTTCTCTCTCAAATTCCGGGAAAAGAAAATGGAGGAAAATCAAGAAGAGAGAGAGAGAAAAGATTTAGTTACATATTGGCCTTGAAAATTCAATTGCAGCGCAGGGCAGCCATTGGAATTGCATGAAGACAATGCAAAAACTAAAAATTTCTCCAAATAAAAAGAAGAAAAAAACAAGAAAATCATCAATGATGATGATTTGTTCATCTCTTTGTCCTGATTATGTCTTCGTTTATATGAATGGAAGAAGGGAAATTTAGACACGTGAAAAAGAAATCAAGAGTTTTCTTCTTGTACTCTTTGGCTTTTGTCTTTCCCGTGATTTCTTTGCTTTGTCGTCACCTTTGTTTGGTGCATCACATGGGAACAGATTGTTAAGGTTTGGCGAGAAATTCTAAGTATAAGACCATGCAATTCCCTAGAGATTTTTTGAGAGATTGAAGTGGAATAATGAATTTAAGGGAAGAAGGAAAAGATTTTGTATTTTGTGTGATTTATCTTAGAACCGTCTTGAATATAATTAATTTTTCAATATGAAAGATTTAGCTCAAATAGGAAAGTGTAATTAATGATTAATGTGATTTGATTAGGAATTAATATATATTTTAATTGTTCATATATTTGTTCTAAATTTTTACCATTTGTTTGATAGAAAGTGTAATATTTAGGAGGAAGTGCGGTCGGTATACGGTTAAAACTTTCCCTAGTAAGAAGACATTTAAGATTTGTGTAAAAAGGAAAACTGGTTTCCTTTAGAAAAAAGAAAGAGAGAGAATTTACGTTAATATGCTAATTTATTATAATAGAAAATAAAAACATTATTAGAAAATTTGTGTTCACTAAGTTTTTTTTGGGTCACGGGGATAGAGAGGATGTACATAGCTTGGTGTTTGACCCTTATATGTAGAGGAGTGATACCCTCAGTTTATGATTAATTCATGCCCTGATGTGTGCTAGCTCGAGTTGAGATTAATATAATTGCTCAAAATAAAAAAGAAAGAAGAATTCAAAATTTTGAAGGTGGGGATAAAAGTTTAATACTTTAAATGCATATTGTGAAACTAATGACAAGATATAGCTCCACATAAGGTTGAGCCTGACACTCATAATCAAGATGTGTTGGGCTCGAGTCACATTACACCTATAGATTAGGGTCTCAAACACAACTTGCCCCAAAGCTAGAAAGCTCATGACGCACCCAAGAACTCCCCGTGAGTGGCCAAATAAAAGTGTTAAGTAAATATTGTAAAAACTAATGATAAGATATAGGGAGAATTATAAAATGATCAACTTTCGAGTTCGGTCATTTTTTTTCCAAAAAAAGGTCGAAATAATGTAAATATAGGGAGAATTTACATCTTTGTAATTTTTGTAAATAAGTTGTTTACTTTGGCCTTTTTCGACCATTTTCGTAAAAAAAAGGTTTTTTAGTCATTTTTACAATTTGAGTTAGAAAGTAAACTTTTTTTTGTCAAATTTCATAAGATGCATTGGTAAATAAAGTTGAGCCTCCACACTCATATTAAATATGTGATGTGCTTGAGTCACATTACCCATATAGAGAGACCTAAAATCTCATGAGGGACCCAAGAACTGCCAATGAGTGGTAAAAAGAGAGAGATACTAAGTCAAGGGAGATGCGACGAACTTGTTTAAGATGCCTATTGAGAGAAGGCCCCAGAGGCCATCACCATGAGGGAGGGTCTAAACTGTTTCAACTAACTTATTGAGCAGTATAAAGCACAACATTTTGTAGGCCTTAGATTGAGCATAGACTGGGGCATGATGTCTATCATGCCCTCAACCGTACTTCTGATTTAATGATCTCTAACCGCGAAAATATTGTATCGGGTTGAAATTTAGAGGTAGTCGAACGGAGTATGATGAGACATCATATATACTATTTCCTACTACACTTATATTTGAGTTGAAGCTTAGGTATAATTGAAAGAGTGACTGTAGAAATAAACCAAGGAAATCAATTCTAACTAACTCAAATCCTTGTAAAACTTGTGAATAACTTGTACTCCATGAAAGCAATGTTTCTAAATAGAATGAAAAGAAAGAAGGGCTATACAAGGCCTAAAACAACAGGAAGCCTTTGGAATCGGTCCAATTCAAAGCCCAAAAATATCTAAACCCCTTGATGAACACATATCCTATATATATATATATATATATATATATATATATATCCAATCCTCCATAAACCCTCAAAACCCCCAATCCTCATCAGAATCTTCATTTCTCTGTCTTCTTGAGTTACTCGATTCAATTTCCTACAATGGCTCTAACCGTAGCTCGTGCCATATCCGCTGCCTCAGCTGCCTCGGCTCGTAACTTCTTCTTCGTCTCTCTTCTCATGCCTAAGCGCCTTCTATCCTCCAACAAGTCAAAACTTACTCAGGCTCCTTCTATTCCTACTCTCATTCTTGGCCGTCGATCTCTTGCCCCTCTCTCCCATGCCGTCCGATCTATCCCACCAAGCACCAGTTCCAGGTTCACTGCTATCCGTTGTCGTGTTAATCGTTCAGGAAACTCGGCATACTCGCCTCTGAACTCCGGCTCCAACTTCAGCGACCGCCCTCCAACTGAGATGGCTCCTCTCTTCCCTGGCTGTGATTATGAGCACTGGCTCATCGTCATGGACAAGCCTGGTGGCGAGGGTGCCACGAAGCAGCAAATGATTGACTGTTACATTCAAACGTTAGCTAAAGTTGTCGGGAGGTAAACTAGGTTTCTCATTTTCGTTTGGTTTCCTTGTATCGTGGAAAATAGAGTAAACTTTCTATCTAGTTTTCTGAAGTGTTCAACTCTTATTAGTGAGGAGGAAGCAAAAAAGAAGATTTACAATGTTTCTTGCGAGAGATATTTCGGATTTGGCTGTGAGATTGATGAAGAGACCTCCAATAAGCTAGAAGGTATAATATCACCGTTTACTTTGTGTTATAATATCACCGTTTGAGAATTACGTTTAATTCCCTATTGTATTGACTTATCTTTTATTGTTATTGACAGGGTTGCCAGGTGTTCTGTTTGTGCTTCCCGACTCTTATGTTGACCCTGAGTACAAAGATTATGGGGGTAAGCTTAGACGATTATACACTATTTTCTTTGCGGCAATTTTCATAAATCTTATCATGCATTGTGTCCCTTGCTAATAGAATCCTCAGCATTTTGGGTTGGGTATCCTTAATCATAAAAAGAAAATAAAAATAAATTTCAAAACTGCTTGTCTTAATGTGCGGATAATTATACTAATTGTGGATGCATAGTGAGCACTATTGAATTATCTTGTTCTTACTGCCAGCTTTCTCATGACTGTTTCCTTCAGTGTCATTAGTTGGCATGCGTTATAGAGCGTCTATAATTATGATTGAGGTATGGAAGTACATAGAGCATCTTTGAAATCTTGATGTTGCATAGCATGTATGAAAGTTGTGGGCATTTGGTTTTCTTTTTCCTCCCTTATTAGACGTTTCGACACTGTGTGGGATATCTAGTCCATCTTGGCAAAGCTAAATGGTCAGAGACAATGTTTGGTTTTGAATTTTAATGGACTTACATCAAAAGTCTCACTTAGCTCTTCTGTGATTTACTTACTTCATGGAGATGCAGATCAGTGGAGACTGGAGATGAAACATTATATCATATAGGTGTTATATAGCGGTGCTGTTTGTTTTGACTGCAAGGGTTTATCTAATCCATCTTGACAAAGCTAAACAGTCAGTGATAATGTTTGCTTTTGAATCCTAATGGACTTGCATAAAATGTATCTCTTAACTGTTCTGTGCTTTATATGCTTTGTGGAGATGCATGTCAGTGGAGGTGATGAATGAAACAGTCTGAAACAAAGGTGTTCTACAGCATTGCTACTATATGATTGCTAATAAGCGGTCCATCTTGGCAAAGCTAGTAACCTTTAATGAGTAATGCTAATGCACTTATATAAAGAGTCATCTCTCATTATGTTCTGTTGCTTCTCATACTTTCGTGAAGTTGTAGAGTGCCGGAGTTGTCATTGTTTGTTCCCTAATAATACTAATATTTTACTGTTGTTTGTCCAGTTCTCCCTGCTGAGTTGTCCATGAAAGTATAATTTGTGATTAAGTTATTTATATGAACCTTTGTTTATTGCAGCTGAGCTGTTTGTGAACGGTGAGATTGTTCAAAGGCCGCCAGAAAGACAGAGAAGAGTTGAACCGCAACCACAAAGAGCTCAAGATAGACCAAGATACAACGATAGAACTCGCTATGTGCGTCGCAGAGAAAACATGCGTTGAAACAGTATGCATGAAGATGGCTTGTATAGATTATATATCTAGACCAAAGGAAGAGCCTGTCCTCTTCATGCATAAGTTGCAAGTTAGATTTTTTGAAGAATCAGTCTCGCTCCATGAATTATAATGCTTTTTGAAGAATCAGTCTCGCTCCATGAATTATAATGCTTTTTGAAGAATCAGTTTCGCTATGGCAAAATTCTAAATGTTTTGAGAATTTCTAATTAAAACATTTGAAAGTTAGATTTTTTTATATGTATAATCCACTTTTATGATATATGACAATACTTATATTTTATTCCAGTTGAAAGTTAGATTTATTTTTTAATGGGTTTATTTTTAAATGCATCATACAATAAGAAAATCATTATCACGCTATCAAATATTTATATAGAAATTTAAGTAATATCAATAATAAATAAATATTAATACATCGTTGTGAAATCAAAAGATCAGTAAATACTGTTAGACTCATCATCCATCTCTCTATGTCGGTATGAAGGATGATCACAACAATATTCATTCCATGTTTGCTTTACTTCATCACAAAGAAAATTAATATTATGAATCCCTAAGTAATATTTAATATATTACAAGTCATAATTACTAAATTTGAAGCTGATCGTACTATTTTTTAGTATGACTAGTTAGTACCATGCATGTATTTGAATAAGTTTTTACTAAAATTATTAATATAATCATATTTGTGTTTATGTGAATTAAGAAAAATGTATTTCATATTTCATAATTTATTTTTAATTTATTTAAATAGATAAAAATCAAGACAATATTACATTGTTATTATTGTTATACTAATGTATTATTATTTAAGTCAAGTTAACTAAAACTTAATACAGGAGTTTTCCTCTCGATTGAGGACGTTCTCTCTAGGGTTATCCTAACTCTTGGAGAGTAGTTTTTCATTTTTCTTCTTTTGCCTTACTCGTGATTTCTTTTCTTTTATTCTTTTCCTCATTTCTTTTGACGGGGGTGCCAATTTTAATATGAGTAATCTGGATGTGGATGAGACTGTGGAAGAGATGGCTAGAAAACTAGTTTTACAAAGGGGCAAGAAGATGAGATTGAGATTGGCAAATGAACTAATTTCAAAGATTAATGAATTTGGTTTTCACAAAACCTTGTTGAAAGCTTGGAATTTGGAAGGAGTGAGCGTTTTGAAATTGGAAATAATATTTTTCAGATTATTTTTCAAGAGGAAGCCTGTTTGTCATTCGTAATGGAAAACAGTCCTAGTTTATTTGAAGATCAATTAGTGTTTTTCTTGCCTTGGAGACTAGGGTTGGATGTTTCTAGCTCTGCGTTTGGATCGTGTGCTTTTTGGATTCAACTCCATGGTCTGCCAATTGAATGTAGAGGGAAGTCGATTGGTAATCTTATTGGCCAGAGAATCGGCAAATTTATTGACATTGAGGTATGGATTGTTCGAGATGGTTTTGAGCAAAGAAAATTTATCCTTATCAAAGTTGAGATCAATGTCAATCAACCTCTAGTCCGTGGAGTTTTCATTCGACATAATGGGGCTAAAATCTAGATTTGTTGTAAATATGAGCGTCTGCCGAAGTTCTGTTTCCATTGCGGTATTCTTGGGCACGAGGAGATTCGTTGTAGTAGTAGAAGGGATGATAAAAATTCAGCAGTGGATGGGGAGAATATATATGGTGATTGGATGAAAGCATATAACCCTAATAAAAAAAGGGAATTGGGGAGGAAGATGGAGCCACAAGGAAGATTTTCATAGGAACGAATCATCTTTTTTTCTGTCAAGGTCAGGCTCTCCGGAGAGGAAATTCACGACAGCCATGGCAGTGTCTTCCAAGGTGGTAGCTGAGGGAAGTTCTGGTAATTCCAGAGTCAATCCCACAAATCTTGGTAAGTCTGTTTTGTAGAATATTGTCAATGATAATCTTCGTGATCCTACGGCTAGATTTAGTGGCCAAAATTACCTTGATGGAAGGGACTCTCCTTCGATGGTTATTAATGATCAAGTAAGGATGGAGGGAGTGGTTATGAATGAGAGATATTCTCCCCATTTAGAGAATAATAGGATTACGGTAACACCTATATTGAATGATACGGATTTAATGGGGGAGGATTTGAAAAATCTTGTTGATGTTGAGGTGGAAAGTATTGGTGCTTTTAACTTGGGTTCAGGTGATTTTTCTAATGCTCATAATACGAACCTGGTTGGTTCTTAAAATGACCCATTCAACTTGGGTTCAATTATTGAACGAGTTCAGAAAAAATGGTCTAGAAAGGAAAAAAGTTGGTAAACCGGTCGGGACTAAGGTTAAGAATGTTGTTAATTCCAGTAATAAATGTGGTCCGGGGCTTCGAACCAACATCACGTTGCATAGGATTTCTTCTAACATGCAAAATTTATAACGTAAAAAAGACGCTCTAGAGGAATCTCTTGATGAGGCGTCAGTTACTTCCCTAGGTGGCAAAAATAGTCCTTTCGTTTCTATGAATCTTGATATCGAAAGGGAGGAGGAAGCCAGCCCGAACTGGCCCTAGGGTAATCAATAAGGGTTCTGGGGTGGAAGTGTCAGGGTGTGGGGAACCCCTTGACAGTTCCCACATTGTGAGGGTTAGTGAGAATCCATTCCCCTAATTTTATTTTATTTTTGCTTGAAATAAAAAATAAATCAAAGTGGTGGTGAAAATTAAATACGTTATTAATGCATCGGGTTCGCTTATTGTGGACCCAACGTGTACCAGATGGGGTTTAGTCTTTTTTTGGATGAATGACAGATTCAGTTCAATTGATGAAATATGTGAATTTTTTCTTTGAAGTTCGAATATCTGATGTGGTTAAGGGTAAAGTGTGGCGTCTTTTTATTTTTTATTTGAATCACGTCATTGAGATTCAAAGTCAACAAATTAATTCCCTTAAAGATCGAATCAAGTCTTGTAATGAGATGTGCATTGTTATGGGTGATTTTAATGATCTTACAAGTGCTAGTGAGAAGTTCGGTGGTATTGATAGAGACCCAAGTACATTGAAACTTCTTCCAGATTCTTCTGATGTGTGTAATTTGGTAGATATCGATTTTGTGGGTCCCCTTTTTACCTAGATCAATAAGAGAGATTACCATCCGCTGATTGAGGAAAGACTTGATAGATGCTTTGCCCATCCAGAGTGGCTCTAAGTGTATCAAATGGCTAGACTTTATCACCTGATTGTTTTAGGTTCTGATCATTTGCCCATTTTCCTTGATACAACTGAAGAGAATAGGAAGTACAAACAAGTCTTCAGATATAACATGAGGTAATTTAATCCTGACGACTGTACGAAAGCTATTTCGTCTGGGTGGAAAGGGGACGATGATGATCAGGATAGGAGATATTTAGCGGATAAGCTCAGTAATACTAGAAATCAGTTGATCCAATTGAGGAAAAATAATTCTTCGACCAATTCTAGCAGACTTATGAAATAGATTAATGTGAAATTACAGACTGTGTTTTCTCATCAGAATACTGATTATTCGAAAATTAGAAGACTTGAAGCACAATATCAGGAGGCAGTTATTCGAGAGGAAAAATAATGGAAGGATCAGGCTCATATTCAATGCCTTCAAAATGGTGATCAAAATTCTTCCTTCTATCACGCGTGTGTTAAAACTAGGCGAAGGAAGAATCCCATTTTTGGTCTTGAGAATATTAATGGCAATTGGTATACTGATTCGAATTCTATTTAGAACATTGCTCTCTTTTGTTTTCAGGATCTTTTCCGCTCTTCTAACTCGGACGATGATATGATCTCTCATATTCCTGATAACATTGATTGTTGTCTTAATGATGAGGACATGTTATTGCTTGACGATGAGGTCTCTGAGGAGGAGATTGTGGCTGCAGTTAGTGACATACACCCTTCTAAATCTCTGGGTCTGGACGGTTTTACGACGGCTTTCTATCATCAGAATTAGAATGTGATTCTTTTAGATATTATATGGTTTGGGAGTTTTTTAATTATTGTCATATTCCTTCTAGTATTATTCATATGCATATTGTTCTTATTCCTAAAATTAATTTTCCTAAATCTATGTCTCAATTGTGTCCTATTAGTCTTTGTAATATTTCTTATAAAATTATCTCTAAGATTCCGACTAACCGTCTTAGAAAAGTTATTAGCAAGATTATAGGTGTCGGGCAAAGTGCATTTGTTCCAGGTCGACAGATTATTGACAACGTGATTATCGCACATGAAATTCTCCACTTTCTTCGGATCTGGAAGAAAGGCAAGAAAGGTGATATGGCTATCAAGATCGATATATCCAAGGCGTATGACAGAGTTGAGTGAAAATTTTTATTGACCATCATGCAAAAATTTAGTTTTTCTGATACCTGGAGAAACTAGATTTCAGTTTGTATCTCTTCGGTCACTTATAATATCTCTCTAAAAGGAAAACTTAGCAATAAGTTCAAACCGAACCCAGGTTTGAGATAAGGAGACCCGCTTTCTCCTTTTTTATTCATTATATGCGATGAGGCTCTTTCTAAAATGATTAATTGATCTTGGTTTAATTACTAGTTTTTGACCAATTTCTGGTGGTCCTACGGTGTCCCACCTCTTCTTTATAGATGATTCCTTGCTTTTCTGTAAAGCTTCTGATGCTGAGATCGTTGTTTTATTGGATATTCTTAATAAATACAGGCAAGCATTTGGTCAAGAGGTTAATAAGCAGAAAATTCTCGTGGTGTTTATTAACAATATTTCTGTTCCTAGACAGGAGGAGCTAGCAGATTTGGCGGGTATGAGAAGATCTAGTTCATTGGAAAAATATTTGCGGGTAAATATGGATTTTGGTGTCTCCAAAACGTAAGTCTCCAGGAGCATCATGTATAGGATCATTTTAGAATGTGTCGAGTTGGTCTAACAAGCTTCTTTCATCTGCTTGTAGAGAAATTCTTATTAAATTTGTGGCGATGACTATTCCGAATTATATTATGTTCTATTTTAAACTTCATGTTACTATGTGTAAGAAAATTTATGTGTTTCTTGCTAATTACTGGTGGAAATCCTCTCCATGTAAATATGAGATTCACTGGGGATTCTTGGGATAAGATCACTAATAGCAAAATGGATGGTGGTCTTGGTTTTAAAGACTTATATGCTTTTAACTTGACTTTGTTGGCTAAGCAAGGTTGGAGAATTACTTCTAATCCTGATTCCTTGGTTGTGAAATTTCTCAAAGTAAATAACTTTTAGAACTCAGATTTTATTAATGCCTATGTGGGTAGAAGGCCATCATGGGGTTGGAGAAGCCTTTGGGAAGGCAAAAATATCCTGAAGAATGGTCTAAGATGGTGTGTGGGTAATGGTAGGAATATTGATATTTTGGAAGACGCTTGAATTCCTCGTCCGTATGTGTTCAAAGTGGTATCTCCTAAACTTTCGGGTATTACTAAAGTCTGTGAGCTTATCGATCTGGTGTCGTATCGCTGGAATGTGAATTTGGGGGTTAGTTTTTTTAGACATGAGGATATTGTGATCATCCGTCAGATTCCTATAAGTAATTATAGGCTTAATAATCTTCTTATCTGGCATCACTCTCCGTCTGGTAAATATACGGTTACAACTGGGTATTGTGTTGCTTGCTTCCTCTAGAATAATGGCTGCGACAAAAAGAAAGGTAAGGGTGAGCTTAGTTCTAATTTAGTTCGTAAATAGTTGTGGAAGGGGGTTTGGCGTCTTAAAGTTCATCTTAAAATTAGAGACTCCATTTGGAGATGTCTGAATAATTTTTTGGCGTGTAAATATAATCTTGTTAGAAGAGGCATGACCCATATTTTATTTAAGTGTCAATTTACTTTCAAATTTTAGTTCATTTCCCCTCTTAATTTGGATTCGAGTAAGTTTCTAGGGTAGTCTTTTATGGATTGTTGGACTTAATAGGTGATAAGATTCGGAACTCAGGTGACTGTGATTGCTTTTTGAAATGATTATATTTTCAGTTTGTGGGGTATTTGGAAGTGCAAGAACAATTCGTGCTTTAAATGTACTATTTTTACCCAATGGAAGTTATGGGTATGACATCGAGACACTTTGAGAACTTCAATCGGCTATGGCGGATGATTCTGTTGCGGTTCAAGTTGGAAGTCCTACTCAGCAACCGAGTTCTGCATTTTCTTGGTGTTTGTATTCTGATGCGACATGGAATGAAGCTAGTTGTCTGGCTGGGTTTGGTTGGTGTCTTTGGGATCTGGGAGGTAAGCTCTTTGCATCTAGTATGGGCAATAAAGATTCGGTTTCTAAACGTTCTTGATGCAAAAACTTTGGCTCTCCTTTAGGCAATCGATCGATCTTAATTTTTAGGTAAGGTTAGTGTTAAAAAATTTCTGATTCTTTGTGCTTAATTGATGATATCATCAACAAGAATCAAACTTCTCGAGATATTGCACCTATTGTTTCTGATATTCTACACCTCACTAAGGGGTTCAGTAGTGTTTTGTTCACTCATTGCACTAGGGAGGTTAATCGATCTGCTCATGATTGCGGCAGAATGGGTACTGTGTCTCCGGATGTTATTGTTTTAAAGGCTTCTGAGTATAATTTTCAGTCTGTTTTTAGTATCATTATTTCTTAATTTTAGTTTTTGGCTAGTACTATTTTTCATTTTCTGAATTTTTCCCACATAGATTTTTTCAGGAAAGGTTTTAACGAGGCTAGCCAGAGGAGTTTTTTTGTTTATTTTCTGGTTGGGGCTCCGTCTGTGGTATTCCTTCTAGATCTCTCTTTGATTTGGCATATTTAAGTTAGGTGATGAGGGTGTTAAGAAGGTGCCAACCTAGCTTGGATATCCTAGCGCACCTAGTAGTTTTCTTTTCTAGTTTGAGTTTTGCTTTCTTGTGGCCTTGGGGTATGCCCCATGGATATATGTATTCATCATGTATTTAATGAAAGAGTTTTTTCTGTTGGGGTGTTTTCACCCCTTCTTCTTAACAAAAAAAGTCAAGTTATAAAACCTCCTGTTTTATTTTTCTAGAAGTGTTTTTCTAAGATGCAGCAAAACACCTAAATTTGAAATTAAGTGCTTTTGGCAGTGTAAAAAACACTCTTATTTAAGGTTCAATGTTAAAATTGATCACAGAGTTAGCATCGCCATTGAAGTAATATTTGGATGAAATTATATATTTGACGTGCTACTGCTATTGAGATTTTTGGGCCATGGGAATTTTGTTTTAAAAGTGAGGAACTAGAATGTATATTTTTGAAGTTTTTAAGACTAAAGTGTCTAATGACTAAAGTTTAGAGGCCTTCAATGACCTCAAAAGTAGATCACATATCATACATATTCCATTTGATGCTAATTAAAGTAACTTTAAAATCCACTTGTAGTTTGATCAAAATATAAATTATACACCTAATATTTTTCATATTTTATACCCCGTAATTTGATAAACTGTAAATTACACTCATCCGTTAGGATTTTTCGTTAAAGATGATTCTAAAACGCACGTGAGTAGCACGTGACTAACTTTCGTTCATGGAAGTTAGAGTTTTTAGTGTTAGATAGTTAAGTTTAACTTTTATATTTGTTTCTTTTAACTTTAATTTAATTTTTAACTTTTATATAATTACTTTGTCTCATTTGCAGGTGAGAGAGAGCCAAGTTGTGAGAGAGCAAAAGAGGAGAAATGGGCAAAACTTAGGGTTTGACATTGGAGGATAAAAAGGTTAAATTTTCCCATAATTTGTTGTTGATTCTCTTTGGCTAAGTCAAGTTCTTTATTTTCTATGTGTTTATTTTATCTTGATTTTGTGACTTCGGGATTCTTCTCCACAATGTGGTCTCTTTATGTTATCTTCCACGATCCGACATTATAGGTTCGAGTTGTTTGCTATTATTTGAGTTCTTTGTCTTCAATTTATTGATGATTCTCTTCAATTTGGCTTTTGGTAGACAAAAAAAAAAGAGATGTCCAGTGGTAAAGAGGAAAATATAAATGAAAAATGAAGGTCCAAAAGATGGGGAATGAAGACAATTATTTATATAGGAAAACTAGTGCCTAAAAATGGAGGGAATAGAGCAAATGAAGGGAAAATAATGGAGGTATTCTCTCTTTTAGGAGAGAAGAAGAAGGGTAAAAAAGAGAGTTAATTTTCTATCAGTTTTGACGAAAAATCGTCATAGAAGAATATGTTTTATAATTTCTTAAACTATTGGGGTATGAAAGCATGGAAAAAAAGTTTACGGGTATATTTGTATTTGATCAAACTACATGAGTATATTTTACATTTTTAACCTTAAAAAACATTTATTTAGAGACAAAAATAATATATTTTAAAAGTTAAGGGATTAAATTGCTCATTTTTAAAGTTGTGGGAGACTAGACTCATTTTCCTCTATTAGCCCTAGATATACCTCTTATTTTTACTCCTTCCATATGATAAAGTTCAAGTTTTCTAATGGGTTATTTGAAAAACAATACCATTTTCAAGTTTAGGAAGGAAAATTATACCACTTTTTCGAATATCAAAATTTTATACCCCTAGCCCATAAAATCAAAACAACCAATTGCGATCTCTCTCTTCCCTTTACAATGCAAATATCAAATCAATCAAGTTTGACAAATACCGACTTTGCCATTTTTAACTCTCATCCTCCTCCTCCTCCTTCTCCTCCTCCTTCTTCTTCTCATCCTCCTTCTTCTCCTCCTCCTTCTCCTCCTCCTTCTTCTCCTTCTCCTTCTCCTTCTTCTCATTCTCCTTCTTCTTCTTCTCCTTCTTCTTCTTGTTCTTGTTCTTGTTCTTGTTCTTCTTGTTCTTCTTATTTGAAACCCTATGACCCATTCTTCTTCTTTAGCGAGACCCGATCCGTTCTCCTTCTTCTTCTTCAACGAGAGTCACTCTGGTACCCATTCTTCTCTTATTTTTACACATAAAATGGTTCAAGTAATGGCATAATAAAACCAACTACTTGAACGGATCAATAGTCATAAACAACTACTTGAATTTTTCAAGTAGTCACTGATGTCTGCGTTATTGACACAGGAAAAATACCTACGTGAAGGGTTCAAGTAGTCTAACCACTACTTGAACCCTTCAAGTAGTTACATGTTCTCTGGGTGACTGACTACAAGAATCAAAATGACTAATTAAAGGGTTCAAATAGTTATAAACCATTATTTGAACCATTCAAATAGTAATATGCTATCTGGATAACTGACTGCAAGAATCAAAATAACTATTAGTCATAAACAATAAAAATAACTACTATAAATACACAAATCTACATGCTAGCAAATGAAATAAACTTTATGTATTGATGGGTGAAATTTTTTGTCTTAAATAGACATGTCTGAAATTCAGATATTGATGGCACACAGTGGTGAATGGGAGAAAATGTTGCTTCATTCATTTTTAATGGTATGGTAAGCTCACTGTTAGATATACCATCAAAGTGTACTTACCAATATTTATCCAGTAGCTTATATGATGAATTAAACGTTGATTCAACAGAGTACAATGTTTCAATGAAGTTTTTATACAAGACTCATGTGCCATCCCTGCCTACTGAAATATTAAATTATCACCACGTGAAGTTTTTCCTTACCGAGAATAGTTCTGAAGCACTTTGTACTCCTTTATATGTCACGTTCAAACCCAAACCTAGGACAATTGTTGGTAATCTTACATGTCCAAGTCAAAGTTGGGTTCCTGAAATAGCTCTCTCGCAACAAGATCATTATGATCACTTTCCATACTTTATGGGTGAAACAATGGTTGATAGTGATGACAACAATGATAATGACATTTCCATTCAAGAGAGTATTATTGTGGGAGATATGATGATGATGATTGTGTATAACATGTTAATGATGATGAACTTAAACATCCTTTCAGTGATGATGAGCTTGATATTGGTGCTGATGATGATCTTGCTTTTGAGATATATGAAGAAGCAATTCGGGATGATCCCTCTACCTTACTTGATTTGAATAGAAGACTATAGGCTAATGCACATCCTTCATCAATGCTAAGTAACATTGCATCTTTGTCATTGTGGCCATCTTATAATGCACTAAGATTATCACAACTAGAGTATTACGAGCATGTTAGTGTCTCATATATGTTAGATAGAGAAGAACTATATCATGATAAAAAAGAGCTCAAAGAATTGTTGGACTCATGAAAATCTGTAAAAACTTTGAGTTTAAAGTCTTCAAATCCACGCCAACATTTTTGGTGATTTTTTGTGCTGAGAAAACATGTTCATGGAGGCTATGAGCTATTATGGTATGATTTTCAGAGTACTTTAAAATAACAGAATTCATAAATACTCATATGTGCTATTTTGACATCTTACAACATAATCATCATCAAGCAACAAGATTATTGGTCAATCATAGCATAAAGTCAAAATACACCAGTGTTGGACGAATATTCATAAGGATTATGGAATCAATATAAGTTATGAAAAAGCTTGGAGGGCTAAGGAAGTTGCATTGGATTTAGTTCGAGGTTCACCTGAAAGTTCATATATGAGACTCCCATCCTACTATCACATGTTAGAAGCCACAAATCCAAGTACAATTACTTGACAAACATAGAAATTGACAAACATGACCATTTCAAATACTTCTTCATGTCGATTGGAGCCTCGATTCATGAATTTCTTAATTGCATACGTCCCATAATTGTTGTTGATGAAACTTCATTAAAAGCAAAGTATAGGGTGGCAATGTTCATTACAACTTCTAAAGATGGGAATAACCAAATATATCCACTTATCTTTGGGATTGCTGACTCAGAGAATGACGTATCATGTGAATGGTTCTTTAATAAGATGAATGGAGTTATTGGAAACTTGGATGACTTGGTATTTGTGCCAGACAAAAACGAAAGTATAGCAAATGTTATCAGACTATCTTCCCACACCATTTCATGGAGCTTGCACCTACCATATGAGAATGAACATAAAATAAACTTTTAAAACTAGCCACGTCAATACTTTGTTTTTCAAAGCATCCAAGGCCTATCGTGTTTCAGAGTTTGAACCATATATGGCTATCATCAACCAAGTTCATCCATGCATTGGTAACTATGTTACGAGGCCCAATTTGGTAGATGGGCTTGTTCTTATTGTGGTGGTAGA
This sequence comes from Datisca glomerata, assembly GCA_003255025.1. Taxonomy (NCBI): domain Eukaryota; kingdom Viridiplantae; phylum Streptophyta; class Magnoliopsida; order Cucurbitales; family Datiscaceae; genus Datisca; species Datisca glomerata. Next base: position 4,907,363 of record QANY01002976.1, read on the forward strand.
CGGTATAACATAATGACTACCAATATAGCTGAACGTATGAGTAGTATACTAAAGGATGCTAGAGCCCTCCCAATAACAAGTCTAATAGAACATCTATATGATATGATGCAACAATAGTATTATCGAAGTCAGACGGCTGCTTGTGAGTTGAACACACAAATGACCAAATGGTGCGAGAATGAGCTTCAAAAGAATCATGATGCTTACCTTAGAGTGGCTGCTTCATATATTGACTAGTTTCTTATAAGTAGTGGGAATAGAGAAATGGTGTGCACTTGCATAAAAAACATGCATTTGTCATGAATTTGATCTAGACCAATATCCTTGTGCCCATGCTTAACTTATTGTCGATTACGCAACATATCAGCTTACAGCTTATGTTTGAAGTATTATAAAGCTGAGGCACTAGTGATAGCTTACGTAGAAACAATACACCCCCTTGGAGATCATATAGACTAGACTATCAGCGACGAGGTGAGAGAAAGAATTGTCTTGCGCCCTATGATTAGGCAATCTAGCGGGAGGCCTAGGATAAACAAAACACCATCTAGAGGTGGGGACGTACAACCAATTAAATGTAGTCGATGTGGCTTAGACGGACACAATAAACAGACATGCAAACATCTTATCCCCCTTCACATGCGTGATGAATCACACCCAGGCACATAAGCTTGTCTGCCCATATTGTAGTTGTTTTTTAAATTTATCAATCTATTTTGAATGTATATTGTATAGATATTACATGCAAACATCTTATCCCCCTTCACATGCGTGATGAATCACACCCAGGCACATAAGCTTGTCTGTCCATACTGTAGTATTATTTTTAAATTTATCAATCTATTTTGAATCTATATTGTATAGATATTATATCTATTTTGATCCCCGTAAGAAGTTATTTGATTTTGCTAGTAAGTAAACCGATGCAAATTGCATATATTCTATGACTGCTTGAAGGGTCCAATTAGTGTGTTATTACTACTTGAGCCCTTCAAGTAGTCATTTTGATACTTGTAGTCAGATATCCAGAGAGCATGTGAGTACTTGAAGAGTTCAAGTAATTATAACACACTACTTGAACCTTTCAAGTAGTCACATGCTCTCTGGATAACTAACTGCAAGTATCAAAATGACTACTTGAAGGGTTCAAATAGTGTGTTATGACTACTTGAACTCTTCAAGTAATCATTTTATCTCATGTTAGTAAGCAATCTAGACACAGAAATTAGCACCATCCATACAATAAGCAATCTAGAACCCATCATCAGTTTATAGTTGCTTAAAATCCAATCAACAAACTTAAAATCCAAAGAAGAGTTTATAACTACTTAAAAATCCAAACAACAAACTAGAAGTGTTTATAGTACTGTAAGACTTTCAACTGGAGCTCCACTAAAAAATAGTCCACAACCATCTTTTTACGCCATTGTGGATGAATTTTTTATCTTATAGTTGATATGTCCCGATCATAAACCAAGCACTCCAAAAATTTTAATGCAAAAACATAACAATCCCCCTCCAAAACATAAGCAAAATAAATCAGATATTCTTCTTTCATGAATTAAGGTCGTATGTTCCCTTGCTGAGGAACCTTGACATTAGTTAGATACCACTCGTCAAGTACTTTATGAACTTTTCTATTTCCATAAAAGTTCATCATTTATGGCAGTAGATGGGTGAACAATCACATTAACTGGCGCAATTAGGATCGTTGATTCACGGTGTTTAATGAATTTAACACTCTCATAACTTATTCATTTAAATTTAGCTCTACGGTCATGCAGAAGATTATAATCATCGAGAGGGGTAATTTACCCTAGACAATTTTCTCCCAACCCCAGTACAGAGTAGAACTGAGTTTGTGAAGTCCTTTCTGCGTAAAAAAAGAGAAGAATGTGTACCTGAGTTTGTTGGTCGGTGGATATCGCACTGAAGACGAACGATTTTCCTGAGTATAGTACGTCTCTGAAGAAGGAAGAATAAGAAGAATGGAAGTGACTGTCTCGCTGAAGAAGAAGCAACGATTTTTCACCAAGAAGAGAGAATACATACGAGAATGGAGATGAAGAGGAAGATAGCAAAGGAAGAGACGTAAAGGAAGAGACACTAATGAGAAGAGATGCAAGGAAGAGACTTAGTAACTGTCAAATCAGTGTTGGAACTGTCTTGGGAAGAGAGTGAACCATTGCTTTGAGTTGATTTGGTGGGTGAATGGTATAATTTTCTGATATTTCAGAAAGGGGTACATTTTTCCTAACCAAAATTGGAAATGATATAGTTTTACAAATAACCATTTTCTAATGGATGCCTTATTATAGGGTTAGTTTCCAAATCCATATAGAATTATTCTTATAATACTTGTATAACGATGTTGTTCTCTAAAGTCTTGTAGTTAGTAATTATATTATTATTTGTTAAAAAAGTTAAAATTATCCGTGAATGACATATTTTCCTCGTGTAGTTATGAATTTTAAAATCGTTTACGGCATAAAGATAAGTATTACTAATAAAAATAAATAAATTATACGTTAAAATAGTATACAAAATATTAAAAATACTCTAATACAACACTAGAAATCAATAATCCTAAAGACTTAATTATTACACAAATATGATTAATCCAACACAACTATGACTTATAAATAAATAAAAAGAAAAAAAATTATATGAATCAAGAATTCTTTGGACCTTCTAAACGAAGGTAATCATACATAATCCCTTGGAAAGGGCCACTACTTCTTGGTTGTGTCAAAAACACGGTATTGTCCCCTACAACAAGACGAGCTCCTGATATGCTAACATTGTAAAGCCAATAGAGCCCATGAATTCCATGCCTAGCAATTGAGTTGTCTCTTCCTATTAGTCCACTTGAAAATAGTGGAGGATTTGCCTTTGGATCATTCACTCTAACCTAATTCATAATTTACCAATTATTACTGTTAAATAAAAATTATTAAACATTATTACGGGGCTAAACACATTAGGAGTTGCCAATTCGATCATTTATATCGTCGAATATAAGAAATAAATCAAATAAAAGAAAAATGAAATTTTGAGGTACCATGTGAAGATATGAAACCTACGTGCTACACATTGCCAAAACATCATGTTTGTATATGATTTTTTTAACTGACTCAAAATTGTGTTTATGTGAAAGATCACTGAATTAAAAACTACTTAGAAATTATCATTTTTAAATTTTTACTTTAGTAAAACTTAATTTCATTTATGAAGACTATTAATAATTAATGTGACCAATATTTAATTGTATATCTGTAATTCAAAGAGCATAATTGTATACCTGTAATTCAGAAAGTGTAGCTGATGCCAATGCTATTCGTAGTTCATAAGTTCCACTTTCGTCGACATTGTCAAGCTTGAACTTGATTTGCCAAGTAGTTCCTTGATATGTATTTTTATCTTTCTTCCTACAATTCATCAAGAAAACTTGAGTGTCACGAGTTACACCAACTCACTGCTCTACGTTATATCATATTAAGGATCAACTACTTTATATTAAAAAGAAACTGAAAATGAAAAATATCATTACCGTAGCTGTAACATATGAAGAGAGAAAGAGAGAATCGTGAAGATATAAAAAGAAAAAAAGGGTTTCTATCTGGTATCATTTCTATCTCTATTTGTTCGTTTACGTTACACTAACGATATCATAGGACGAGAAAATAATTATGTATTTATAAATATAGTAATACCTAGTGACTTGAGCAAAGAACCAATCTTTAGTATAGTCACTAACACCAACTGTGTAAACTAAGTCTCCATCTGGATACAATTCTGCGTACCTTTCCCACAGTCCATACTGCCTAAATCTGCCAATGCACAATCACAGTCAAATATTATTTTGGACGTACATCTTATTGAGAGGAAGGAGATACAAATTGATAAAAGCATGTAACGTTGACAGTTCTGGATAATTGATTTTATTTTCAAATAATTTAGATCTTCTCATCACATTTTCGATATTTATATATTAAAATGATATTTTTTTTCTGATTTTGCTAATAGTAGACATGGACAATCGAAAACAATATTAATAGTCTAAATATGACAACAACATATCTCCTGTTCAAAATGAGAAAAAGGAGAAGGTATAAGAGCAAACTTGTACTTATGTTACATCGAATTACATAAAATAATATAATTTATTTCATTTTTAAATAGTTTAGATCTTCTCACATTTTCGATATTTATATGTTAAAATGATATTTTTTATACCGTCTTTGCTAATAGTAGACATGGACTATTGAAAATAAAATAAGGAGAATGTGGGAGAGTAAACTTGTACACGTGTGACATTAAATTATATAAAATATTATTGAGTTTTAGTTTTGACAATTTGAGTACTGAATTTTTTTTCTAACGACGAGAGAGCTAACCTGTCAGGATGATTAACATAGAGATGATTGACATAAGTGGGATTAGGATCAGGAACATAGAACTCTGCTGCCGAACGGTCAGGGATGCCTATTTCCCACAATGTGGGTCCATCTCTTGGTGCCTCATATACTATTTCTCCCATCTCAATCCCACAACCTATATTCCACGTTTCCACAAGCATGTTATTTCCTATAGTGTGATTAAATTTATTTTCTTTAATTAATTTATCATCTAGATGTTAATGTGATATCAACAAACGTAGCAAAAATCTAAGAATGTTTTAGGGAGTATTTTCATTTTTAAAAAAGAATATATACAACACTAAAATGAGTTTATTATTAAGAAATATGTTTCAAACAAAAATAAATAAAAATACTCCGAACATATTGTAATTACTAAAATGAAAAGACCTGGTGTTATGTTGATGACAATATCATATCGATAATCTCCAATAAAACCAGGCACCCATGCATATAAGTTATAGTCACCACTACGTATGTCATTGATGGAAAAGTAACCATCTTCGTCCGTTCTGTTCCAGAACTGATAATCCTATATATATAGAAAGTAGAGAGAAATTAATAATTGCATAACTTATATTCACTTCTAATAACTAGTCGACAACCATATGTTTTGTACGTGTTAAGCAAGTTAAAATATACGTAGAATTTATAATTAATAATATTATAATAAACATATTATTTTTTAAAATGATTGTAAATCTAAATTTAAAGTAAAATAATAATAATAAGTACATTAGCTTGTTAATAATAATTTTAAAATTTTACTATATAAAACTACTATTTGGAAAATATACAAAAATTTTATTCGTCAATTTGTTAGATCTCATCATAATTCACTTTTTTGAAACTATTGATCTCAATTCATTTATATGAATTTCATGTTCTGATAACATAAAAATATATATATAATATTTAATTTTATCAATTTAAAATTCATTGTATGGACATTTATGTTTCTATTTGTATTATATTACAAATATATGTAATTTTACAAACTCTTTATAAACAAATTATTATTGAATAAAAGTAATATTACATTACATGAATTATATTAAATGATCAAATATGTGAAAACTCTAAATTATACTATATTTTAAGGAAACTTGAAAGGGAAAAAGGAGAATATAAATTTATCCATTTTTTTAAGCTCATTTTAATATATTTAGATTAAGTTAATCCTATATTCATCAATAATTATACTAAATTTTAGGATGAAATGAACATGACTTATTCGAGTGCTTTTAACCCTAGCTTACCGAATTTGACACATAACTATGAAAATAGATCCTTTTCATTGGGGATCCTAACGAGAGGAGTTATGTCCCCTCTATTTGGTCCGTTTTTTTTAAAGGGACTGCTCAGATTAACTCATTCCGGCAATCGAGAAAACATATGTCAATTTTTATTTTTTTTACGTTTTGCTCAGACTAAACATAACCACTCATTTTCCCTTTAAGAGGAGTGGATTCAGGTCCTGTAACTATAGTCATTTTGTAGGTATTTAGATTCTATATGGTGTGACTTCATCATATCTCCATCGAATTTTTTTAATTATTAAAGTTCCAATCTATTTTGTAAAAAATGGTAAAATATACATGTATATATATATTTTTAATAAAAAGATTTCGAAATTCGAATTGAATTGATTTTAATGGGGAAGAAAAGGAAAAGGGTTAACCTTGCATTCTCTTTGCCAGGATCCAACATCTCCTGGTGGAGCCAGACCAATGTAAGCCCCATTTGCTGGAATATAGTCATTGCTTATGTACCTAAACATTACCACTAATTAAATAATAACAACAAGCAGATCATTAATAAAAAAGAATATATATGTATGTATTGCTTTGAATATACCTGTCTACCACAAGTAGTCTACCACTGACACTACCCCTTTGGTCCGACTTAGGAAAATCCTCTGAAACAGGGAAGGTATATGGCCAGCTTTGGACTTCGATCTTCATCTGAAATAATCAAGGGCGGTGTTTATTTGTATTATTATGGTGTGTTCTATCCTTGTGGAGGGGGGTCTTCGTTTAGTCTATTGGTATGGTATTCTCTCAGTCTATTGTTGTAATTAGTTGGGCTTTTCTGCTGGAAGGTATTATAATGTGGGTGCGTACTGCTCTTTTTACTAGTCTGACTTCTTCTCGGTCGTGGCTGATTGAGCTGGTTCGCAGCATAACCATGTTACTATGTGTTGGGTGGTATCAAGTTTTTACGTTCCTATAAATTGGCCTATGACGTGAAATTATTCTTTACATTTATAATATGATCGATAGACCCGTTCACAATCGATGTAGTATCTAGTTAACTCTATATTATGATTTTCTTTGAAATATAAAAATATGATTTATTATCGGAATTGATATTGTTTTTGTAATTTCTTACAAACCTGTATTTTAGCATCGTCCCAAAGTGCAAGAGGGTCATCCTCGTTGTACGTAGAATTGACATACATAAAAACGGGGCCAAAAACTTTCTTCCATGCCTCTCCATTTTCAAATTTAGGAACGAGATCCTCTCCTGAATAATGAGCGCTCAGAAACATCTGATGGCATCATTTCAAATTAAAGTTTGCTTGTTAAAATTAAACCTTACTTAAGGCTTTATAACGATTTTTAAGTAATTATAAAACCAAAATTATTCAACGAAAATATGTTTTGGTTTTATATTAGTAAGGAATGATAAAACTTTGATAAGGCACTTACTGCAAGGGTAGTGGGACCCACATGTGATGTAAGATTTTGTTTGATGGGTCCACCAGACCTGAACTCATTACTAGGTGTGATTTGCCAGAACCCGACTGGTGGGTTCATGGATATCCATCCATGAACTTGGATATCTTTGTTTTCACAAGAATACTGATATTTATCGTCCACCTAATCAGATATTATTTATATGAAAAATTAAATAAATAGACAACCGTCAACCATATGGGCGATTGGCTAAAAAAACAATGGCGACATCGACCAAACTTCACCTTACGTAGTAGAAGTCGTTATTAAACTAAAATAATTTCAAGAGACAGAAAATACCTCTCCTTTGAGCTCAGGCTCCACAGGATTGAGAAGAAGGACGGCCTCTGGATAGGCCAGAGCTTGGCCTCTTGGTAGTAAACGGTCATCAGGAAGGGGCATGCTTCTTTGCCTATTATCTGCTATGGCCATGTAATGGAACCTATTTTTTGTTCAAAGGCATGACTTAGGGAGAGATTGTATGCTATTGCTATTCTCGTGGTTTCTAAGAAAGAGAAGGAGAGTGAAATACTTGTCTTTTGTAAGTTTGAATGCTATTCTGGTCTCGCCCAGATTAAAAGCAGGCCAGTCTTTTAAGTGTTGGTATATGGCGTATGAATAGAATCCAGATGACCCACGAAGCATTATAAACCTATACAATATTATTAATTAATGCCATAAACATCTCTATATTTTCTTCTAACTATAATTGATATCTTAAAATGTGAGACAAAAAATCAACCTTTTATCTATATTTAATGGTACAAGTTTGCCCTCAAGGGAGGGGTCCCAATTTCTTGTGAAGGAAAGCTCCACTTGTTCCTCATTTTCCACTATAATTTTCAAATTTGTTCCCTTAATCCTGCATGCATTGCATACTCATGGTCATCCCCGTAATTTCATTCATTTTAGTTACAATTTACAAAAGAATTTCAGAATTAATACATACACGTCGAATGTTCCAGTAGTACTAGTTGGTGAGCTCCATACAAGGTCCCAATACCCTCTGTTAGATTCGTCGTTAAGAGCTTCTAGCAGGTTGTCAATGCCATTGTATCTAATTCCAGTGACTATTCCCTCTGGGTTTGATAATGTTACCTGCAGAATCCCATTATCCATCACCACCTGCACATTAAGTTCAAGTTATATACACTGTTATATGCATACATACACACACAACAATCATACATAGAAAAAAACAAATTTCAAAGATGGAATTAAAAATAATAATATTATGAAATTGAACTACATGACGATCTTTAATATACAACTGCACCCCTGTAGGTGACATGTAGAAGCACTGTAGTTGGTTGATATTAGGAAGAAGTTGTGTTTTTTGGGAATGGAATTGTGTTAATTTTAGGTTGATTTTTGTTGAGAAGAAAGCTTATAAATGATATATGGTTTGGTTTGGTTTTCCTTGAACTAGAAATTAAGCATTCCAAATTAATTTTAATTCTCATATTCTTTTTTAGTTCAATATCTTTACTTAGTCGCCACAGTTGTTTGGTGGATTAATATAAGCGTGCAAGATTTGTTATGTGGAGTACTAAAAGTTGGCTTATAATTGAAGTGTATGGTTGAGTTGAATTTGGATTTTGGAGGCTTAATCCCAAAGTCCGAACCCAACTGAAACGATCATTTCTGGTTTAGAAAATAACATAATTTGTTGATTCATTTAAACTGTTGAATTATCTTTCAATGAATCATGTGGATTTCAAATATATTCTTTTTCATGTATCTCGATTGATGAATTACTTTCAATGGTTCGCATCAATTCAACAAGATTATTTTCTGTCTGCAGAGCATATGTCTATTTGATTCTTCGAGTCAACTCATCTAATGATCTAAGAAATACTAATAATTTTTTTCATTGCCAAATAAGACAAATTCTACGAGATGAGGGACAATACAACTCAAACCTAGTCTTTGTGTGAAAACTAAAGAGAAATTATGTTAGGAGGACCCTTGGAATCAAAAAAAATAAAATTTGAACCCAGTGATTTTTTAACGATATATGATTTTTTGCCCAAAAAAATGACAAGGTCACCTCGCATTAGACCTTGATCTAACACAAAATTTCTACTCGAACCTAATCTAACATTCTCACGCTAAGATTATCAATTACTAGACTGCAGTTAACAAAATATTTTTGTCAGATCACGATCTATCAGACACAAGAAATATTTTAAAATTAAAAGACAACTTAGTCTCTTTCTTCAAAAATTTTGAATTTCATTAAAAAATAGTCTTAAAATCATTTTTCTTTTCATTAAAATATGTCTGTTTATACAAGATTCTCCAAACAAAATCATGTACAAATCCAGCTTGTCAAACTCCAACTAATTTGGAAGCGTGATAGTTAATGAAGACACCTAAGCAAGTGTAATCGGCCTTCAATCACGGAAGTCATATTTGAAAGCGCCCCGAGATAAAAAAAGGTTGAATTGTATCGATGGTCAACTTTTCAATTTAAACTATAAAAACGGTTAAAATAATGTAAATAACTTATTTACGTATAATTTTATAAATAAGTTATTTACTTTAACCATTTTCGACTATTTTTTAACCAAAAAAAGTTTCCGGTCGAGCTGGAAAGTCGACTCCTCTTTCTCATTTTTTGAAAACAAACCTATATTATCCAATTAAGAGTATGCGATTTTATGAAATATCATTTATTGAATGAACAGCAGAACTCCATTAGAAACAAGCAAATTATAATTAATTGTGTCAGTAGTACAAAATCACAACCCCAACGAGTTCAACAAAGTTATGGCGGTCTGAAAAAGGGATTTAACTACACAAATATGGGGGAATTTGTAACTTAGAAGAGAAGATATACCCGAGTCTAATCTGTATCCTCTCTTTCATTGATGTACTCGATCGTTCTCCCCCTTTTTCTGGAACAAAAAAGATCCTAATAGAACCGCAATGCCTGTAATCGCGATGGTGAATATAAGTCTTCTCCGCGAAAACTGAGGAGGTTGTCTTCTTTCGGGTCTTTGCTCTCTTTCAGATTCCCTCACGTCCCTTCACACACAAACCATTTAAAGACGTGATTAAAAAGCCCAATGAAATTTTCGATGTCTCTGGTCAGTAAATTAAGTTAGATCAGTATTGTAGCAATTCAAATCAACATTGTAAGTGATCGTTCTATGACCAAATGAGAAATCAATCACAGTTCCAACCAATGCTGAGTCTATTAGCTTGATAGGGTTGAAGCCAAAGGCGTCGCATATAACATTGTTCTCAAACATGTAATTTGACATACGCACTTAACTCAATAAGCAATGAAAGCACACAATAAATCCGAAGTATCTATATGAACTTTTGCATTCAAGTATGCATACATGATTACAGAACTCAAGACGAGCTCGAATTTGAATATATTTGGAGATGAATGCTTCAACAGATACCAAGAAATTGCTTACATTTCGTTGGAAAAGGGACTCAACTAAGGTGGTGTTTGGTTCAAATGAATTGAATGGAATGGAAATACTAATGAAAATTTAAAAATAATGAAATATAGGAGGGAGAAGAGATAATCTATAGAGAATGAAAACAGGAAAATTTTGAATAAGGAATGGAATGAGGATACATAAAGGAGACAGATAAATAAGGACTGATTCATGTACCCATGTAAAAATTATTTCACTTCCAAGTAACACAAATTAGAAACTAAACACAAGAATGAGTATTTCTAAGGAACATTGTATTTTCATGTCATTCCATTGCATTACATTCAGTTGAACCAAACACCACCTAAGGACATAAGGTAACATAATTAAGTGAATAAAGAAGCCCAAGACATAACTCCGTAACCCTGATAAAACTACTGTTGTAGGTAAATATGAGCTGAAAGGCACACATGCATTATACAGTTAGGGCTCGTTTGACAGTCACGATAGTACTATACTAAATTTGTCGGACTGTACTGTACTGTATTGTACTGGATTAAATAATATTGTCCAGTGTTTGGTGCCGTATTAGTTAAAAACTGTAACACTTATACAATGTTTGACACATTATAGTATTAGATTGTAAAATTATTTGTCATGATTTGATCCGCAAAAACCTATTTGAAATTCATTAACATGTTATTTTACATTTTCAACTATAAAATAAATTATCTAATTCATGCTATCACCGTGAATTCCCTATTTTTTTATATAAAAATGCAAATTCAATTATACCCGTAAACTTTAAGATAGTGATAATTTATAGTTATAAACATTGAAATTAGAAAAAAATTCATTGAGACACAAAATAAGTCATTTAAAATATATAAATAATTACTGAACCACTCAAATGATTGAGAGGCTCTAAAAATTTAGAAAAAAAAGGAAGAAAAAGATAATAAATGACTTTGAAAATTGGTAAAATTAAGTCATAAGTAACTAGTTTTACACCTTTCGAAAATTCATAAATTATTTTTGTTAGTGAGTGAAGTTCCTGTAAGATATAAGTTAAAAAAATCATTTTAATAAAAAAATCATTTTAAAATATAAATTAAAAAACAGCTTTGTTTTTCTTAGTTCGGAGTAATACTCCTTAAAAGGAAGGGACTAAATTACCTCATGTGGGTGAGACTAAATAGTCCCACTGTATTAACTAGTACGGGCTCCATATTTTTGTCAAACGTCGTACAGTACTAAAATAGTACTGTCCTATTTTTAGTACTGTACAGTATGGGCTACCAAACAAGCCCTTAAGGTGCTATTTTCACGTCATTAGAATGACAAAAGTGCATTAATTCATATATTATATACCTGGAAGATCCTGCAGTATTATCTCCAGTACCATTGCACCTTATTTCATGGTTATATCTCTCCCGCAGTCGAATATATTTATTACACAGATGACAAAGTTCTGTCCGGTTTCCACATACTTCCTGAATTTACAGAGAAACAAAGATGTAATCCAAGGCGAGCCTTATATCTACCAGTGGATAAGTCTTTTAATCTGAATCATTATATGATTATACCTGATGCTCAGCTAGATCGATTGCAGGCAATGGAAACTCACAGAACTCACAAGTGACAATCCTTTGAGGGCAATTTTCACCTTTATGAATGGCTAAAATTTCACGTTCCATTGTCTCACTGCAGAGTGAACAAGATACCTGCTCTGACACATAAAGGTCAATGGCATAACAATCATGCAATAATATACTAATGTAAATTCATTCCACGTACAAATGAAAATAACCCTAATCGGCAGATTCTGAAAAGCTTCATGAATCTGCAAGTGCAATCATTAAGCTCTCACTGATAAACTTCTGTACGTGCAAGTACTTATTCTTAAGCCCCGAAACAACAGCAAAGGGCTTCGATTAAAGTACATAAAAATTAATCTTTACGAATTCCACAGCCACAATATACATAAATTCTACTGACACTTAAGGAAAGGGTCCAAGATACTGCTACTCTTAAGTCCAAACTTCCCGCATGACCACCAGCGCATAATCCAGGTGCAATTGGTTGCATAGATTCTCTGTCCAATTTCCCACTTAAAATTTCAGATGCTTTACCAAACATCCAAGTGCGGTTACCTTGATGAGATCGTTCACTTTGCTCATAGGTTATCTTTGCAACCCTCGAATCTACACTTTACCAGCCTGGCATCACTATAAAGCCAGAACATGAGAGAAACTTTTGACACTTACCTACATTGCCTATCAATTGCTCCACTGTATCCCTATCACATGCCAAATATCGTCCTCAGTGGAAAATTGAACATCAAGCAGAAACATAAATAGCAATGAAGAAGAGACATGCAGAACACTCATAATATCCCTTTCAATCAACGATTTTCTTCATGGACTCAATTGACCATGTTGTCTAGAAAACTTTACTGATAAGCAGTCCATGCATCAAGGGGTTATTACAACTTCCACCCCCACCCCACTCCATAGTCAAAAAAATGAGGAAAATAAGAAAGGGGGGAAAGGGAAGGGGAAAGGAAACTCGAACAGAAAAGAATCTTTCTTTTTTTTACTTAGAAAATAATATGTTTAAGATGCCAATAAATTGTTTTACTAAATCAGAAAATCACCCAGGAAAAAACTTACCGGAGCATGAGTGTTCAAGAAGTGTTCATCAGCGTATCGTTTTGGAACCATATCACCACATACTTTACATTTCTCTAGGTTACGAGAACAATGAGCATAATGCAAATCAATATTAGAAGAAGGTATAGGTCTGTCACTGAAAAAGAAACAAGAGAAGAAAAAAAATCAATTAGATCTTAAATATAGACCAAGAAAAAGGGGAACACATTGTATAAGCATCATGTTGGGGTTGAAGATGGAAAAGTAAGTTAAGTTGTTGGGGTCATGGGAAGATCTATGTTACCTAGAACGCAGAACATTACGCGGGAATGTGATACGTTACTTGTCCCAGAATGTGGAACGACAAGTGTAGACTTTTTCATAAATCTTAGGTGGTATAGTACACATTTTTATGATTATGTATTTCACAACATAGATGTATTATATAAATATTAAGTACTTTACCTTCATATTAGAAAACAACAAACTAATATACCAAATGTTTTTGCATGCAAACCAAATATAAAAGTAAAGTCTAACTATATTCTAGCCTTATTGATCAGTTGTCGTTAATTATGTTTGGCCTGTCAAAAATCCCATCACATATCGCTAGTGATCCATGTTTTGGATCACGCAGTCTGGATCGCAGATAGCTAGTAATTTAGTGTTTTCTGCTAGCCATGGGGCAGATACTGTACATTTGGTAAAAGAGGCAAGATGAACAGAAAACCTTTTGTATTCTTAGAGTATTGAATATGAGAGACAATCAAGATCTAGAAAGCCAAAAGCCTCAATTTACATCTTAGGAGGATTACAAATATATGGCAGCCATTTTCACCCTAATCTAACCAAAGTGGTTCATAAAAGCAAAAAAGGCATTAATTTGTGACCACATTTTACACTTTAAATACTCATTACATCACCACATATCTTCCTGGTTACCCCCACAACCAGTTCCAATACCTTCACCTTACAATATGTGTTGGGGTTTTTTTTTTTTTTTTTTTTTGGGGGGGGGGGGGGGCGACCTGAAAAGTGAGGATGTAGAAACTGACCGATCGACTAGATATATAGAACCAATGCAAAAGTGTGGGCAGAATAAAAAACAGATGAGGCGTAATTTTGCCCTACTTTTTTCAGAGTGATTGTCAGAATTCAACCAACAAATATTTGATAACTAATAACCAAACTACGCTCACAATCAAACTACGATCACAGTGAGAAATCAATCACATAAAAAAACACACAATTCAGAAAAAGGCAAAGAAGAACCCAGACTACAAAGAAACAAAATTTACAAGGACGATAGTTTCAAGTCAGCTGTAACATTATACCAGTGACTGCATACGCTAGAAGCCTCATCCGACGCAATTTCCATGGAAACAGGGAGAGATGGAGAAAGAAGACGATAGAGCGCTTCAGAAAGAAACAGAGATTATGAAAATTAGGGAGAGAATGCGAAAAAGACGACAAAATAGAGAACTACTCAGATTTCTACCTGAAAACTAAACCGAGGGGGGTTGATTAAGCTGCGAAGAAAATGAAGGGAAGTGCAGAAGAGAGAGGGACGAAGAAGACTTGGAAGAGTTTGATCAGTTTGGTTTAACAACTTTAATTGGGTGAAGACTATAGGACCTGCAAGGAGTTTCCATTGATGATTGAGGATTCTGTTTCCATCCACACCCCACGCGCCCCATTTCTCACGATCTTGCACTGTACATTTATTTGTACAACTAGCCCCAATTCGGCCATTCCATACAATCATCGGGCTGGATCACCGTAGTCTTTAGGCACTTCATTTGGGCCTTCTCGGCCAGATAACCTCCTTCCTAATGTGGGTTTAAATAAAAAAGTCCAAGTATAAAATAAAATAAAAAAAATAACTGCCCTCAATTTAAAAAAAAAAAAAACTCGGCACCAAAAAGAATCTCCCGTGCCCAGTGAAATTAAGTGTAATGTTAAAAAAATTTCTATAGTATATATCGTATACATAAAATATACTGCAGATATATTGTATATATTATGTAACTATTGACGCCCGATATTTTTTTTACCGAACGATTTTTTTAATTTTGAGACGCGTAAAGTAGTTATTCTTTATGTTTTTTATATAATTATTTTTATGATTTTTAACATTGCCTATTTGTGATCATTACTAAATGGAGATTAATAAAGCACATAAATACGTCATAAAAAATGGTCACACATCTTTGATATGTCAAATAAGTGAGTTCGAATTGGCGCGTAATACATCGACTGTTAAAATTATAGTTTAATTAAGTATGAGCTGCATGATTCGCAAATACGAAAATTCGTGGTTGGATTGCGAAAACAACAATATCACCTTATGCTTTATTGATGGGTGTGTGAATAAATTAACTTGGCCAAGTATTCAATGAACTGAGTCATTGAATAAGACTTATGAATTCTACGAGACAATTCACTATAATGTATTTCTTACTCACAGTCAATAAAAAGAGTTAAGAAAATAATAACAAGAGGGGTAAGATGATAATTTTATATTCCACTCTTATTACTGATATTCGCGATGGGTATTATGTTAAAATATTCTTTGGACTGTAAAAATAAATAGAGTTTATTTACACCTACATAAAATGTAACTCGCATGAATCGAGAGTTGATTAGGCATCGAATCTTAGTGGAGTCTTACGATATCACGATTAAATATGTCAGAAATTTATGGAGATAAATTCACCGGATATTGAATCCTAAGCTTTGTTCATGTAGGTCCATTTCGTCTCACAAATAGCTCAGAGAACAGGAATAGAAAAATAAACTAAGTTGGACCAAAATGTGTTTTAGTGCCAAAGCATATTTCCTACACCTATATGTGATAGGTGATGTCACTTAAGTCAGTTAAGCATAATTGTTGTATTGAATTCATTATTTATTATTTTCTAATTATTAGATAATCAGTTAAATAAAATAAATTAATAGTTGATAATGATAAATTATATTTATCAATTGGATTGATGAAATTCGCTAAAACTAAAACCTCTAAAAGATCATATAATTTTCGGCAATAATAGATAATTAGGGAAATTTTCAGAAATTTTATAGTATATGTGTATATTTGTAAATACCAAAAATTACATTTTGATAAATATCTAATAGTATTTTGATTACAAAGATATAATGAGGATAATATACAGTTGTTGTTATCAACAAAAAAAAGAGAAAAACGTTTTCTCCTCTCACTACTGCTACCGTCAAAATTAATCTGAAGAAGGGAAGATTTGATTTTTCTTCTTCAATCATTTTGAGAGCCCACACTCAAATTCCTACGTAAAATTCTTCTGAGATATATTTCAGAAATTAACGGGTGGTTGTTGGTGGACTAATTTGAAAATCATTCGTGGAAGATCAAGTTTGTGATTTTGTTCTTAAATCTTGAAGAACACGAAGAACGCTCAAAGGAGTTCCACCAATTCACAAATTCTCCGATAGAAAGTAAATGTAAAAAATTGTTTTCTCTTAATCTATTCATTTTAATATCGTATATGCATGATCAAACTAAATTTGGTTTTAATTATTTAATATGATTAAATAAGTTAAATCATTTTTTTATATTCCGCCTACGAACCGTCCGTGGTTGAAATCTAATTTTCTTTAATTTTAAAACCGATGATCCAAGTAATTGGTATCAGAGCGTAGGCTTAAGATTATACATATAGATAATTTAAATGAACGTATCGTGAATTTTATGGTTATTGGCATATTTTTATATGGTAGATTCAAAATTATTTTGAATATGTTTCGTGATTGGATCCAGAGCTATTGGTTCTAGGTGTTTTTCTTATTTAGAATTGATTTACGTCGAATTTGAGGCATAAGAATTTATGTAATTTAATTATTTTTAAATTGTTGTAAATTTTAATTTTTTTTTAAATTCATGGTCACCTCAAAATCGTCGCTCGAAATCGTCACCGAGAAGTCACCGGACAGCCATCAAGAAGACGTCAGGAACGCTACGGTTTCACGCTGGTATTGTTCATCGCGGTATTGTTCACGTCAGTATTGTTCACTGGAGGTATTGTTCATGCCGGTACTATTCACCGCTCACTGCCGCTAGCCACTGCTGCCATATGTTATCCCTTGCACGATAGAGTCCTAATCGGATTTAGAAACCTATCAGTTTTGGAAACCCATGGTTTTAGGAAACCTAGGGCTTTTGAAATTCAAATTTTGAGCTATGATTTCAAAATCAATTTTAGTCCCTTATTTAATTTTAATTTAATTTGATAAATTTTTCAACACTTGTATGATTGTCATTTATTTCGAAATTGTTTTAAAAATAAATTAATTTACTAATTACTTGGTAATTTGTTTACCAAAGTAAAAATATGTTGGAAAATTAAAAATTAAATATTAAAAATTATTTTTAAAAATGAGACTAATATTTTGTAAAGTATTACAAGATGGTGGGACAACATGGAGACGAATGAGCAAATTATAGATGCCATGGAGATTCATTCATAAATTAATTTGTAATTTATTTATTATTCTTTTATGACTTGTAATTAGAAATAAGCCAATAGGGAGGTTAAATTTAAATGTATGATTTAATTTTAATCATGTATCATCATAAAACATGTCACGTTGATTAGGGATATGCCAATATTAAATTACCATGTAGCATGTACATGCATTATTGTAGATTAATTGATAATGGTTATTATTTAATTACAATGTAAAATTTATAATGGTTATGATTTAAAATTTGGATTTAAAATTAATAAAAGTCATGTTTTTTTTTAAAACAACCGAAAATCTATTTTTTTCAAAAACTAAGTGGAATGGTCGTTTACGTTGAAACGTTCTCAATGTCTCCAATGCAAATTTGATCGTGCCACAAGGAAGGGTTAGAACCGTCCATAGCTGTCTTCACTTGAATGTGAGAAACTTTGAAATCGTGTCGTTTTGAGTCATCGAGTTGTTTTAGAAGCTAAGACTTCTAAAGAGTGTGGTGGGGTAGGGCCGTCCCATAGACGGACTGTTAGTCCATAGCAACCTTCAAGAGTCGATATGGCCAAGGTGACCCAAACCATTGGTGATTGGTTAAGCTAGATGTGGAGACATTTGAGCGTTAACCAAACGAGAGAAGTCTCGATGCAATAGGATATAGTTTGGACTTCATCCTTCGATGAGACAAGCTATTGTTTTTTATCGTAACATCATGGAGCAAATATTTTTTTAATGGATTTTAAAATATTTAGTAGTTGCATCATGCATCATACTTTTCTAAATAATTGAGCATTTATTTACACCGCTTTATTTATTCTTTTTAGTAATCATGTCGTTATCCCCTCTCTCAACTATTTTTAGCGTGAACAAATTCAACAGTTGAAATTATGTGGATTGAAAATGAAATCTTGATATTGTGATGACGGTAGAAAAGCACAAGTTCATGCTCACTACCCCTTGTCCTCTTGAGCCTGTCGCTGAATCGATTCAAGAGAAAAATGATGTTTATGTTTCTTGGATGCGTTCCGATGAGATCGCAGATGTTACATCTTGGCATCTATGAGTAATGTGTTGCAACAACAACATCGCAACTTTGAGACTGCCGCTCATATGATATTAAACATCACCGAAATGTTTGGGGATCAAGGTCGTCAAGCCAGCCAGACAGCTGTGTGTAACTTCATGAACTGCAGGATGGAACCTGGAACTCCTATCAGAGAACATATGATGTTGATCATAAGTTATCTGAACGAGATGGAGATCCTGGGTGCTCAAGTAGATGGCGAGACTCAAGTAAGAGGAGGTTATGAACTATTCATGTTTATCTAATGCATAAAAAGCCTGAAACTTTTGAAAAATTCAAAGAATATAAGAGTTTGGTTAAAAAGCAATTAGAAAAAAAAATCAAAACACTAATATCTAATCTTAATGGAGAGTACTTACTAGGAGAGTTCGATGACTTTCTGAAGGAATAAGATATTTTTTCTTAACTTACAGCACCTGATGCGCCACAACAAAATGGTGTGTCGGAGAGAATGAATCAAACTTTGATGGATATGGTTAGATCCATGATGAATTACTCATCCCTTCCAGATTCGTCATGGGGATATGCCTTACTAAAAACGGCATATATTCTGAACCAAGTTCCATCAAAGACGGTGCCTGGCACACCATATGAAAGATGGTATGAGCGAAAATCATTTGTCCACCATTTTAGAATATGGGGTTGCCCAATACATGTTCTAAGACCGAAGACAGGCAAGTTGGCCAGTCGTTCAGAATTGTACATTTTTGTAGGATATCCAATGGGAACGAAGGGGTATATCTTCTACAGTATGACTGATAAGAAAATATTCGTTAGTATGAATTCTTATTTTCTCGAAGAAGATTATATTTAAAGTGTAAAGCCGAGAAGCACAGTTGTGATAGATGAATTATTGAGTGGGAGAACATTGACTCCCTAATCAAAAATTATTTCTGATTCAATCATGGAAAAACCACGACAGGAGCCAAAGACTCTAGAGCCTCGACGTAGTGGGAGAGTCGTGAGACAACCTGAAAGATACATGTCCTATGGAGAAGCTTTGAAAGCTGTCTCAGACAAGGACCTAGATGAACCAATCTCTTACCAGAGGCCATGGTTGGTCCTAAAAAAACTTATGGCAGGAAGCCATGAACGTTGAGATACATTCGACGTACTCGAACGAGTCTGAAAACTTGTAGATCCTCTTGAAGGGATAAAATGCGTAGAATGTAAATGGATCTATAAGAAGAAAAGAAGTCTGAATGGGAATGTAGAGACATTCAAAGCTAGGCTAATAGACAAGGGCTACACCCAAAAGGAAGGTATAGACTACGAGGATACCTTCTCACCGGTAGCCATGCTTAAATCTATCTGAATCTTTTTGTGCATTGCTGTTGCCATTGATTATGAAATCTAGCAAATGGACATCAAGACTTTCTTTCTGAATGACAATCTTGAAGAGTTTATTTATATGGCTCAACTAGACGGATTCGTGGAGAAAAGCCAAGAGGGAAAAGTTTGCAAACTGTAGAAGTCCATTTATGGATTTAAGCAAGCATCACGGTCGTGGAATATTAGATTCAACGAAACTGTTAAAAACTATGATTTTGAACAGTTGGTGGACAAATCCTGTGTGTATAAGTTGATACACGAAGGGAATATGGTTTTTCTAGTCTTGTATGTAGATGATATTCTACTCATTGAAAATGATGTAGGAAAATTGTCTGATGTCAAGTTTTGGCTTGCAAAGAAATTTGACATGAAAGATCTTACAGAAGCTGCATTTGTCTTAGGTATTCAGATCTTTTGAGATCAGAAGAATAGATAAGTGGAACTTTCTCAAGTATCTTATATTGATAAAGTATCGGATCGCTCTGGTATGCAAAACTCCAAGAAATAATTTATTCCCTTTAGATATGGAGTTAGCCCCTTTAAGGAGCAGTCTCCCAAGACTCCTCAAGAAGAGGAATGCATGAGAAGGATACTCTATGCCCCAGCCGTAAGAAGCCTCATGTACATGATACTTTACACAATGCAGCTTGAATATGACGGGATATTCAAATTTTTATTTTCAAGCTGATAAGGACTCCAGGAGGTCCACTTCAGGATCGATGTTCATCCTGAATGATAGAGCAGTTGTATGGAGAAGTATCAAGCAATCTCGCATTGCTGATTCTACCATGAAAGTTGAATATGTGGCAACTTGTGAAGCTGTAAAGGAGGCTGTATGGCTTAGGAAGTTCTTAAAGACTTTGAAAGTTGTTCTAGATGCTGACAAGCCCATGACATTTTATTGTGATAACAGTGGGGGTGTTGTGAATTCTAAAGAACCTAGAAGCTATAAGAGATCCAAACACATAGAACGTAAGTATCACCTAATTAGAGAGATTGTCCAGCGTGGAGACATTGTGACGCATATTTAGACCGTCAACAACCTGGCAGATCCATTCACGAAGACTTTAAGTTTTAAAGTTTTTGATGATCATCTAGAGGGCTTGGGGATAAGAGATTGTACACGCCTATTTTAGTCCAAGTGGGAGATTGTTGGAATATGTCCGTAAAGTAACATGTAATAACTATTTATTTGTATTTAGTTATTTCTCAGACATTTGTATTACTGATTTTTTATGAACAAATTGAAAGTTTTATTTTAAATTAAAGCGTGTTAATAAATTACTCAAGTTCTGAAATTATTGTCAACGAAAGAAGAGTGAAGACAGAAGCGTCTCTAGAAGAACTCTTCTAAAATAGTTCAGAACGATATTCACAGTTTTAGGATCGACTGGGCGATCGAATCCGCTTACGAATGTTAGGTTAAACCGTTGGATGTCAGTTTTGGGGCATAAGAGTGGAGACTCAAATGGTTAACCTAAATATGTTATGAACATGTTGAATAGACCGGTAATAAATTAGTTTAGAGCCCAAAAACCATTTATCTAGCTTTAAATCTAATTATTACACCTTAAGGGTATTTTCATAATTACCTTAATCCTGAGATTAATACGTAACTTGACTTGATTAGTTGCAATCTTTGATATGTCAAATGAGTCAGTTTGAATTGGCGGGCAATACATCTGTTGTTGAGATTGTAATTTAATTAAGTAGGAGTTGCGTGATTCACATATATGAAAATTCGTAGTTGGATTGCTTAAATAACAATAAAACCTTTATGTTTTATTGATGAGTGTGTGAATAAATTAACTTGGCCAAGTACTTGATGAAATGAGTCATTGAATAAGACTTGTGAATTGTACGAGACAATTCACTATAATGTCTTTCCTATTCACAGTCACTAAAGGAGTTAAGAAAATAATAACAAGAGGGGTAAAATGATAATTTTACATTCCGCTCTTGTTGCTGATATTCACGATGGGTATTATGTTAAAATATTTTGTGGACCGTGAAAATAAAATGGATTTTATTTACACCAACAGAAAAAGTAGCATGCATGAATCGAGAGTTGATTTGGCATCAACCATATAGTGGAGTCGTACGATGTCAAGATTAAATAGGTTGAAAATTTATGGAATAGGTATTTGAATCCTAAGCTTTGTTCATGTGGATCCATTCGGTCCGAGATATAGCTCAGAGAACAGAAATAAAAAAACGAACTAAGTTGAACCAAAATGTGTTTTAGTGCCAAAGCATATTTCTTACATCTATATGTGATAGGTGATGTTAGTTAAGTTAGTTAAGTGTAATTGTTGTGTTGAATTAATTATTTATTATTTCTAATTATTAGATAATTAGGTAAATAAAATTAATTAATTAATTAATTGATAATGATAAATTATGTTTATCAATTGGATTGATGAATTTTGATACAACTAAAAATTCTAAGAGATCATGTAAGTTTAGGCAATAATAGATAATTAGAGAAATTTTCAGAAATTTTATAGTGTATGGGTATGTTTGTAAATACTAAAAATTATCTTTTGATAAAAATTTAATAGCTATTTGATTGCAAAGAGATAATGAGGATAAGATACAGTTGTTATCAACAAAAAAAGAGAAACGTTTTCTTCTCTCACTATTGTTGCCGCCGAAATTAATCTGAAGAAATGAAGATTTGATTTTTCTTCTTCGTTATGAGAGTTCACACTCAAATTCCTACGTAAAATTTTTCTGAGATATATTTCTGAATTTAATGGGTGGTTGTTGGTGGATTAATTCAGAAATTGTTCGTGGAAGATTCAGTTCGTGATTTTGATCTTAAAGCTTGAAGAACGCTCGAAAGAGTTCCACCAATTCAAAAAAATTCTGATACAGAGTAAATGTGAAAAATCATTTTCCCTTCATCTATTCGTTTAATATCGTATATGCATGATCAAACTAAAATTGATTTTAAATTATTTAATATGATTAAATAAGTTAAATAAAAAATAATTTTACGCTCACGGACCATTCGTTTTAGAATATAATTATACTAGTATCATATACTTGTCTAATCAGACAATGAGTTATAATATAAAAAGGTTGTATGGTTTTTTTTATAAATATGATTGTACTAGTATCCAATACATGTCTAATTAGACAATGAGTTAGAATATAAAAAAATTATTTAATATGATTAAATAAGTTAAATAAAAAAAAATTTACGCTCACGGACCATTCGTTTTAGAATATAATTATACTAGTATCATATTCTTGTCTAATCAGACAATGAGTTATAATATAAAAAGTTGTATGATTTTTTTATAAATATGATTGTACTAGTATCCAATATGTCTAATTAGACAATGAGTTATAATATAAAAAAATTATTTAATATGATTAAATAAGTTAAATAAAAAAAAATTACACTCACGGACCATTCGTTTTAGGATATAATTATACTAGTATCATATACTTGTCTAATCAGACAATGAGTTATAATATAAAAAGTTGTATGATTGTACTAGTATCCAATACATGTCTAATTAGACAATGAGTTATGATATAAAAAAATCATCTTACACTCCATGTACTTTATTTAAATGACAATGTCACCTCTCTAGCTTAAAAATGGACCCGATCTCTCTCCACTACATATTAGGTTTCACTGACAAAAAAACCCAAAACTATTAAATTTAAAACTAACACCGTTTTAATAATACATAATACCAAAATTAACATTGTTTTATTTCCAAATCTGAAAACGTCAAAAACACTTATATTAATATTCAGACTAAAATTCACCTAAACTCGAATCGAACCTGACCCTGAGCTCCATTGAGCTCTGGGGCAGAGCTCCATTTTTTGTCGTCTACTCTCTCAGCATGAGGTTAGGCTTGAGATAGTCACCGAAATAGGAGTCTAGTCGTCCGTCAAAAAACTCGAGGTTAGCTCCTTTCTCGTTCTTCTAGCGGCGACCTTTGACTCTATAACTTTAGGTTAGAGAGTTAAGAATGGAGGTCATATGTTCTTCTTCAGTTGTGAATGACACGGGCTTGCTAAGGAAGTGAGCGTCCGCCTCCTCTCAGAGCTAGATCCAACTCAATTTCAATCTTCAACCGTCGTTCTCCTATGTTGCCGGCATACACGAGCCATTTTGATGTTCTCCTATGTTGTCGGCGTACACGAGCCATTTTGATGTTCTCGTCTCCCCTTCTCGTGTTGAATTTGTCTTTGCGAAGGGACACGAATTTGAAAGTAGTTGCTACTTTCAGTTACCTGAGATGTCCTATCCATGTGGTCACTTCTGGACTCAACCTTAGGGTGGTTCAGGTGCAGATTTGCAGTGGTCGTCGATGTTCTCTCACATTTAGATATAGTATGATATCTTTACGATGATAGTAGTAAGATAGGATTGTAGATGGTCTACTTTGTCGTGAATGCATTCAACATGATAAGTGACTGTCCTCAAAGTTATAAACTACACATTATATAAGTATTTTACCATTGGGAATTTTGGAATCCAGAATCCACCATGGAAATGTGAGAAAGATGCTGCACAAATCAGCAAGGAAACATTATTGAATTTTCTTTTTACAGAGAAACTTGAAAAACCCAACAGTAACACTATTGGGAAGAACCCAATAGTAACACTAGTTTCTAACTTATTCCTCACAACTCCCTTTCAGCATAATTTGATAAACATGTGAGAGAGAGAGAGCGGAGAGAGAGAGAGAGAGCGGAGAGTTTGCCTACAAAGACCCCAGCTGCTTTCACGTATAATATACCATTTATCAAAGCAGAAATGTTCAGTCTCTTGTGCTCTCTTTGATCCATTCTAGGTACTGGAGACTACCGCCATTGATGGGCAAGGCGATTACTTCCGGTACACTGAGATAAGATATACGGCAAGAAACAGGAAGAAAGAATCAGCACTACTGCAGAATTAACGACAACGTGGCAACGAAAAAATTTGGAAGACCACCGCGGGACTCAATCTATATATGTATATGTGTGTGTGTGTGTTTGTGTAACTAGACACTTCATATAGAGCGGTGGTTGAATAATTAAGATCCATAAACAATGTTTAGTTTCTTACTTTAACATTCCAGACTGAAACTACATTGACCTTCTTCATTCACAAGTTATTTCATCTTAAATTTTAAACAATGAAGGAAGTTTGAATTTGAGGCTTACTCGTATGGGTGATTTGCCTTAACATGCTCTGTCAGAGCTTCCAGAAGTGATTGCCTTGTCTTGATTATAAGAAGTTCCTCAGCATCTGTCTGGATCTGTACACCAGAATGATAGAATTACTCAGAGAAAAGAAATTACAAACTCGACAGCACTAATGAAGACTTGCTTAGATGAAATGAGTTCTCTTTTGATGCGACAATAACATCAATCATAGATCTAGATAGAATTTACGAAAAGGGGAAAGATCACTGGCAAAAGGCTGAATCGTTAGGCATTAATCTCCAAACTTCCCCATACTCAGAGAGAATCTAAATCAATAGGGCAATGATACCCATACCTCTCCTTTCCATTGGTAAACAGATTCAATACCTGCATTAATAAAGTTATTCCAAAATTTAATAAATGAAAGTAAAGATTGATATCAACTGTTCATATGATTCCTACATCCCACTCAAGAAAGTCACTGCAAATAACCACTCAAGAGTAAAATATGAAAGATGAGGTGACAACAACAATTAGTTAAAGAAAGAAAAGATGTTGAAGAACAAATACAATAAGGAGAAAAGGATAAACTCGTAAACCTATAAATAAAATAAAACGAATATAATAAATTAAAATGTTTACAGATGTTGGTTAAACTTTCTACTCCTCGCACATCTTTTATTTTCTCGGTTACTTCGTGCATCTATTTAACTATCAAATAACAAGTATCTAATTGCTCCTGCGTTCTAGAACTGGTAAAGCAGCTATTGA
Organism: Datisca glomerata; assembly: GCA_003255025.1. Taxonomy (NCBI): domain Eukaryota; kingdom Viridiplantae; phylum Streptophyta; class Magnoliopsida; order Cucurbitales; family Datiscaceae; genus Datisca; species Datisca glomerata. The sequence continues at coordinate 4,933,400 of QANY01002976.1, forward strand.
TGGCGTTTCCTCATTCAGGAAGAAGAAAAAGATCTCCAATTACAGAAAAAATCCTGAAGCTGAACCTTCATTTCTTTAAAGAATCTACAGAGGGCTAGCTACAATGATTTGATTCGTGAGAACTAAGGTGGTGACCGTGGAAAATGTAATAAGCTTAAAAAAATACAATACAATTATCCAAAAATTTCAAACTGTTTTAACTGTTCTTCTCTCCCACATACACCTTAACCTGTTTTAAATAAGATTAGTAATTCGGATTTAATACTTCCATTCAAAGCAAGTGTGATCCGGCAAACTATATGATGAAAAATGTAGAGTATGAAGAACATACCAGGTACTAAATTAACACAAGCAGCAAGTTTTTCTCCAACAATGCTTTGAGCCAATTTCTTGCCTGAAGAAAAATATGCAATTATGAAACTAGAAATCAAATTGGCAAAGCACTATGCAAGATAAAGCTAAGCTTAACAACATAAAATGTCCATGGGTCTAAGCTCAAAAACAAAATAGTTTAAAAATCTCAACAATGTCCAAGTCTGATTAATTCCACCACACTTTTGAACCTAAAATAAGCAGAGGCCAATAAATGACTACTAAATTCAAAGATCAAGTTACGTAAATTCTTCGAGATAGAGGAACCTGTTTCTCTGTTCGGAACAGTAACGTAAACAACGATGCTTGGAACAGTGCTACTATTCCCCTCCATTCGGATAGAATGCAAGGTCTTAGCTGGTTCCTGACTTCCAACCTTGGATCTGAAACCATTTCCCGTTTCAAAATCACAGAGAAACCCGAAAATTAAAGAGAAATCATAGTAAAGAAATCGAACAAAGTGCAATAGGAAGTACTTCAAGAAAGGGGCAAAAGGACGAGACTGAACACAACCCGTTCTGAACGCGGAGGAGGAGAAGAAGTAAGGGCTTAGACTGGAGATTCCAAAGCTGAGGACGCAGAATGCACCGACCAACGGCAAACGACGACGTAGAGAAGAGGCGGAGACTACCGGTGATGTTGCTCGACTGCAGAGTGCCAGAGCCATTCACAGACGGTGACGTTGCGTCTCTTTTTATCACATCCGTTTCATCGCGCGTCTTTCCCACGCCCATTTTGATTACTTGATGCTTTTACCTTGGGAACAAATGCAATCTTTGGTTCCAGAAACTACTCTCTTATATCTGATTGCGCGACGTGTATGGTGATCCATTAAGAGTCTGATTGAGCATCACCAACGCTGCGACCTGGCGTCCCAGCTCAAAAATTTTAGACCCGTCATGTCCCGACGGTACCTTGACTAATCAACGAAATGAGCATTTTTCATCCCCGAATAAAAACATTATTCGGGTTCTGTCCCGCGAGATCGATACTAAGGTCGGGCCCTCAGAACGGGTCTTGAAACGGAGACTGTGTCACACTGCGCTACGCACAGTAACACCCCCACAACACTTTGTATTTAAAAAAAATTAGTAAAAACATATGTGAATTTGACGTGATACTTGAAATTATACCATACAACATTACTTTTTTAGTAATATGGAAACTACTTTTATTTCATCAATTTCTCACATTCTTAAGAAATATTATATCATTTGTAGTTTTCTAAAAATTATATGAATATCTTTCTCTAAATTCTTTTATTTGAAGTTTTATATTGTTAATAACATAAATGTTACATAATATAAATTTTATAAATGACTAATGAAAATATTATTGTTAACTAAAAAATAAATATTCTTTGTGAACAAGTAAAAAATACTCACTGCCACATGGATAAGTAGGGCCAACCAACAGAAAAGCAAAAACAGAGAGAGAAGACTGATGTTGCGAGACACCCGTAAATAAATGAAGAACGGTTGGACATATACCGAGAACAGTAAAGAGCATCAGAATGGGAAAAGCTGACTGGCTAAAAGGAAAGACTGACGAAGGACCCACGCCTCTGAACGGGAAAAGGAACCTGAGACTCAGAGAACTACTCTGAACGAGCAATGCATTCGTTGAACTATGCAAAAACAAGGAGAGAAGGATTAGAAGAAGAATGGGAACGGACGAAAGGGATCCAGAATGACAGTCAAGTCTCAATGATTGATTAGGTTGTTGAATGACTCGAACGAGACAGGATGGCAGGCCACCAGGTGGCTATGGCTGACTGACTCGAACCACAAGAAATCACCAAGTGACTATGACTAATTGGCGGCTGACTAAGACATATGGAAATGATAAGTAAGGAAGGGAAAGAGAGCCGTACCTGGCAGAAAAGATCCCCGCGAATGGGTGTGATCTCTAAGCATAATGAGTGCACCCGAGACCATAGGAGAGGATAATCATTCCCACACACACATTCAATACAACTCAAACAAATACAACTTAGAACATTTACTCTTTACACACACACACACACACACACACACACTCTCTCTCTCTCATTAATACTCATATAAATCAACCATTATCAATACGTTTCCCTTTGATCCTTAATTAGCGAAAAAAAATCCTTTACATTTTGGTGCTTTCATTGAGAGCTGAGAGAAAATATCAAGAGGTCCACCCTCGAAGACCATAAACATGTCTAGAACCAGATCCATCACAACCCTGAATGAGGACAACATAACTAGAAATGGAGATGACCACATAGATCAACCAACCCCACAAACGAAAATGCTGCAGACGATCCTGAACAGGATGCATGAGATGGAATGGAAGAACGCTGAAGCAATACGTCACGTATGGCAGAATGTGTAAGATCATATCAACACACTACAACAAGAACTTGCAAAACACAAGTAGGGGTCAGTCAACGGGTGAATGATGGTGAACGGGAAAATAACAATGAACTAAAAGCCCATTGTAGGGGTAACCGTCAAGGTGAAAGACAAGAAGACCACGAGAATAGTAGAAACATGCGATGGGAAGAGGAAGTCTAGTCATAGAACCTCATGAAGGAGGCTATGGGAGAGGCTGAGCAATCTCAAGTCATGTCAAATGAAGCAATAGAAGAACTGTTGGAACAAAAGATGATGGAAATGAGGAATCTCGGGAGTACGGGAGAAACCTCGAATCTCTTATCCGGACACCATTAAGCCTAGAAGTCCTAGCAGCGCCCGTACCCAAAAAATCCGTTGCTCCCAGATTCAAATGCTACGAAGGAAAATTGATCTCGTAGACCATCTTCGATGACTCAGACAAGACATGGTGTTGTACCAATATGATGACAAGTTGTTATGAAAAATGTTCCCCACTAGTCTAGACGGGATGACTTTGAAGTGGTATCACTCCTTATCGATGCACTCGATCGCGAGCTTCCCTATCATGTTCTTCATTTTCATAGAGGAATACTCTACTTACCATACAGACATGGAAGACTAGGAACACTTGATGACAATCTCTACCAAGGAAGGGGAGTCCCTGCGGGAGTACACTCATCACTTCAAAGACGAGATGGCCAAGGTCGAGATCTGCGACGACTGGTTCGCTGGATTGGCCTTTTCATGAGGTCTAGACCCATAATCACCTTTTTTCGAGGATCTGTTAAAAGTGAAACCCCTTTCTATGGTGAAAGTTTTCCAACGGGCGCAAGCATACATCACTCAGGATGAATAAAATCAGAGTATGCAGAGAACGACTAAACGGGAGAAAGAGGAATCGCGGAAAAAGGAAAGAGGCGTAAGACCCAAAAGAAGGAGGCACGACGGAATAGAAAAGAGAAGATGGGAAGAATATCAAGCAAGAAAGAATCATGTACCCAAGATGAGATATTGATAGAGTCCACCCAAGGGACAAACTCTACACACTGTTGACCATTCCGGTCAACCAGATACTGGAGGCTATCAAAGACAAACCTTGCTTGAAAAGACCAGCCCTGCTCACCAAGGAACCAAGCTACAAGGATAAAGATAAGTATTGCTCCTACCACAGGAGCAACGAGCATTACACACGAGACTATTTTCAATTTAAAGATTATATTGGACAACAGATCAAGTAAGGGTACCTTAGTCAATTTGTAAAGAAATATGAACTGAAGCGGGAGGCAGAGAAAGACAGTCGTGGGGAAGATAAGCGAGACAATGAGAAGCAGCCTCTCCACATCGTTGACACGGTTATAGTACTAACTGAACAAGAAGGAACGACGAAAAAAGAAAGGAAGATATACTGCAAGCGGTCAATGTTAGGAAGACATCCACAAAAACCCTCAGACATCAATTGGAGTCTGCCACTGGTGTTCGACGATTTACATCTGGAACACGACGGGCATGATAACGATGCCCTAGTCATCTCAATACAAGTTAGAAACTGCCTGTTGAGGAGAGTCTTGGTAGATGACGGGAGTACAATGAACATCATATACTGAGCAGCCGTGGAGAATATGTCCATGACAGATCAAAAGTTACAAGGGACTTCGTAGTCATTGATTGGTTTCAACGGAGCCATCAACTACTCGGAAGGAACTCTGACTCTCCCAGTGAACGCGGATCCGTTTAACTATATGATCGAGTTCATGGTGCTGGGAACGACATTCCCATAAAATACGATCATGGGGAGGACCTGGCTCTACAAGATGAAGGTTGTACCCTCAACGTTCTACCAAGTGTTGAAGTACCCATTACCAGAGGGAGTGAAAAAAATAAGAGGTGACCAGGTTGTAGATCGCATCTATTCAGTGAACGCTTTAGAATCTGATAATAAAAGGGTTGTGGATAAGGCCGAAGGAAAAAGACTCGCGGATTTATAGAAATCATGGGAAAATGGGCAAGACATCCTGAGGTATGAGGCGTGAGAGGAAACAAAGCTCATATGTTTAGAAGAAGGAACCCAAAAGATGACTAACATTGGCGCCCGTCTCGAGGAAAATGAGAATAGAAAGTTGGTGAAATTTCTAAAGGAAAATGGAGATGTATTTACAGGAACGACACAGGAGATGCCCGACATTCCAGAAGAGATCATCTTTCACAGGCTAAATATGGATCCCACCATAAAACTTGTAAAACAAAGAAGAGAAGCTTTATCCCAGAACGAAATCAAAAGATCAAATAGGAGGTCAAGAAGCTCTTGGTAGCGGATTTTATTAGGGAAGTAAACTACCCCAAATGGATAGCTAATTTGGTAATGGTACAGATGAAGAACAGGAAGTGGAGGATCTATGTGGACTTCACTGACCTAAATAAGGCATGCCCCCAAAATGAATACCCACTGCCAATGATAGATCAAATGGTAGATGCCACTTCAGGGCATGAACTGCTCAACTTCATGAATGCTTACTTAGGCTACAATCACGTGAAAATGTTCCAACCTGATCAGGAAAAAACTTATTTCATTACTGAGTACATCGTCTATTGTTATAAAGTCATGCCATTTGGTCTAAAGTATGAAGGTGTAACTTATCAAAGGCTGGTGAACAAAATCTTCCGCGAGAAGATCGAGAAGAATATAGAAGTTTATGTTTATGACATGTTGGTAAAAATTAAGAAGCGGGAAGACCACATTCAGAACCTTGAAGAAGCATTTTATGTTCTAAGGAGAAATTCCATGAAGCTGAACGCAGACAAATACATTTTTGGAGTAGCGGCGGGAAAGTTTCTTGGGCACCTAGTTACACAACGGGAAATCAAAGTAAATGCCGAACAAATAAAGACAATCATAGAAATGAAGACCCCGTAGAACCTCAAATAAATCCAAGGGTTGACGAGGAGATTAGCTACTCTGAACAGGTTCATCTCCATGTCAACGGACATATGCAAGCCTTTCTTCTAGAGGTTGCAGATTAAGGAGTGTGAAGAAGCTTTTGCCAAGATTAAGGAGTACCTAACAACTCCCCTCTTACTCTCCAAACACACTCCTGGCTAGCAACTTCTGTTATACATAGTCGTCTCTACGGGGGTAGTCAGCGCAGTACTCATCAAAGAAGAGGAAAAGAAATAAAAACATGTATACTTAGTGAGCAAAAGTCTTGTAGCGATAGAAATGAGATATAAATGAATGAAGAAATTGGTACTGGCCATTATAACTGCATCATAAAAGTTAAGGTCTTATTTCCAGGCCCACAACATTAAGGTGTTGATGGATTCTCCCATTAAAATCCTTCTACACTCAATGGAGGCAAGCGGGAGAATAACAAAGTGGTCAATTGAGCTAAGTCAGTGCGACATCAGTTATGAACCCCGAACTTCAATAAAAGAGCAAGTATTAGTAGAGTTCGTAGCAGAATTCACTGAAGGGAAAGTCGAAAAGGAATCCCGTCAAACGGATGAAGAAGGAACATGGAAACTCTTTGTTGATGGTGCATCAAATAATAGGGGAGCAGGAGCGGAAGTAGAAATACAAACACCTTTCGAGGAAACATTTGAGCACTTCATCTCCTTCGGATTCAATGCTTCAAATAATGAAGCAAAGTATGAAGCTCTGATCCTGGGAGTTTCTTTGTTGTGTGAGGTAACCCATGTAAAAATACTTTATGATTCCATACTAATTGTGAAATAGGTCATGAGGGAATACATAGCCAAAGATGAACGAATGTTGAACTACTTACAACGAGTAAAAGATCTTCTCGGTACGTTAAAAATTACGAGATCCAACAGATCTAGAGAATAGAAAACGGGCACGCAGATGCATTGACGAATCTGGGATCTTCACTACGCTTCCGCTATAAAAGGTATGTCCCTGTGGAAATTCTGAAGGAGCCAAGCATCTAGCTCCCATAGAATAACGTGGCTGATGTAGAAGTTGAACGGGAACCCAGATGGCAGGACGACATAATCTGCTTCCTTAAAGAATGAACGCTTCCTAAAGACAAACTACTAGTCAGAAAGGTGCAACAATGGGGTGCTAGGTACATGATGATTAATGGGGTATTGTATAAGAAAATGTTTACAGGACCGTACCTAAAGTGTGTATGGGAAAATGAGGTCCAGTATGTGTTAGCGGAAATTCATGAGAACATATGTGGAAACCACACTAGGGTAGATCACTAGCCCATAAAATCAGGAATGAAGGATACTACTGGCCTCGAATGCATCAGGATACCAAACAGTATGTGAATTGCGATAGGTGTCAACATTCCACGCCTGTAGCAAAAATGGCCCCCGGAGAACTTAAAATTGTGGTTAGTCCTTGGCCATTCATGTAGTGGGCCTTGGACATTGTCAGGTCACTCCCCATGGCACCCACCCATAAGGGATTTTTTATTGGTAACAATGGATTATTTTACTAAGTGGCTCGAGGATGAATCCTTTGCCAGAATTCATGCGGGAGAAGTGAGAGGTTTCTTATGGAAAAACTTGGTGCGTAGGTACGGGATCCCCCAGATCTTGGTATCTGACAACGGACTTCCGTTCATCAAGAATTTAGTAAGAACATTTTATGAAAATCTGAAGATCACAAACCACTTCTCCATGCCCTACTATCCACAGGTGAACGGGCAAACAAAAAGATCAAATCAGGTCATACTTGATAACTTGAAGAAATGGCTGGAGTCCGCTAAAGAGAAATGGGTGGAAGAGCTACCCTCAATTTGTGGGCATACAGAACAACTCCTAGAGAGACAATGGATGAAACCCCATTCGCCCTTGCATACAGAGCAGAAGCAGTCGTTCTCATGGAAATTGGAAGCCCCGCCATAAGATCCGAGTTAAATGAACAAAAGAACGAGGAGCTCCTAAGGAACAACCTTGGCGGCCCTGATCAGAATGACTCATTACAATCAGAATATGAGATCTCATTTCCAAAAGAAAGTAAGGAAGTGGGAATTCCAGACCGGTGATCTGGTTCTCAGAAAAATCTTCCAGATGGAAGAGAAGCTCGGCCCAACATGGGAAGGACTATACGTCATCAACAAAATAGGAGGAATCAGTTATTACCACCTAAAAATGGGAGAAGGAATGGAATTGCAGAAACCATGGAACGCAGTTCATCTGAAGAAATATTTTGTATAAGGAATGTAAAAACTCATTATAGTGAAACACATTTCCCGTGGTTTTTTCCCGCAAGGATTTTCCATGTTAAAACATTGGTGCCAGTCTTCTCTTTTTAGCTGAATCATTACTACATGAAAATAAGGACCTAAAGGTCCTTGGGAGGGGAGGTCATAAATCCTGCTCCCAAAATAAATTAAGGGCATAAAAAGTCATTGGGCAGTTCATAAGTCCTACTCTCAAATGGAACAAGGGGCATGGAAAGTCTTTGAGAGGGGCATCCCATAAGTTCTACTCTCAAAAGGAAAAATAACTAAAAGAGTAAAAACCATGGAAATAGGTGACTCAAACAGGCCCGCTTCATCACAATAGGAATAAAGAAATTGCAACAAATGGAAGAACGAGCCCATTAAATTATAAACAGGGAGGGAGTTCCAGCCTCGATGGATGGAATATAGAAACAGTCAAAACGTGTAAGCATACTCTTGCCTGAGCATTCCTTGAAAAAATTTCTAAGTAATTAAGAAAAGTGAAACTAGTTACGAGAAAAACTTTTTAAAGGCAAAATGGGCACGAAGAAAACAGGTAACCAAAAAACCCTTTATGCATTCTAAAGTGCCTTTTGGCCTAAACTTCTTATCGCTTTCCCATTTGTGGCAGTTTTGTCTCCCGTCCCTACCGATAGTAACTGATCAACTTACTGTTGAGGTTCAAGAGCATATCTTTTTCCATTATTAGTCTCTTTCTATCTCGGAGTGGACTAAGGCATCAATCTGAACTCCAAGCCCTCTCGCTTGGGAATAAATGCTTCCCTAGCTGCTTGCCGGAGAAAAACGAAGCCTTAGAAATTGTAAATTCATCCCTCCAAGCGGATAAAGGCTTAAACCTATTCATCTATCCTATCCCTCGCTTTACTCTTCTCATCGCTTCTCAAAATTTTTGTTGTGTTAGAGAAAAGAAAATCTTCGAGAAAAGGAAATTTTCGTTAAGTGTTTGAGAAAAGTTAATTATCTTTCAAGAGTTTTGTTAGGGAAATCTATTCCCGTAGTTGGGAATGATAGGAAAAGTGACTGTTATTGAGAAAAAAAGGAAAAAGACAGAACTTGCTACAAAAGGCCATTTCATTTAAAATGTGAAAAATTACAAAAGGATCTAGTCAAAGAAAATGAAAAATACAAGAAAATGAAAATGCAAGGAAAAGAAAAATTATGAGAAACAGGAAAAAAACTAAGTCTCCACCTCCCCCTCGGGAGTGGCATCAGCATGTGCCTCGGAAGAGGTAGTGGGAATAACCTCGGAAGATGGGTTAGCAATTGAAGCGGGAAGCTCAGTCTCAGGGTCAGCAGGCTCGTTAGGAAGTGAGACGAGGGACATGCAGGGAGGCTTGTCAGCCTTGGCCTCGGGGTAGCCTGCGATGTAAGCCATCTGTTCGAAATCATCAACCATAGCCTGGTACTCGGCCTCAAGTCTAACCTCCTATTCGCGTGACTTAGCCAAAACTTTCTCGACCTCAGCCAACTTTGCCTCGACAAGGGTAAGGTTTTCCCCGCTTATCTCGGCAATCTTCTCTGCCTTCTTCAGAGACTCCTCAAGCTTTTCATGTTTAGCCGTGGCATTGTCCAGGTCAACAGTAAAACGGGCAACAACCAATTGAAGATCGTCTTTCACCTTCTTAAGGTCATCCCATTCTGCGACAACGACACCATGAGCCTTTATGGTCTTTATCACCTTCCTTTTCTAACCAGCCATCTCTTCCTTAGTAGAGCGAATGCTCTCTTGAAGCCCATTGCGATAGGTCACAGCCTGTTAAAAATGTTATTAAACAAATTGATAGGGAAGTTGCATATAAAAACTAAGGATATAAAGAAATGAAAGAAAACAGAAGTATATGCATCAGAGTGCGACCCAGGTTGATGACCTTATCGTAGATGGACATCTGGCTGGTGAAGTGCAGGTGCGCCCACGTCAAACATAATCCTCTTTCTGACCACGTGTGAAGGACGGGGGTCCTTCAGGAAGCTGACATTGGAGCGAACTGGTGGAGTCGCGGGGTATCTCCGCCACCTCCAGATGCCCGTCTCCTCAAATAGACGCTAGAAACCAGAGGAAGGAGGGGTTGGCGTCTTAGCAGGTGGGGGAGGGGGTGTGACAGTCCTCTCTCGAACAAGAGAAGCCTCAGTAATGGGGGCAGGGAGATCGGCCACAACAAAGGGGGGATAACATTGGAAGCGGGAATGAGGGAAGTGAAATCACTTGAGACGCTGCCTGACGAACTGGCAACCCCTGTTTTCTGGCGTTTGTTCTCGCTAGGCGTCCCCCACAAGTTGCTTTCTAGGTGCTTCAACATTTCAAGCTCTTCCCGGGCAAAGTGGAATAAGGCTTCCTCCTCAGCCTCTTTTCGCCTCGCTTCTCGTTCTCTCTCCTCCTCATCCTCTTCCTCCCATTCACATTCTGAGGTGTTGGAGGAACTAGACGGTTCAGCTCGGCTGAACGACAACATAAATGGTTCAGGGGATGTCCTAAACAGATGACAGGGTTCAGGAACTGGGGTAACAACAATTTCAATCTCCCTCCTCGGATCAAGTAATTCCTTTCAATCCCATTATGGGCAACTGTAAGCTGCACGGATTCGCGCGACTACGTCTTTCAGAACGAAGAACCTCTTGTTCATATTCTTGTTTTCACAAAGCAAAAGACAAACATGTTAGTATTCAAAAAATAACAACAAATAGCAAAGTAAAATAGAAGCGCAAGAAGAAAAAAAGGAAAGTGAGCTCTGGCTACTAACTAAACTCTCTCCAGATCCGGCGAACGGTCCAACGATCATCACCGCCCTAGTTGCCGCCTATAAGGAGAGAACCATCTTCCCAACCTTTATCCCAACTGGGGAGGCCAATAACTAGCCCTCTCCACTTCTAACTCGTACATGGAGCCAAATAATAGGAAGTTACGTGCCTTTTCACTATGTACACAACACGGATCACATCTACACCTATATTAAAATTGTACCTCCTATTGAGGGCTTCAATCCCTAAGAGAACCCCATAAGTGCTAGTTGTGTGTATTAGGAAGGGGCAAGGTTGAAGGTACTAAAGAACTCTTGAAAGAGATGAGAGAAGGAAAGTTTTAACCCTAAGGCTATGTACATGGGAGTTACAGAAATCTGGTATGGGAAGTTGCATGGGAAAGATTTGAGGATTCTTTTCCCGAAGCCTAAGACTACGTCTGGCGAGAAGACGTCCCGATGAAGGGTTAGAAAGTGACTAATTCATTCCTATTTCTAACTAGAGGAACCAAAACCTTAAATGGTTGTTCTTCCATCGCCGCCTAATGAAGAAAGATAGAAGCATATAATAAAGAATAAGAGAAATGGAGAAGATGAGGGACTTATAGAAAATGAAAGTATGCGTAAGAGAAAGATTGAAGAAGATAAAAAGTCATATAGGTTGCAGACGCGAGGGAAAGGTTCAATGGCACTAAAGGATTTGAAAAAAAAATGGTTCACAATTAATTATGAGAAGACATAAAGGTAGCAAGTGCATGGAAAAAATCAGCTAAATACCAATAGTCGCTTACAATGGGCTAGTGGCGTGGTGACAACTGGAGAAAAAGAAACTCATGGCCTGAAAATACGCACTACACGAGAATGGGTAGATGAAACGACACGCGTGAGGAATGAAAGAAGAGTCATGCACGCGAGTGTGTAACGACACGATCTTACAATAGGAAGATAAGTGGACACAAAGAAAAGACATAATGAAATTTTTTAGGAGCATGCCAGCAACCGCAGAAATGAGGCAATGGTGGTATGCCATTTTATTATTTAAAAATGACAACTTTTCTTGCGTAATAATTAATGTTTTGCAAGATAAAAGAAGTAACGAACAAGTGAAAACGAACCAAGGATAACCACTCCCCAAAACTGGACATGTGATGGGAACATTCATTGCACTTCGACGTGCATCGCCGAAGAGCAATGAGGGAAAATAAACATGTAAAAACACTCACTGCCATGTAGACAAGGAGGACCAATCAAAGGGCTCGTAGAAAGCGGTAGAAAAGAGGAAACGGGAGAAAATACTAATGTCGCGAGACACCCGTAGACAAACGAACAAGGGCCGGATGCAAATTGAGAATGGGAAAGAGCACCAGGACAGGAAAAGCTGACTGGCCAACGGGAAAATAATGATATAGGACCCGTGCCTCTAAAATGAGAAAAATAACCTGAGATTCGGAGAACTACCCTAAATAGGCAAGGCATTCCCTGAACTGTGCAAGAACGAGAAGAGAAGGATCAAAAGAAGAATAAGAATTGACGAAAGGGATCCAGAATGACAGTCAAGTAATAATAATTGATTAGGTAGTTGAATGACTCGGACAAAATAGGATGGTAAGCCACTAAGTGGCTACAACTGACTGGTTCGAACCATAAGAAATTATCAAGTGATTGTGACTGATTGACGGCTAAATGAGACATATAGAAATGATAAGTAAGGAAAGGAAAGAGCGTCATACCTGGCAGAAAGATCCCCACGAATGAGTTTGATCTCTAGCATAATGGGTGCCTCCGAGACCATTAGGGGAGGATAATCATTCTCATGTCTTTTATTATTATTTTAATCAACTCATATAATTTAGAAAACATATATAAGATCACTGTATTAAATGAAACACATGCATTCAATACAACTCAAACAAATACAATTCAGAGCATTTACTCATTACACACACACACACTCTCTTTCTTTCATTAATACTCATATAAATCAACCATTATCAATACGTCTCCATTTGATCCCTTACACCTTATATATAATAAAGATCTTGAAATTAATTTTTACAGACATTCGCGTTCCTAATTACACAATTATCTAAATAATATGTATTTAATTTGTATATTACTCTTAAAATTATCTAAATAAAGTAAATGAGAAAATATGTGAAATACATAATTTGTATGTTATTTTAAGATGGCTTAGAGGGAAAAAAATCTCCTTTTTTAAACCTCTTTTAATGTAGTACTAGTTCACTTACACACACGTGTGATGCACGTGATTTCAATAATTTTCAAACTAATATGCTAAATTGTGCCATGATATATTCGTGAAAATAATATTTTCTAATATAATAATTTCTAAGATATGTGTTGAATGTTATAAACTAAATAGTAAAAGTTCTCAATGTAATCTTACTATATCTAAAAGCTTGCATCTTTGAAAGCATTCATTGAACAAATTTATCCAACTAAACTTCTATTATGCTCACATTTACCCTCTAAGCAATTAACCTTTTCATTTCCACCATTTCTATTAACATTTTTCATTAAACACCTTTTTCTTTGTAGTTAAGAACATGATAGACCATATGTTATAATGAATGTTATTATATGTTCAATGTAAACTGAAATAGTTACATAATTATAGAAATAATACTCATTAATTGGTAATAATACTTAAATTAAACACAATTAACCACAAGGGACAACGTGCATAACAAACATTTTTTCTTTATTAAAATATTGTCTTTTAATATTTTTCTTTTACTTCATTTATACTTTTCAAATTTCTCATTAAATATAAATATAAATTAAAACATCCCATTCTATTATCTAAAACTAGCTAACTTGGCTAACTTTTGATATATATTTGTTACACATTTATCCAACATAATTTTCATTATAGCACATGTGTCCTCACTAAAATTATATTTTACCAATTTGATTATTATATTAAATGAAACCCTTTTCCCTCAATTTTCATTAAAACGGTAAAAAAGAATGTTTTTTTTTATTTCCTTTGCATTGTCATATCATTTGCATTGACATGTATTTTACTTTGAAATTTAAAATCTCATTCATTCACTTACAACATAAAAAAATAAATCAAAACATTGAAAATAGATAAAAAAAAATAACAAACTTTATTAAACTTACATTACCATTTTCCCCATAATACCCTCTTACGGACAATTTCATCCAAGTGGTATAATTTATTGTTATAACAATACCATATATTATTTTGACACGGCTAAATATGATTAATTCACACATATACTCATACATACATTAAATACATTTATGTCATAAAAATTTAATGATTTTTTGTTTGTATAATTTAATGAAAATTTAATTGTTCTTACTGATATATTAATTAGTGATTTCAATTATTTAATACTTAATACTATATAATGAGTTTAGCAACTTTCATTTTTAAAGTTTATTTTAGAAAAATGAATCTTTTTTCGTTCTGATTTTTATCTGTCTTTTTATATTTACATTTTGCTTAAAAAATGATTTATTTTTGTTCTCATATAGACGTTAATTACAAAAGAAAAATGTTAATGCAAAGATAACAATCAGTTGAATTTTGCCGACTTATCATTTTTTATACTTCCATATACTGTGAAAACTTTTGAACCATGCAACACAATAAATTATTTTACATATTAAAGTATCATACCATGTGCAATGCACGTGCTTCATGACTAGTATTCCAAAAGATGAAATAAAACTAATTATATTTACAAAAAGAAATTAAATATAGCACCTTGGTAGAACTCATAAAGGCATGTTAGATTTTATTAAATATATATAGTTGTTTAAAGCTTTTTTCGTTTAAATGTATATTTTAACTCATAAATTTATATTTTATTCATTTTTTATATTTTTTCATGCATCATGTTTTTATTTCATATGTTATCCTACTTTAATTTAAGATATACAATTGATTGTAATAATTCATATCAAGATTTAAGAAGGGCAATTAAGGAATTCTATCAAGTAGTAAGGTAATTTGTGTCTAAAAATATTTTTCCCCTCTAATCCTCATTTACATATATACTAAAATTACTTTACCTACGTTGTGGTACATAATGTCAATACTGATAAATAATACAATCCTTAAAATTCAAAATTTTCAGACCTGAAGATGAAAAAATTATGTTAGATTATTAATTTTATTTTGAATTATTAAATGAAAGATAAGGATTAAAATAAAAAGAAAGTTATTCTTTTAGATAATGTTTAATCATGTGTTTTTGTCTCATTGATGACATTTAAGAATATATATACAAGTAATTTCTTAGTCAGAAATGAGGATTTGTAATGTTTATTACCGTTCATTTTCTATTCACCGAATCTAGTAAGCTCTTTTAAGCTAACTACTCTTTTGGTAATTAGAAGATATGGTATTTTAGATTTTGTAATTTGTAATTACTCGCGATAATATTAAATGCAATCAATAATAAAAAAACATTGTTTAATATTTTAAATTATTTTCGTATTAATTAAATAAAATAGAAAATCATGATATGGTACTAAGTGGAGAAATGTATTAGCCCAAGAGACAATAATTTTTCTAATTGGGACCCAATAAAATCATTTTCAAGAGCAGGTAATGCATTATATTAAAAGTTCACAATTTTTTAAAATCTTCTTCGTGAGGATTCTGATGATGAGAATTTCATCCCCTGTTTTTAGCCAAAATAAATTTTCTAAATGGACAAACCAAAAAAATATAGCAAAACAACAGGGGAAAGGTTCTCGAAGCTTTTGATTGCGTGTGTTCTTCATTAAGGTTTGATTGATGAAGAATTGAAAAAAAAAAGTGAAAGTAATGGCGAAAAACTAAACACCGATTTGCATGAATAACTCACCTTCTCCTTCCAAGCTTTTGTCACCAGATCGATTGAGAACTTAAAGCTTCAGAGAATGCATGCATATATTTGGTATTGTTATCAAGTTAGGTCATCCATTCATGTCAGCATCCTCCATTGGTCAAATCTTACCGAACTATTCGACATACAGACAGTAATTTAAATAATCTTTAGGATTTGAATGAGAAATCATTGCCACACCTGAATATTTGGTCCTCCATCATATTGGTGAAGAATTTGAGAAAATCATTGCACCTGGTTAGGATTTTGTCTTTCTTCTTCATTTTTTTTAGTGAATCTATTAATTAGATTTAGATGTGAAGAAAGATAGCCATTTCCAAGGATAAAATGATTTGATGGACCTCAAGAGCATCTAACTTCACCACATTGATCGAACTGACTTGTCAAAATTCTACTACTAGAGTAATGACGCAAAACCAAAACTTGAACCGGAAAACCAAACCGTCAACAGAACCAGAAATAAACTGAACTGAAAACTAAAACGGGACCAAACCTAAAACCAAATCAAGAAAACTTGAAGAAAAACTAGGAAAAACGTGGACACTAAGAATTGAGAGAAAAGAGAGTTAAAATGCTTATTTGGTGTGAAAGATGAGGAGAGGAATGCTTCATTTTATACTACTCATGAAAGAGAGGTGTCGTGAAGGGTATTTAACCCATTAAAAGGTCATTTAACCAAAATTAAGTCCGAAAACATTTTTTTCCTTTAAATTGTAAAATAAAAAATATTTTGGGTCTTAAACTACAAAGATATTTCATATTCTATGACTTTTAGGCTTCCTATCAAAAGGAAAAATAAACCTAGAGCAAAAGACAGCTCATTGGCTCATATAGAGAGAGCCTCTATACTTATTAAGTTATCACCCATGATACAAGCATCTCTATAGATACCACTCTAACATTTTCTTCACTTACAATGTGAGATTTTTATAATTCCCACCTATTTTTTCATTCACATTTAGCTCACTTTGGGAGATAATTTTTCATTCATCCCAAAACCAGTTATGACAAATTGATAGTCGATTTCGATGTACTCGCGGAGGATAACTTAAAAATCTGTAAACCTTACACTTTTTACGTAGTGGGTCTCACCTAAAAATTTTCCTAAAATTGATCCATGGAAATGTTGTAGAAACACCCATTTTCCAACAATTCCCCACATGAATGATAATTGACAGCCAACGACACGACAAATATGGTGATAAAATTATACGTTCTGAAACCTGCATAGGATAGGCAGGTTTTACTCTTTGAACCTTCCTTTGTGTCAGTATGTTGACTTTACTAGATGACTAATAGATACGATGTCTTTGAATTGTTCGGCCTTTTGTATAAATGATGACAAACTACACATAGGAGTCATCTCTGACACAGTTTAGTTCTCATGATTATGGTTCATTTTGGCCATGAACATCCTCCTGGTTCTGCAAGAGTTTCTAAAAAATTATGCCCTTACAATTCTTATAGAAGCAACCTCACTTCACTATCACAAATGTGATCTCTTAATTTAAGAGTAAACCAGCATTACTCCGCTCGGATCTCATAATTTTCGACCATAAGAATCATTAAAAGTTCAATTTAACCTGATCTCAACGGGTATCACTGTTTTCATCATAGGAATGGATAGAAAAAAAATCCTCATAGTGATCCGACTAAGTTTATTCAATTAGGTTGTCCCTTTGAACCTAAATCTTGAGATCTCCAGTCAACTAGGTTGAGTTTTCGTTGTATCAATTTATTTTTACACGGGCTTTAGCCCTATTCCCATCGATGACTTTTCAACTAACTCTATATTTACCCATTTAGTTAACGGATTGGCAATGTTATCCTTTGACTTCACATAGTCAAGAGTGATAACTCCTGTCAAGAGGAGTTGTTTAATGATATTATGTCTACGATGAATGTGTCTAGACTTACCATTATACATATTACTGTGTTCCCTTCCAATAGCATTTTGACTATCACAGTGTATGCATATTGGTGGCACATGCTTTGTCCATCTAGGAATATCCTCTAGAAAGTGGTGTAGCCACTCAGCCTCCTCCCCACATTTGTCCAAAGCTATAAACTCAGTTTCCATAGCGGATCTAGCTATACAGTCGTTTGATGATTTCTATGCTACGACAGCACCTCTTAGTGTGAAAACATACACACTAGTAGACTTCGTATCTTTCTTATCAGGTATCTAATTTACATCAGTATATCCTTCTAGGACCACTGTATATCTTGAATAGTATAGTCTATAACTCTGAGTATATCGTAAGTACCTCAGTACTCTTACAATGACTTTCCAATGTTCAGCTCCAGGATTACTCATGAATTTACTTAGTTTACTTACTGTATATGCTATATCAGGTTTTGTACAACTCATCAAGTACATCAGACTACCTATCACTCTAGAGTATTCTACTTGAGAGATACTCTCACATTTATTCTTGGACAAATGTACGCTTATATACATCGATGTTTTTATTCATCAGTGTCATCTTTGCCAATTTTCCAAGAATATAATCTACATGATGAGACTCACTTAAAATAAGTCCATCTAATGTTCTTTTGATTTTTATTCTCAATATGACATCAACAAGTCCCATGTCCTTCATATCAAATCTAGATTTTGACATGTCTTTCGTACATTTGATCATCTCATCATTACTCTCAACGATAAGCATGTCATAAACATACAAGCACACAATGATATATCCATTTTTTTGTATCTTTACCATAGATACATTTATCACATTCATTGATTTTAAATCCAATTAACATCATGTGACTCTCAAATTTCTCATGCTATTATTTTGGTGCTTGTTTCAAACCATACAATGATTTGACAAATTTACAAACTTTATTTCCTTGCCTAGGAGTGAAAAACCTTTTTGGTTGTTCAATATAGATTTATTCCTCTAAATCTCTATTCAGAAAGGCTGTTTTCACATCCATTTAATGAGCTTCAAGATTTTACAAAGATGCAATTGCAAGTATCATCCTAATAGAGTTTATTCTCGACACTGGAGAATATGTATCAAAATAATCAAGACCTTCCTTATGTCTCTAGCCTTCAATTACAAGTCTAGCATTGTATTTATCAATTGATCTATTGGCTTTCATTTTTCATTTGAAAATCCATTTGGAACCCAAAGGTTTACAGCCGGGTGGAAGATCCACTAGTTCCCAAGTATGATTTTACAAAATGGAATCAATTCAATCTTAATGGCCTCTTTCCAAAAAGGTCCTTCATGGGAGTTTACTGCTTCATTGAAAGTTTTTTGTTCACTTACAATCATATAGGTTAGAAAATCAGGACCAAAAGACTTTTTTGTCCTAGCTCTTTTACTCCTTCTAGGTTCTACCTTGACTTCTTCATCTAGGTCCTAACTATCTTCTTCATCAACAGTCTCAAGAAGTCTTTTTGAAGAGCTTGACTCTTCCTTAGACTTGTAAGGAAATACATGTTCAAAGAATGATGCATTCCTAGACTCCATTATCGTGTTCTTGTGAATCTCAAGATTGCTAGATTCATACATAATGAACCAATACGCACTATTGTTATTTACATAACCAATGAAAATGCAATCAATAATTTTTAGTCCTATCTTCACATTATTGGGTGTAGGTACTATCACTTTAGCGAGGCATCCCCACACTCGTAAATATTGGTATGAATATTTTCTACCTTTCCATAACTCATATGGGGTCTTATCATCTTTCTTTTTAGATCTCTTATTCAAAAGATAGTTAGCCATCAAAATAGATTCTCCCCACATGTTATGAGATATTCTAGAACTGAACAACAATGCATTCATCATTTCTTTCAAGGTATGGTTTTTGCACTCAGCAACACCGTTGGACTAAGGTGAATAAGGTGTTGTGGTTTCACGTATAATCCTATGTCGAGCACAAATCTCAACAAACGGTGATTCATACTCATCACCTCGATAATTTTTTAGTACAATAATTTTCTTGTTCAGTTGATTCTCAATTTCATTTTTTATAGACAATGAATTATTTTATAGCTTCAACCTTGCTCTTTAGCAAATTTACATAATCATATTTTGTGCTATCATGAATAAATGTTATAAAATACTTATTATCACCTCTTATTTGTACAAATTTTAGATTACATATATCACTATGAATTAAATCAAGTGGTTCAGTATTTCTTTCAATATTTTAGAATGATGACCTCGTTAATTTTTTCTTGACTCAAGTTTCACACTTGATTTTGAATCAATATGAAATATTGGTAAATGATCCAAGTTAATTAATTTACGCAAAGTATCATAATTAACATGACCTAGTTTATGTTATAAATTGGAAAACTCAATCAAGTAAGCAAAAGAACTAGCTTTATTAATATCTGGTTTGATCAAAGTCATTACATTGAGTTTGAACATTCCATCACATATAACCCTTACCAACATATATTCCCCTCTTAGACAAAACAATTTGTTTGACTCAAATACCATACAAAATCTATGGTTATTCAGTAGTGAACCAGACACAAGGTTCTTCTAGATTTCAGGTATATACAAGACATTGTTTAGAGTCAAATCCTTCTCAGAAGTTATCTTCAACACCACTTTTCCTTGGCCTTTGATCTCAGAGGTGGTCAAGTTCCCTACGAACAGCTTCTCTTCATGCTCGATAGCTTCAAACGTAGAGAACATACCTCATTCAGAACATACATGGTGGGTAGCTCCAGTACCAATCCACAATTCCTTTAGATTTGATCCAACCATGTTAACCTTAGAGACCACCATTGAGAGGTTGATATTATAAAGGTCTTGAGCAATGTTCTCAATCACATTAGCCTCCATGTTTCTCTTAGACAATCTATATTCAGAAGATTTGTGACCCTAGCTTGTCACAATAGTAGCACTTGCCTTGGAACTTTGGTTTCTTAGAAACCTCTCCTTTAGGTCCCAGCTTGTTTGGACCATTCCCTTTGTTATTGGTCTTTTTAGTTTTGGAACCTTGACCATGCTCCACAATGTTAGCATTTACTATAGCAATAGGGTTTGACCCTCTTCTTTCAGATAGCTTATTATCTTCTTCGATTCAAAGTCGAATAATAAGATCTTTGATGCTCATTTCTTTTCATTATGCTTGAGATAATTCTTGAAATCCTTCCACGCAGGATGTAATTTCTCAATAGTATAAGCCACTTGAAATGATTCACACAACATCATTCTCTCAACATGAATCTCGTGCAGGATAATTTGTAGTTCTTGCACTTGAATGAATATTATTTTAGAATATCGTGCATGCATGATGATGAATCGTTAATTGTATGGTGAATTTTGAGTTAGGTTTTGTTCTTTACTTTTCTTTTAGATATTGTGTAAGCTGATTAGGGTATAGGAGTTTTTGTATTTTTTATTTTGAATATCATGATGTAAAAATTCTGTACGTGAGAAGCAAATAATGCACGAGACGAACGAGGAGAAAAAAAGAGAAATAGGAATTAAGAATTCTGGCGCCAGCACCGGTAAAGTGGTTGCCAGCACTGGCGCCGCTGGCTTTCCAGCGACGAAATCACCACCGTAAAATTCAGCGGCAATGGCACAGACGACAATCATTGTGTTTGCCAGGGTATGTTTCGCAGATCCATGATGTCGTGTTGCCCTATAAATTATTTAAATTTATTAGTCCATTAAAAAGGTGTATCCTTTTTATTTATAATGAATAGTAAGACATTTAAGTACAATAATTTGTGTTTTGTTTGGGAATTAGTTATCCATGAAAAATTAAAAATTAGTTTTTAAACTAAAATTTAATATTCTGTCAGATTTAATATTTTCTTAAATGTTAAAATTTTAATTTCTAAAAGTAGTCCAACTTGAATTTTTTCGTTAAAATCTTCCACTTCTGTTTTGTTTCAAGAATAATGAAAAGCCTAAAAATATATTAGTTAATAAATAATAAAAATATTGAATAAATGTAAAAAAGACATATTATTGGATTCTAGTTCTTTCCAACGAATTTGTCTATTACATATTAAACAAGTAACCATCTTTAAAATTATTCCTTGGTAAAAAGAAATCTATAAAAATTGTAGGAATTGATTTCTAATGGATAACAGAATGAGTTTAAGGTTAACATTCACATGAGAAAGATTGTTCAATTACTGCTGAACATTTTTGTTTCATATTTGAGCTGTTAACAATTTCATATGAATTATTTTGACAAAGAAAATCCTGAGAAGATTATTTAAAAAAATTAAAAGTTCAAATTTAACAAAAAAATTTACTGTCTTAATTATCAACTGACAAAATAATATTACAGTTCTTTAAACTTATCTAAATTTTCAAATCTATTGGTTACTATAAGTCTCAATGGTTATCCAATTGAATATTAAAATGATTTTGACATTAATAACCAGAGTCATTCAATTAGATATACTACAAATCTAACAACATATTAGTAACCAGTGTAAAGAGAAATGCCACCTTAGATGCTAAGTCAGTAAGTGGCTAGACTTATCTGTTGGACTAATCGAGCTTCTAGTTTAGTTTGGTAGTTAAGGAAGCTTACTGATATCAATTAGCAGTTTTTTATATCAGTTAGATTCAGGCATTTTGGTTAGTTTAGTGAACAACCAACTTCCATTTTGTTCTCCCTATTGTAAACATGTGGTGCACGATAAGGTAGTAGTATCTCCTGTATAAATAGCTAAGTGTTAGCCGTTCAGAGTATAATGAAGTTCTTAGTGAAGTTCATATCAGAAAATATTTTTTCTCATTCTTCTCTCTTCTTGAGTGTTTCAATTATCAAACTTTCTTTGAATTCTACATAGTATGAGAGCCACACAGACATGGTGTCAATGGCAAATTCAACAACTGAAAACACAAGTGAAACTACTGGCCCGAGCAACACAACATCTGCATTTACTCATGTGTTCAACAATACTCTAAGCAACTCTCTATCAATCAAGTCAGACATGAGCAATTACGTGATCTAGAACTCTCAAGTAACTCTAGCACTTTGGGCATGACCTAGATGATATTGTTCTAGGAATTTCAAGAAAACTAGACATAAAATTAGCGAATGGAAATGAAAACCGTGAATACAAAATTTGGGTGAGAAAAAATCAATTGTTGCTAAGCTGGCTTAGAGCATCAATGACTGAAGGAATCTTGGCTATGATGGCCCAATATGAGTCTTCAGCAGAAGTATGGAAAAGTCTTAAACAAAGTTTTGCTAGCCAATCAAGAGCTAAATTTTACAACTCAGAAATTCTTTGCAAAATACACCAAACGGAGATGATTCTATAACAATTTTTTGTGAAAAGATAACGAGAATTGCATATTCCCTTGGAGTAGTAGGACAACCTATATCAGATGAAGATCTTATGATGTATATGATGAATGGTCTTGGCTCAAACTTTGACCTGTTGTTATCAATATTACAGTAAGAGCTGACAACATATCAATGGAGGAAATGAAGACTTTACTTCTCTGTCATGAAATCAGGCTAAAGAAGCAAGCAATTTTAAATGAGGCAACAATGAAAATGAGTGCCTATGTAGTAACAAACACAGTTTTTAAGAGAAATTACAATGAAAATTTAGGAAGCCATAGTGGTAATTTAGGACTTGATTACAATAAGAATCAAGGTAGATTTAATCAAAACAAGAATTCTAACTCTCATCAAGGCTCATAAGGCAACATGAATGGAAGGAGATTAGGAATATCTGGTGGAGGTAGATGTGTTATTTTGTGTCAAGTATGTGGTAAACCAGGGCATCCTACTAGAGTGTGACCAAGATTGGTATGCAGATAGTGCAGCCACTAATCATGTGACTATAGATATTATAAACTTGAGCCTAGCAACTGAGTACCATGGTCCTGAAAAGCTTGTAGTGGGTAACGGAAAGTGCCTTAGTATTTCTCACATTGGTTCTGCACTTTTACCTGCCAAACTTTTCCTTTTTAAACTTAATCAATTACTAAGAGTACCTAAAATCAAGGAAAACCTAATTAACATTTTTAAACTAACTGTTGATAACGATGTTTTTATTGAATTTCATGCCAAATTTTGTTTTGTTAAGGATCTTGCCTCAGGAATGCTTCTTTTAAAAGGGATTGTTGAAGATGGACTTTATCTTCTTTCATATCCGAGTAGTTAAGTTTATTCAGCAAACAGTTGTTATGTTAAGAGTGTTCTTCCTTATAATTCAGCATTGTTTCCCATTCCTATTAGATGTTCTAATCTTTCTAGTTCTTCTAATGTCAAAACTTGTATCCCATCTAATATTCAAACTCAAGGGAATAAAAATGAGACATTTGCTGCTTATTCTTCTTGTACTGTCTTTCTAAATATCTTGAATGCAAACATACTTTATACATTTCTGAAACTGAGAAATGGCATAGAATGCTAGGACATCATGCACATAACATTTTAAATAGAGTTCTTAACTACTACTATATTAAACATAACCAAACTCCATTTTGTATATCCTGTCAAAGAGGTAAAAATCATGTGTTACCTTTCCTTACTTCCAGTTCTACAGCCTCAAAGCCTTAGAACTTATTCATACAGATTTATGGGGTCCTTCACCAACTTTTTTTAGAGAAGGGTATATGTATTATATATGCTTCCTAGATGACTTTAGTAAATTTTCTTGGATATTTCCTATAAAACTAAAATCAG
Organism: Datisca glomerata; assembly: GCA_003255025.1. Lineage (NCBI taxonomy): Eukaryota > Viridiplantae > Streptophyta > Magnoliopsida > Cucurbitales > Datiscaceae > Datisca > Datisca glomerata. Next base: position 4,957,630 of record QANY01002976.1, read on the forward strand.
AGGCTTTTAAATTCTTTGTCATCTTCAAAACCTTTGTTGAGAACCAATTTGATAGGAAAATCAAAGCCTTAAAATCAGAGCTTTTGCTTCCTTTTTTTCAAAATCAGGGAATAACCTTTAGACATCATTGCCCCGAAATTCAACAACAAAATAGAAAAATTAGAGAGAAAACATAGATACCTAGTAGAGACAGGTCTTACCTTACTTGTTCAAGCTTAAATGCCCCTAAACTTTTGGTGGGATTCTTTTCAAACTTCCATATTTTTTATTAATAGGTCACCTACTCCTACTCTTGACATGCTTTCTCCATATCAAAAGCTGTTTAGCAAAGAACCAGATTATAGAATTCTAAAAAAGTTTGGTTGTGCATGTTTTTCTCACCTAAGGCCAAACAATAAGTATAAAGTTGATTTTCATTCAGATATGTGTCTTTTCTTAGGCTACTCACCAAATCCTAAGGGGTATAAATGTCTTCATCCTTCTGGTAGAATATTTGTGTGTGTGTGTGTGTGTGTATCAAGAAATGTAATTTTTTATGAAGAGTGTTTTCCCTGGATAACATTGTTTTCTAAGACTAGCTTCACAAAGTATCTTTCCAAATCATGTTTAACTGCCTTACCAACTCTCACAAGTGTCATTTGTTACTAATAATGAAGTTCCCCAAGTTCCAAATGCTACTTATCAAGTAGCAAGATTTAGTTCATCTCAAAGTCCTTTGACAAAAAGCTCTCCCAGGCAGAGTTCAATCTCCTCAAATCATTCTAAGTTAGGTATAAATTCTTCCTTTCCTATTCTTAATTTACATTTTGATGCTCAACCTACTCACCATGTACATGATGATCCTTCTTTATCAAATAACCTAGTCATAGATCTACACAACTCATATATTTCTATCATAGAAAACCAGATTGCACAACATAGCCAAAATGCACCTACCTCTCCCCATCCTATGGTAACCATGTCGGAAAATGGGATAGGTAAATCTTAAGCCTACACAGCCACCAAACATCCTCTTCCAAACCAAAGTCACCCTACAAAACCTCTAAATGTTAAACAAGCATTTGCTGATACACACTGGAAGCAAGCTATGGTGGATGAATTTAATGCACTGTTGAGGAATGATACTTAGGAATCAGTTCCTTATGACCCTTCTATGACACTTGTTGGCAATAAGCGGATCTTAAATTTCAAGTTTCATCCTAATGGTAGTATTTAGAGGCACAAAGCTAGATTAGTTGCAAAAGGGTTCCATCAAACCCCTGGGATAGATTTTAATCAGATTTTTAGTCCAATAGTTAAACCAACTATTGTGAGGGTTGTGTTGCATCTTGCTATGATTTTTGGATGGTATGTGAAGCAATTAGCTGTGAATAATGCATTTTTGAATGACTATCTGTCTGTAACAGTGTATATGCCTCAACTAGAGGGTTTTGCTGACTCTACTAGACCAAGGTTTGTGTGTCGACTTAAAATTACTTTGTATGGGCTTAAACAAGCTCCAAGGGCATGGTATGTGAGGTTGAAACAGTCACTTATTCAGTGGGGTTTTCATAATGCTAAATTAGATACCTCATTGTTTATCTTCAAAGCTAATATAACTGTTTTGTATTTGATAATTTATGTGGATGACATACTCCTTACAAGAATAATTCTGGCCTCATTACTAAGATGGTTAAAGACCTTCACAACTCCTTTTCACTTAAGGATCCTTGTTCACTCCATTTTTTTCTTGGCATTGAAGTTCAGAGAGACAAAACTGATATACATCTATCTCAATCGAAGTACATTTGAGATCTTTTGAAAAAAACTAAGATGGAAGGAGCCAAACCAGCTCCCTCCCCTATAAGTACAACTACTCAGCTCTCACTTCATAATGGAGAACCAATGGGTGACATCACTTTGTTCAGAAGTACTATAGGAGCCTTACCGTACTTAGCTATTACAAGACCAAACATACATTTTATCGTGAACAAATTCAGTCAGTTCAGTCACCAACCCACTATTAATCACTGGTCAGCTTGTAAAAGCTTCTTATGGTATCTCAAGGAGACAATGGATGAAGGACTAATCATTAGACCACCTGCTAACTTGGAAGTACAAGCATTTTCAGATGCTGACCGGGCTGCGGACTGTGATGACATAAAATCCACTAGGGCTTATCTCATTTTCCTTGGAGGCAATATTATGTCTTCGTCATCCAAGAAACAAGAAATTATATCGAGATCAAGCACTGAGAGTGAATACAGAGCACTCTCAAATGCTGCCTCAGAAGTTCAGTGGTTCAAGATAATATTGAGTGAGATTGGTTTTCACTATTCTAAACCATCGATACTATGGTATGACAATATAAATGCTTTGGCACTTGCTTCTAATCCCATAGTCCATGCTCGGACTAAACATGTTGAGTTAGATGTGTATTTTATAAGGGAGAAGGTTCAACTTAGGCAAGTTGAAGAGAGATATGTTCCTTCAGTCGATCAATTGGCTGACTGACTTACTAAAACTCTATCTACTCCACGCTTCACTTACTTAAAGAACAAAATTCATATCAAGGCACCACTCTTCAACTTGAGGGGGGATGTAAAAGGAAGTGCCACCTCAGATGCTAAGTTAGCAAGTGGGTAGACTTGCCTGTTGGAGTAATCGAGCTTTTGGTTTAGTCTGGCAGTTAAGGAATCTTACTGATATCAGTTAGCAGTTTCTAATATCAGTGAGCTTCAAGAATTTCGGTCGGTTTAATTTTAAATCAACTACCATTTTGTTCTCCCTATTGTAAACATGTGGTGCACGATGAGGTAGTAGTATCTCTTATATAAATAGTTAAGTGTTAGCACCTCAAAGTATAACAAAATTCTTAATGAAGTTCATATAAGAAAATATTTTCTTTCTTTCTTCTCTCTTCTTCTAGAGAGTTTCAATTATACAAACTTTCTTTGAATTCTACAGGAACCAAAGCAATGTTGGGACTACCTTTTTTTAAAGACAATATCATATTACTTTATTTTGTAATAAACAATCATAGTATAATAATTTTTAAAAGAGTACTAATATTAGATAGATTTTAAGAATTTTAAAGGTGTCAGACTACTAAGTTTTAATCTTCACGTTTGTTACTACGCCAATCAAATCCGTAATATAGTCATTTTCCAAATAATAATATTATATTGATTTTAAAGTGTCAATTATTGTCTTATAGCTAGTGATCCCAAGTTCATTCATCTACTGTCATAATTTGTTAGTTGAAAAGTAATTAAATTATCGATTAAATTTTAATTTAAATATTATAGACCGCATTAAAAAAATTGTTAATTTGCTCATAACTAGTGGTATTATCTGACAAACCAACAAAAGGAGCTATCACAAAAATCAGTTCAACTAAATACCATCAGTTACGAAGGATATGCTTTTTGATTAGTAAAGCATCTTTTTGAAGATTAATGTCAGTAAGATTAAGAATATTGAATTATTTTTTAACAACTTTTTAGGTGAATTCTTAAAAATCAAACTAATATAATACCCATATATATATNATATATATATATATAAATAGTAGTAATCTACTATTATTAAGGTAGTAAATTACTGCTATTATATAGTATAGTCTAATCACTATTATTTCTAAATAGAGTTTAGAGAGAGAAATATTTTTAGACATATTTATCCAACCAAATTAATTAAAATCTAAAAATACCCTCCAACTTTGAACCCAACTCATCATATTTCATATCTCACATTGATGTTCATACTCTTTGAAACAGAATCATTAATATGCCGATTCATGTATGTTCCTCTTTACACATTATAGTCAGTTACATTGTTGTGTCTAATAGTATTTTAGCCTATTTAGTTGTGGAATAATTTTCTCTAACAAAAAATCATATTAGTATGTTACTCAATGCGAAGATAGAAATGAGGTTAGATCGATGCAAATAACATTTTTCTTCACTTTCATTTCATTTTTCTGGTCAGATTTGTCTCAATTTTATTCATATTCTCTTTTCTTGATTTCATGTTACAACTTTTATTCATGATTTGTCTGTGTGGTTTGGGTCAAGATCAATTTTTTTTGTTATAATTTTTATTGATATTTTTCAATTGATGTTGACTTTACTTATATATTATGGGAAATCTTTTGGAAAATGGGTGTTCTATACTATTTCCTCTTGGAATCCACGGCGAAACACGATGGAAGACGTTGTGATGATTTAAAAAATAATTATAAAACGATAAACGATTGCATCTTCGCAGGACCCAAAGATGAAAATTTTTTAATTGAAAAACACTTTTCAAATTGGATCAATTATATATCTATACATTAAATCTAAGACATACAAATATATGAATTATACCTCTTGTAATCTATCAACCGTCCTTACAAACAACGAATTTGTAATCTCAAGAACAACAGACTGCGGGATCCACACCAAGATCCAAGCCAATCCTCAAACACACTAAGACGTGTGTGGGCATGTAAAATATTTTAAAGACATTTTTCTGTCTCTAGATGTACACAATACATGAGATCTAGATATTTTGGAGAATAAGACAAAACTCTGATAGAATTAGGAAAACTCACAGAGTTTTTTTATTAACATTTAATCACACAATTGCACACTGATTACATTTACAACGCTGAGGCCAATAGAATATTATCAATATATATCTTCAAGGTCAAGACTCATCAGATTTTTTTAGAGATTTTATAAATGCACATTTGCCACGGGTCCCATTGTAATTGAGCAACACTACAGTGCCACACGACATCACTGTAGTGCCTGAGGCACTACAATAGTCTATGTCAATCTCTGATTCAAAATCAATGATTGAAATGTGACATGTCAATATGCCACATGGTAATTTTCTAAATTTATTATTTATTTTAATCAGATAAATATATAGATATCAGTTAATTCAAATTTAACTTATCTGATCTCTCAATCAATTATCTTATTTGTTAATTAACAGATTAGATAAATAAAATCAATTCATTATCTCATAATGATTTAATATTATTTAATTTCATAAATCAAATATTCTGTCTCACTTATCGATCAATACAAAATTAATCGATAAAATTATTTGACTGTAATTTCTGAAAATTACGTTAGATACTTAATTTATTAATTATTATTTAATCAATTACAAATAATTATCTCATAATTATATATTTGCCCCAGAAATTTAATTCCTATCGCAAGTTAGTCATTTTCTCATATCGTGAAATATTCACACCCTAGACTGTGCAGTATAGAGATGACTTGGGGACCATGGATCCATATTTATAAGTTTCAATAAATCACATTATTAATTACACTATTTAATTAAATGATCTTATTTATTAATTTAATTATTATTCCACTATTAATAAGGAATTTCAATCTTAGTAATTACAGAATATATTTACAGAGTATTCTCGTGAAGTCTATTAATATAATCAATTCAAGTAGTCATGTCATCCAATTATTGGTTCGTAAATTAGAGATGGTCAAAATTACTATTTTACCTTTCTAATTAATTTTTTATCCTTAAGTACCATTAATTCACTAGTGAATGTTCAAGTTATAATCGAATTATAAATTTGAGCTCAATAACCATTCAGTTATAGAATTAACACTTAAGGGAACCAATATATGATCCGTTAGAAAATCTTAGATTTCAAATCATGTAAGATCATGTTTCCAGCCATCGATGTCACTAAATCTCCAAAATAAAAGTCAATAGCTTGTTTTACAAACAAACCTTAACGAGTGAATCAAAAGATCCAGTAGACATGCATAAGAGTTTATGACTACTCAGGATTCTGACTGATCTACATATGATCATTAGTTTTGATGTATATTTAATCTTTATGATAAACGGTAAGTAAATAAAAATATTAATCCGCATCAATCATGTCCTATATAATCTAATTATATAAAGTACATTCACTAAGATGTCTATCCACATTAAAGATCTGGATCTAGATCATATGCATTCATAATACTTAGTGAACTATACTAGCAACCATTCATTAAAGATTTCATACTTGAATATGTTGTGGATAATTTTCCTCATAATATATGATCTTAATCTTCTCGTACTTATACAAGATCATAGTCTTATTAATGAATATGAAATTTTCATATATTTATATATAAATTATTCAACAATAATAAAGAATAATTATAAGAAAAATGTAATTTTATTAATTTCATATTAAAAATGTCTAAACACATTTAAGAAAAATGCCCAACAATCTCCCACTTGCCCTAAAGTAAATGTGGCATCTCTCTCAACCTCATATAACCCTTAAATGACTTCGTAATAAGTGTCTTGGTAAAATGATTAGCCAGGTTCTTATCTGACGCTATCTTCATAACAGTCACATCCCATTGACGCGTGATCTCTCTCTTATAAGATAATATTTCGTCTCAATGTGCTTGTCCCTCTTGTGACTCCTTTATTCTTTGGAATTAGCTACCGCTTCACTATTGTCACAATACAGGATCAGTGACTTGTCCCTATCTGGAACTACGTCCAGATCAGTATATAACTTTCTGAGCCATACTACTTTTTCTGTAGCTTCACAAGCCGTTATATATTCGGCTTCCATAGTGGAATATGCAATGATGGATTGTTTAATAATTCTCTAGACTATAGCTCCTTCACCTAGGGTGAATACTGATCCAGACGTCGACTTTCAACTATCCCTATCTAATTGAAAATCAGAATCAATATATCCAGTGGGGTTCATGTCTCCACATAAATAAATAAGCATATAGTTTCTCGTTCTCCGAAGATATTTGAGAATGTGCTTTACTGCAATCCAATGTTCTAAACTAGGATTTGATTGATGACGATTGACAATTCCTGCTGTATAACAAATGCCTGGTCTCGGACACAACATTGTATACATGCGACTACCAATAACTTAAGCATAAGGAATCTTTCTCATATCCCCTTCCTCCTGGACTGTTTTAGGACACTGCTCCTTGGAAATGACAATTTCATGCCTGGTCGGTAGTTGACCTTTCTTGAAATTTTACATAGAGAATCTTTTCAGCACCTTATCAATATAAGGTGCCTAAGAAAGTGCCAATGGCTTGTTCTTTCTATTCCTTAGGATTTGGATGCCTAGAACATAGCTCGCCTATCCCTAAAGTTTCTATATCATTCCCAATGAGTAGAATATCGTCTACATAAAGAACTAAGAAAACCATTATCTTATCTTTGATGTATTTATAAACACAAGCTTCATCAACAATTTGCTCGGAGTCATACGATTTAATAATTTCATCAAATGTAAGATTCCAAGATCTAGATGTTTGCTTTAATTCATAAATGGATTTAAGCAACTTGCATACTTTTTTATGTTGCTCATTTTTTACGAATCCTTCGGGTTGCATCATATATATGCTTTCTTTAAGAGAGCCATTCAGAAAAGTTTTTTTGACATCAATTTTTTATATTTCATAGTATAAACTAGCAGTTATGGATAAAAGGATGAAAATGGATTTTAACATGGCAACGGGAGAGAACGTCTTTTCATAATCAACTCATTCCCTTTTGTGTATAGCTTTTGGCTACCAACTGTGCCTTGAAAGTCTCTACTTTTCCATCAGCACCTATTTTCTTCTTGAATATCCATTTACATTTGATGGGCCTGACATCTTCAGGTGGATCTACAAGTTCTCAGACATAATTGGAATACATCGATTCTATTTCTTGGTTCATGGCATCTTGCCATTTCTCATTTTCAGGATCTTCCATCACCTCTTTAAAGGTTAATGGATCATCCTTATCAGTGTCAGAATCTAGGACATGTGCCTCTAGTTCATAGTGAATAAGTTGTCTTACAACCCTCCCACTATGACGTTACACCAGGGTTTCCTGAACATGAACAATGGTTTTTGTGGTTTATCGTATATCCGTTAATGATGAAGGTGATCTGATCTCATCGGATGTTAATTCTTCGTGAACTACTTTGATCTGCGGTTTGTAGTTTTCTATGCACTCGTGTTCAGGGGAAGAGACATTTGTCGATACAAACACATTTTGATCATTGTGACTATAAAAGTACTCACCTCTTATTTCTGAAGCATAGCCAACAAATATTCACAGTTTAGACCTTGAGTCTAACTTTCCAGTCATGAGTCTAACTTCAGACCTTGAGTCTAAAGGTGTTAGACTCAAGGTCTAAGAACGTGAGGTGGTATATATAGAAATGACGCAAACTAGGTTTTGAGCTATTCATAACTCTAAAGGTGTCTTGCTTACAGACTTATAAGGCATTACATTCAAAATGTAGGCTTCCATTTAAAGTGCATATTCCCAGAATGTGAGTGGTAGTGATGAGTAGCTTAACATCAACCCAACTTAACCATATCTAATAGGGTTCAGTTTCTCATTTCTAAAACATCATTTTGCTGTGGCATTTCAGATGCTGTGAGTTGAGATAGAATGTCATACTCCAGCAGGTAATCCTTGCATTTTAAATCCAAGTATTCACCACTTGGATCTAATCGAAGTGTTTTCAAATATTTACTTAATTGATTTTCCTCTTCGGCTTTGAAGTCTTTAAACTTTTTAAAAGTTTCAGATTTTCTATGCATTAGGTAAGTATAATAATATCTAGAGTAATCGTCAATAAATATGATGAAATACTCATACCTACTTCTAGCTTATACATTGATCAGTCCATAGACATCACTATGTACTAGCTCAAGTGATCTTGGCTCTTTGGCCCTTTCCAGAGAAAGATATGTTGATCATTTTACCCTCTAGATAATATTCACAAATTGGAAGAGTCTCAGCTTTTACTTCTCTCAAAGCACCATGCTTTGTTAACCGGTTTAATCTATCTAGATTAGTATGTCCCAACTCAAGATACCATAGATATGTGTCATCATCATGAGAAACTCATTTTCATTTGTTACTTTTAGGATTTGCTACTTAAAACAATTTTGAATTATTTCATTGTACGTTTAGTAGATTTAAGCATATACATTCTGTTCGAAACTTTTGCATGACAAATATTGAATTCATTCTTCGAAATAATAAACTGATTATTAATAAAAAAATATCAAATAATTGCCCATGCAGTAACGATAAAGAAATCAAATTTCTTGAAAACCAGGAATAAAATAAACATTATTCAAAACAAGAAAATTAATTCCAAAGCTTAAACAGATTGTCTCAATGCTTTTGCTGACACAAGTGCACCACCGCCAACTCTCATTATCACCTCGCCATCCGCCATCTCCCTTGACGAATCAAGCATATGCAAAGAAGAACATACATGGTCAGTGGCTCGTGAATCCAATATCTGAGATATCAAATTATTTTCCACTAAACAAGCTTGAAGTACAAGTAAATCACATTTACCTTTCTTTTTCATCTCAGAAAGATACTTACTACAGTATCTCTTCCAGTGACCTTCAACTCACAGTGGAAACATTTTCCCTTGGATTTGACGTTGCCTTTGTTCTTCTTGGCCTTGGGTGACTTTTTGACTTTCTTTCCTCTTTTGTTCTTACCATTTTTCTTCTTCCTTTTGTTGTTCTTAACAACATTGGAAGAAAGCTTTGCTCAATAACATTTGTCTCATCCTCTTTGATCATACTCTTGTTGAGTAACTCAAAAAGTCTACAGCTCATTCAATAATTGGGTCATGTTGAATTTCAACTCGTTAATAACATAATTGGTGGTGAATGCAGAAAAAGTAGATATGAGCGACTCAAGTATAATGCTTACTTGAGTTAGTTCATCAATGGTAGCCCCACATACTTCTGCCGCATGCATTATGTTGATCATGTTCAAAACATGTCCACGCACATAAGCACCTTTCTTTATGGTAGTAGTCATGTAGCTCCTACTAGCCTCATGGCGACTTTGATCAGACTGCTGCCCAAACATCGCCTATAAAGATTCTATAATCTTATAGGCAGTTTCCATGCTTTCATGATTGGTTCTCATAACATAATTCATGCTCACAAGCATGTAGCACTTAGCTTTGTTGATGGACATAATCCAAGCATCAAACTTGTCCCTAACATTCTTAAAGGCATTAACAACGGGCTCCTCAAGACATTCATCAATAAGAACAAACTTTTGATTCTCAAATATTAGCATCAAATCTAAATTCAACTTCCATCTTATGAAGTTATCACCATTAAGTTTTTCAAGCACGAGTAAAGCAGTAATATAGTTGCCTATGGTAGACATCGTAATAACTGAAAAATAAAACATACATAATTCAATATTATTGAAATAAATATCAAGAAATTCAGAAAATAAAGGTGATGCATGAATGTAGCATATCAAACATATAAATTTAACAATTACTAATCCACGATAAGACAACCTAAAAATTAATGTGCCGCTTTAGGATCGACTAGATTAATTTTAAACTATCTATGAGATATTATTATCCTTATTAATTAAAACAATAAGATCTCGCTAATTTGATCAAACCGACCCATCATTTTGAAAGCTTATTTACTTGAGGCATAGGCATGGGCACAGGTGGAAACACAAGCAAAGGCAGATCCCATTAGAACTTAATCATCCCGGAATCCCTTCCTATTTTAGTTAACATTTACCCATAATCCACTGAAGTAGCACCAGCAGCAAAGGCACAGGTTCCTTCGGTGGCAGACGGGAATAACAAGACTCTATGGCTTAACAAGTTCCTTCCCCACCAAAACCCTTACTCGGGCCTCGACAGGGTGAGAGTAGTTGGGTCGAACTGAACTAAGAGCGCTTTCTTATCACATTAGATAGGACTATAAAGAAAAGGATGATTTTAGCACCCCCAATACATCTTGCAATCATATAGTTTCATTAAATGAAAGATTTTGTATGTTCAATTTGAATTGATCTCAATGGATCCTTCGTTAATGCCCTAAGGTTCAACCAACCGTTGGTTTGCTTTAACAACATTTCACTGAAGTGAACCCGAGGCGAAGTTAGTGAAACCTGAGCGTAGCTATGTCACGTGAAGTGAAGAACCTCTGCTTCCTTTTTTAGACACCTTCTATGATTGATTATTCCCTGTAGCATAAGAGCTAGGGTAAACTCGTCAGCTGGATAGCTATAAGTGGGAGACGAACTCCTCTATCTACCCGGTTGGATCTATTGAATGAGATCCTGGAGACAGGGCTGGGAGGTATGAGTCGATCGGATGCAGGGAAGCCCAGGCAATCCGTTCCTATCAATCATTCGTCAGGAAGCAGTAGAGAAAGAATCGTCTTTTGAAATCTCATTGTTGAAGGCGGCTGAAAAAAGATTTACCTAAAACTTAATTGTGACTTTCTGAGTGTAACCTATTATTTCAGATTTCATGCTTTGATTTAGAATATGTCACCTTAGGGTCGCTCAAGTATAAACTACGTCACTTAGTCCTATCTTCTTAAGAAGTTTAACCTTGATGTTGATATAGTTCGAAACCTTCCTTAAGGGGATGAAAACAAAGTCATCTCGAGGCTCTTCCTATATCTCACAGTTTTGTACTAATAATAGAGACCATAAGTTACATTGACATGTCAACTTTCTCACACTCACTATTTTATAATTAATGTGTTTCTATTTAACTAACAATTAATTTCAAATTAATTACTAGTTAAAATACCTTATGAATGTAAAATTAATTGTTAATCCAATCTTATTGTTCTAAGTTCATTTAACCTTTTAAAGAGCTTAAGTCAAAATTAGATGGACTTAGAAAAACTAATTAATTACATTCATCAAACTTTAATAATTTTTTTAATAAAGTTGGTTATCCTAAAGGTTATTAAGGCATTTAGAGTGGTGTGATTATCAAGTTTAACTAATTAAAACTTAGTAGTTTACATGAAATTAATTTCCCAAACAATTCATATAAACATAATAGGAGAGTCTTAATCAATAATGTTTCTACTAATGAGATGCATGATTAAATAAAACTGTGTGGGGTTTCATGTAGGACATGTGATCGACTAATGCATGGTCATATTATCAATCAAATCAATAAACATTTTTTTTAAATAAACAATAAATGAATAAATAAATTATTGGTGAACTAAGTGACTATTATGTATTTTTAAATTACAACCTTTTATAAAATAGAAATAATCTACAAGAATACATATTTTCAAAATAACTCTTTCACAACCAGAGGTCCATCTTCATAACTTTAAGCTTTAATCAAAACCCTTTTAATTAGGATAAACTTTTTTATAATTAAATATTCTCATTAATTATCTTTTAAAATTAAGTGAATTTGATTATTCAAAAAATAATTTGATGTCTCATCAATCTTGGGTCAAACTCAATCAATTAATGAATTTCAATTTTCAAAAAATTAAAATGGATAACTATCCTTTTAAATTTCAGAAATTCAAAATTTAAAATTTAAAAGATAAATGATAAGATTAAAATATTTCTATAATAGTTTATTCATTTAGAACCATTAAAGAATTAATATAATAATATATCATGTTTGTAGCTGCAATGAAAATGACTTTAAAATATGCAATGAAAAATTTAGTAGTAAATGTTGAGATCAAAAGGTAGATATGAGTATAATAAAAATTTAGTTGGGTAAATTTGTCCAAAAATTAATTTTCAAAGATGCAACATTTTAGATATAGTAGGACTAGTCCTTAAAATATGTGCTACACGTGATAAACTATAAAATTAAATCAAATATAAATTTATTAGTTAAGATATATGATTAAATATAAGTTATATAGTTAATTGTTATAATTTATATCAACCTTTAAGAAAGATAATTAAGGACTTCTATTAAGTAGTAAGGGCAATTTTTGTCTTAAAAAAATTCTCCTCTCTTATCCCCATTTACATATATTAGATGTGAAAAACGTGTGTTGCACGTGATATGAAACAAAATAGTTGCCTTTAGTTTTCAAAGTCTAAAGTAAAAGAAGAATAACAGCCCTTGACATTACATTGAATGAATAATTTTTAAATATTTTTTGGTTTTTCGTAATTAGCTTTTGTGATAATACATTTTTCTTTGGTATTCGGTAAATATTCATGAATATATAACCATCATTTACAAATGTCGTTTACTAAATGTTATCTAGCTAAATGGACATACACAAATAATTGAGCATAAATTACTTTATAAAAATAAAACATCTACAAAAGTAACACATCTCTCTTATCAAGAAAAAAACAACAATAAAAATAGAATATGAAAATGTAACAAATTAATTGGTGAGGCATAAAAATGTCCAAGAGATCATTTGTAGAAATTAGGTGGAGAGAATGAAACTTTAAGTAATAATTATAAGTACTCTTAAAGCCAAAGAATTAATTTAATAATGCAAATAATTATGAGTAAAATAAATTAAGGTTGTAACTCATACAATTAACTCATATCTTCTCCCAATAATTATGTGTGACTTTTCACTTCTCATTATTTATTCACATTTACACATAACTCTTCTATTTTGTCATTAAAGTCTTTTTTATTATTCATGTTTTTCAATATCACTATTATCTCAATTTTACTACAAATATTAGAACTTTACAATAACCACTAAATTTATATAGAATTAATGACACTTTAGTGATATAGTATAGTTTTTGTTGTACAAATGTATGATTATAATACTCATTTGAATCAATCACTTTATAAAATATTAGTATAGTATATCTAACTAATATTTCCTAAAGCACATGAAATTTGTAGAATCTGTAACTTCAAATATTTTACCTGAGTATAACTATATATAAATAATAATCTATCACATTAGTTTTCTTATATCAATTTTTTATACATCATACAATGTTAACGTAAAGTTTTGATTGAAAATATGTTCATTACTACAATCAATTTGTTTAAAAATTAATTTAATATAATAAACTAGTGCTATGTAACTTTTATTCGTCCTTGCCATGATGTTCTTTTGTTTGTCTTTATATTTTGGTAATAAATATTATTCTTTTTTAATTCTTTTTTATGGCATATGGCTATTCATTTCCCACATTTTAAGTTTACCTTCTCTTAAATACATTAAGATAATATTTGTAATATATAAAATAATAGCCAGAGCAGGCACGCCTGGCTAGATATTGACAAGTGATGTATGCCGAGCACCTCAGCTCACAGGCATGATCAAGGATCTAACTAGAGCAGGCACGCCTGTCTAGATAATCAAAAAGTGATGTCTACCGAGCATCTCAGCTCGTAGACGTGATCAATGATCTTGCCAGAGTAGGCACGCCTGGCTAGATATCGATAAGTGATGTCTGCCGAGCACCTCACCTCACAGACGGGATCAATGATCTAGTCAGAGAAGGCACTCCTATCAGGATATCGATAACTGATGTATGTCAAATACTTCTACTCACATATAGAATTCAAGGGTCTAGCCGGAGCAGACACGTCTGGCTAGACATCAAGGAAATATGTCTGTCGAGCACTTATGCTCGGAGATTGGAACAAGGTATCTACTTAGTATTATAGCATCACCAGAATTGGAATACTCGCCATAAGTAAGGATGTCCTACTCCTAGTATGAAGGTGATCTGCTCGACGAGACCTCTCTAAGGGAAACAAACTCCCTCAAAGGAAGTAACCTACTGAAAGGATTTGGAGTCATTTCAAGGCCCACTCAAGCTTAAGATAACGGCTCAGGTCAACAAGAGTAAAAGTGCCATAATCGATAGATAACCAAGGAATAAAGGATGCGGGTCTCGTTCAGACCAACTCAAAACTTGAAGTAAAAAATTCAACTTAGAGCATGCAACAATTTGTGACAGAAAATAGGCAAAAAGCAGAGATTAATAAAGAGCCAAAGATAAAGGAAGTTTATTTTTATTAATAAACAGATGACTACAAGTACATGTAAAGGTCCTAAAGTTTCCTCGGTTAAGGGGACGACCCCCCTAGGCTAACTTAGAGGCCCCTCTTTAGGAAGAAGGGAAAAAATCCCCGCATTTGGGGCAAGATCTCCACAGCTTTCTCAAAGTGTTCTAGGGTCTCAATGACTCCAGTTGCGCTGCTCTTAGGGCCTTTATCTCTTCCCCTTAGGAGGAGAAAGAAAGGAGACACATGTCCTCAGGTTTAGAACGACCCTATCCTCAGCCTACTCGCGATACATCAAACTTCTCCAAATGATCGAAGGAGTAAGTTGATGAAAGATATAAAGGAAGGGCGGCACGGGGGAAGGATTAAAGTTATGGCCGGGAAAGGTGCTTCATTGGGAAGAAAAGTCCTTATCACTAGTGGAGGGCAACCAACACAAACCAAATGAAACATTGATGAATTTGAGGCATGACATACAAGAGGTGATGGAGAGGGAGGCGATAATCATGACAAAGGAGGAGGATCCTGAAGAAAAATCTCTAGAATAGAAGAAGCCCCCGAAAAGGGGAAGATTATCGCTCTTCTAAAGGAATAAGGGGAGGGTCAAAGGTGAACAAGGATTTCTGACTCTATCAAAATGGCAGGGGTGAGGAAAAGGAAAACCAAGATCACCCATTTATAGGCCTTGAAGGGGGAAACTACTCATTTAATAGGCATACAAAAAAGGAAAGAAAAAAGTAGAGGGTCGTAATGACAACTGTTGGGTCAATCCTACAATCAATGAACGACCGTATTGACAACTGTTGAGAAAATTTCAAAAGACCAAACAACATAATATTACGACGCAACGTACTAAGGGATCAGGATCCGCGGGACAATAATACTCACTATTTAAAATTTTTTATAGTGCAAGTGTACATTATCGTCGTCAAGTAATAAATTTTTATAAAAATAGAGTAACGTCCACATTATTGTTTGATATTAATAATTGAAATTAACTAAACTTTAATTTTTATTGAGAATGACAAAAAGTTTGGATTTTAAATTAAACTAAAATTCTAATTAAACTAAAACGATAAAGATTTGACAAAGATAAAATTTGAATAGCTAAAAGCTCTAAGGTTTTTAATTTCACCAAACTAAACATGCTCTAAATTCCAATTCTCAATCAATTAACATTTTATTCAGAACATTGATAACGAATTTCTCTAATATAATTATCAATCTTTCTCAAGCATCTATAATAATGAATAAAAAATACGAACCATACATCTCTGTCAATATTCAATATAATGAAACTCATTAAACATAAGAAATTATAGTTGCCACACTAGATTCATAGTTATCTCTAACTTATGAAATTCTAATGGTGTTATAAATAAAGAGCAGATTCAATCATCACTTCTCAATCTCAGAAATAAATCTAAAATCATCCAATAGTTGGCCAGACAAACACAAGCATTAAGAACGGATTATAACACTCAATAATACTGAATAAACATTAATTGAATTAAAAATAAAAATTTATGAATAATCATGGTTTGGCTATGTCGTAGTCCTAGATAAAAAAAATTAGAATATAATGAAATAATAAGATATCCTAATAAGTCATGAACATAGAGGAAAGAGGAGAAAAAACTAGTTTTGAGGATGAATTAAAGTTGAGATCCGTCCCCCGGTTAGATTCATTTTTGTTTCCTCTCCAGAAAGCTTTCTCCTCTGCCTCCCCTGTCTAAAAGTCATCCCAAAAGACCAAAAATATTCTCCCTATACATTAGGATTCGATAAGGATAAAATATGAGAGAAAAACGTGAAAAACTTTATCGCATCAACATCACGACGCTAGAAGCCAGCGTCATGACGCTGGGAAGTCAGCATCGCGACTCTGGTGTTCTGTACTGCCAGCATCACGACGCTTGCCCTCCTGCCCAGTTCCGTTCTTTTTGCAAATTTTCCAATTTTTTTACTTCCAAATGCAATTGAATATCAATCCTACAAGACAGAAAAATAATTATACATAAATCAATCAATAAATATAAAAGAACTAACAAAAATAAGGTTAAAATTTTCTAAAATATGAGTGTAAAATACACTCATCACTCACCTTTTCCTACGTGCACCCACACGCCATTAATACCCCCACTCCCGAAAAGGTTAATGATCTCAAAACACGAATAAATTTGAAACACAAGCGTGAGCTACCCAGATCTGGTGAAGTTGATCATGCTCAGGTAGCTCGGATGTAGAGCTCGAGTAAATGAAGTCTTCAAACCTGGATATTAGAAGCTACAAATGTCCTGACTGGGGGCAACAATTATAGGTGTTTTTCCAATCTCCAATGAAATGTCGACATGAGCCACAATAAGAAACTCCCTACGTCGAGAAAGGAGCAGAACCGACCTCAGCTGGTCGGCCCCTATGGAGCTCAGGATGCACAAGACCAAAGCTTGTGGAAAAATAGAAATCAGAGTGCAAGAAAATCTTCGTCAACCCCAAGCGCAAAGTCATCATTACCCGCCGAAGGTGATGGTAAAGATGGCACTCCCTTCTAAGCCCAAGCGTCCAACCAGTCTAATCGTTGTGACATAATGACAAGATAGCCTCCGTCTAGTCATCTCATAGACACATCAACATTTAATATCCACTAGCTTTATGTCAAAGGTCGCTTCCTTTCCATCCAATTATTGCTAAACAAGACAGATTTCGTATCCTACAAAGCTTCTTCGACACGCTACCAACGGCCCCGAGGACTCAGGTTTAAATACTTTCCCTAACCACCATAAGAGGTAAGTTTATTCGCCCGTATGGACTTTATGCCAGAATATCGATCATCTACTGACTTACGCATCAGAGGTCCTTAAGCGGGGAAACCATGCCCAGGTCCCTCACCTTTAAGGTTCTTTGTCTATATTTTGCAGGTGTCGAGGTCACAAGGAGATCCACTCAGGAAAAGGAGGACATTTAACAGAGAGGCAATATCACGTACGGTATTACTATCGCAGATCCTCCCAGAAGAAAGATTCCCACATTTAATAAGAAAGACCGAAATCTATACTGTTAAAGTTTTCGGCTAAAATATGGTAGAATACTTGACCAATTACAGCTCTCACACGAGTGAGAGGTTGATTTATAACTCAAAATATTAAACTAGCAAGGGAGACCACGCAGGGTCCTTTGGCGCCAAGTAACCTTTAGAAAAAATGCCTATAATAGAGGAAGGGATGCAAGGAACAAGGCAAGAGTGAATAGACAAGAAAAATCCTCCATTGAAGCAACTTTCAAAGATTCCATGCAAACCAAGCTTAGAGATACTAAATCTATCTTCCTTATTTAGATTTTATAAAACTTTATTATAATATTGAAGTCTACTCATAGAAATTCCATTGCTTAGTATTACTCCTAAAACATCTTCCTCAGTTATACTCTCTTTTTCGACACATTTCTGAATTCTTTATGTTTGAGAGCTATGGAGAGAAATAATAGTATTAATGAATTATTGAATGTTCAATGAGACACCTAGGCTCGATTCTTGACTTTTTTCATAAAACTAATAGGTTTCGACACAAATATGGATATTGTCAGACCAACTACTATTTAACCAATCTCTAAGAAAATGCCCCCAACATTTTGACGACTCCATTGGGGAGATATTTCTCTATGGCTCTCCGTGATCCAGACAAACCTTAAACGAAATCACATGAGACACTCATGCTTCCCATGAAGAACCAAATCTTGTGAATGCAACCTCAGATCATAATATTATCCTAAACCATGCCAAAAATAGTCAAAAACCTGTTATAAAAATCCACAAGATGCACAAATCTCATTCCATTTGTGATTATTACTATTCAATCCTCACAACATCCGAGAACTACGAAGTATATGACCATGCCCGTTAAGCCCATAATGGAACCTAATGCATATTCTTAGAAGGCTTGCTTGACATGGTTGCATCTGTAAGTTTAAAAACAAATAGTTTGTCAGCAAAACAATATTCATACTCGGGGGGGGGGGGGGGGNGGGGGGGGCTCAATATAAGAATTGATATAATAAAACACATACCTCATTGGGTCTCACGTATCGAAGTTTAACACAGAATTCTTTGAGGCAGTGACCAACATCCCTTGTTCTTGACTCAATGTCTATCCAACGTGCTGCTCTCAGGAATGTGTTTGGACCACCCAATGGTCTGCTCAGTGCCAAACACGGAAAGTACTCACAAGCTCATACCTCCCATGCTCTCTAAAACCCCTCTGTCCCTACATTTTTGCCTTGGCATATAGAGTCCATATTGCAATACAATACGGACAACACCGAACCGCCCCATTTATACTCTCGTATCTCATCTATTTTCTTTAGGCTCGGGAGGAAGTACAAATAAACTTTGTTGCTCTTGTCGTAAAATATTGTACTATCCAATAGCACCAGCAGAAAGACTCTGGTCAAAATTTCCTCCTTCTTAGGAGTAGTACAGTTGTACCTGGAATAATTATAAAATATCCATTGATAACTAACTTTTTTTCTCCAACCTCTGACAACGGTTTGCCAACTAGTTTTTACAAAGCCTTCTTGTTCTTGTAGAGTTCTAAATCATGGTGTAGTTGATGAGCGTCGACTTTAAGGCTAGTTATCACAGCAAAGTCCAATGGGGTCATTGTCATTTCACCCACTTCATCTATATGAAAGGTGTGGGTTGTATCCCACCATTTCTCAGCCAAAATTTTCAATAAAATGTGATCCATCTGGCCTTTTTTTTATATACTTATAAAATACCTAAACCCAGAGGCATCAACATTCCTTCTCACATTTTCAGGAAGACTATTGTACCATCGAGCTACTAGTGTAGGGTTTCCAAAACAACGAATATCAAGATCATAGAACTCAGCCTAAGAAACCAAAATTTAAGTATGACTCAGTGAAAAAGGTGTATGAAGAAAAATGTACTAATCCCTATTGTGACATTTCGTCGAACAATTTACTGGCAATAAACATACTCTATAATTTTTTATCCAAAACATATATCGCTACCAATAATCATACATTTCTATAAGTATCACATAAAAAACACTCAATTTTCAAAATGATTCAAGTATCTATTTGGTGTTTTAACAATATAACACATAACAACCAAAATTTTTGTTAAAGAAACTTACATTTTATCCTTGGATGGGATATAGCATTTCATTGAACATGTTACTAGCATTCATATAAATATAGTATAAACCTCAATATGGAATTTTATCAAACACCTCACGGACAATGAAAAAAATACATCATATAATTCATTATGACATTTCATCGAATACTTTACAGGAACTCATGAAAATTCTATAATTTTCCATCCAAGACATGTATTTCTACCAACAATCATACATTTCTATAATCATCACATAAAAAACACCCAATTTTCAGAACGAATCAAGTATATATTAGGTATTTTAACAATATAACACGTAAAATCAAAATATTCAAAGAAAAACTTACATCTTGTTAGCTTGGGTGAGATATATACTCTGTTGGAGCAATATGAAGAATAAGGCTACTAAGATTTTGATTCTTTGGATGAAATATTTTCACCCCATAACCGGTGGCATCATACGACCCTTTCGAGATGCTCGAGCTCGAACTTGGTTGTGTCGTTAGACTCAATGTTCCCTTTGTAACTTTATGTTTTCCTCTAGCCATTATTGGTGAAAAATACAATATTAGAAGTATATGGGATTCGGGGTCACGGGTTGGAGGGATTTGGCTCAGATTTAGCGCGGGTTTTTATTCGTGTGTTGCAAGGGATGTGTTCAATGTGAGATTGCGGGTTTGACTGGTGTGTTGCAACAAATTTGGTGAGGTTTTGATGGATTTCGGGCTATGAAGAGAGAGATGAATATGAAGATAAAGAAGAAGAAGAATAGAGGTTGAGTGAAGAGAAATGAAGGGTTGAGAGAGAGGGGGAGGGTGGGTATCGATTTTTTAAGAATAAGGGGGAATGGGTTTTTTAATGTTGGGATTAATTTTGATACGAAATAAGGTCAAATTTTAAAATTAATTTTATAGGGATCAATTAATTAAAACATAAAAGGTTATTTTCCAAACATTATGAGGTTATTATTATAAAACAAAAAGTTTAATTTTCAAATTTTAATATTTAATTTTAAACTTTTTGGCGAATATGCTCCATTTAACTGTAAAATCTGACCATAAGTGTTATACATATTCATCAAACTGATAAATATGATTTACCGACCATCATAACATCACGACATATAATTATATTTGGTGAAAACCCGTCTCTTTCGATACTCGTCACAAAAACACAACAACATTATCAATGACAACTTTTATCGAGTTTATGATTACGTGTTCAATTGTTTCTGAAATTCTTAATTAATCCAATCTAATTTCACATAGTGATTATCATCAATGTTTGCATTCTAATGAGTTTTTTTCTATTTTATCAATGATTTTCCTTGTGCACCGTAAATAATTATAAAAATATCAATTTAAAGGGAAAATGTGAAGAATGGTGATTAGAGCCATATAAATGGCGATTAGGAGCAAAAAAGTGGTGATTGGGAGGGAGACTGGCGATCGTCTATTTTAACATGGCGTTTGGAGACTGAAACAAGCGATTGGAGGCAATAAACTGGTGATTGGCTTCGACAATGGCGATTAGAAACTTCAGGATGATGTTTAAGGGCTAAAAATAGATGATTCGCCTATTAGGTATGACGATTAGCTTTTAGGAGTTCATCAAATACATAGTAGTGGACAACAAATTCTTTAGGGTTCACCAAAATTTAAAAAAAAATTGTGAACCCCAACACGTAATTGGTGAAACCCAATACGTATTTGGTGAACCCCTCCAAAAATTATTATTTTGTATGTATGTAGTGAACTCCACTACATAATTGGTGAACCCCACTACGTAATTAGTGAACCCCACTACGTAATTGGTGAATCCATTAAAGAATTATTCTTTTGTACATAATTGGTGAACCCCACTACGTAATTGGTGAACCCCTCTACGTAATTGATGAACCCCACTACGTAATTGTTGAACTCTTCCAAGAATTATTTTTTTGTATGTATTTGGTGAACTCCACTATGTAATTAGTGAACCCCCTCCAAGAATTACTCTTTTGTACGTAATTGGTGAACCCCACTACGTAATTGATAAACCCCACTACGTAATTAGTTAACGCATCTAAGAATTATTCTTTTATACGTATTTGGCGAACCCAACTATATAATTGGTGAAGCACACTATGTAAATAGTGAACCCCTCAAAGAATTATTCTTTTAACCATATTTGATGAACCTCACTATATAATTGGTGAACCTCACTACGTAATTAGTGAACCCCTCAAAAAATTATTCTTTTGTACGTAGTTGGTAAACCCACTACGTAATTGGTGAACCCCACTACGTAAATGATGAATCTCACTACGTAATTGTTGAAGCCATCCATGATTTATTCTTTTGTACATATTTGGTAAACCCCACTACGTAATTGGTGAACCCCTCTAAGAATTATTCTTTTGTACGTAGTTGGTGAACCCCATTACGTAATTGGTGAACCCCATTATGTAATTGATGAACCCCTCCAAGAATTATTTTTCGTGTACATATTTGGTGAACCTCACTACGTAATTGGTGAACCTCACTACGTAATTGGTGAACCCCACTATATATTTGATAAGCCCTAAAAAAAAAAACTTGCTACATGCTGGATTTTATGTGATCTAAATTGCTTTAAATACAATATAAAGGCCACAATAGCCAACATCCATGCCGTGAAAAAATTCACGGCATGATAAAATTTTCCGTAATTGTAATATACAATAAGATATAGAAAGAGAGAGGTCGTAGGAAAAACAAAAAAAAATTATTACTTTTATCTTTACTCTTGTATGAGGTTCTCTGCAATATAGAATGACCATGGTTTGTTGATATCAACTATGACGCCTCTTGAGAGATTTTTAGAATAAACAATAGATGAATGTTAGTGCTCGCGACTCTAACTTCATTTCTGATATAACAAAAACAGATTTGAATTAAAATAATTTTTTTAAGCAAATCACATAGTTCCTCAATTACATGATTCTTGCGTTGCTTAGAAATAACATCAGCGACTATCTTTTAACTCCTATTCACCCAAATAATCCTGCTATTCTGATACATTGTAAGCAACTGCTTAACTTTTTTTTACAGAATTTGATCTCCAATATGTGCAAGTCATTAGCGATTTGACAATAGTGTTACCATCAGACTTAGTATCTACATCAGAATAACTCGTCTGCATACCAAATTGAACTCCCTCATACACAACAGCTAGCTCAACATGTTCTACATTGGTGGCATGAAATTTTGACCCGATTAACCAAATAATTGACTCAAATGATTTCTTGTAGTAACACAATTGAAGCATTATTTGTATTCTTCCAACTGGTTGAGGAACTATGTGATTTGCTTAGTAAGGCACCACCTTGTATGTATATCATATCTATTCAACACCTCACTAGAATTTCTACTAACAAGTAGATATTGAAGAGCCCAAAAAGTGATAAACCAACATGGATAGCATAAGTAAACAATAACCTCTTGTTCTCCTTCTAGATGCACCTTCAAATCCTAAACCGTTCAACTAAACCAATCACCGAAATTTAGATCAAATGAAAAGTTTATTCTGAATTGAAATGAAGAACTTCTACAAACAAAAAGGTTCTCTTGATGAATTAACAACATATACTCTAAGGTTTTCTTTCTCAGAATCACAAACAGGACATAACGATCTTCATTGGTCACTTACTTATGTAAAATATTTTGCTTAGTAAACCAGCAAGTTATGAGAGTCTAATATTGTTTCTCATATCTTACTTCGAAGAATCAACTACTCAATGTTTTCTAGAGTTTTTCAAAATCAATGATGATAGATAATCATACCACTCAAGCTAGCACTTGATGAATCAAGAGTAAATATTGAAACAAGAAAATGAGTTATTATATTTGATATGTAGTTAATGGACATATGTTATTTGTAGGCTAATGGTAAATGTTTTTTGTGGAACCTTAAGGTTAAATATTCAAATCCTAGCCTTGTCATAGATATATTTAAGGGTCTTTCATAAGACCTTTCAGGCCTTGGCCTCTTAGGCTTGATTTACTTAGTTTTCTACATGTGGCTTTTAAGAGGTTTCTTAGATAGCTACACGAAAGTAGTTTCTAGCAGGTTTTTGAATTGCTACTTGTGACTGTTCTGGATAGTCACAAATCCAGTGTTGGTGACTATTGTAGACAGTCATAAATACTCATATTTAAGTCAATTTCATGGACAATAGAAGGTGTTGAAATTTTTTGCTTTTTTCTAAAAGCATTTCTCTGAAACACAAAGACAATGTGGTTCACCAAGGGAGAGAGTATGTGGTGCTGATTACTTTCTTCCACGCAATCGTTGTATCTTGAAGATAAATGTCTGAGACTATGAGCACCATCTGCATGGACATTTATGTTTTATCCCATTGTAACATTTACATGCAACCGTCTAAGTTTTGTATGTAAATCACAGTTTCTATGTATTCTGTTTGTATTTTATGTAATACATTCTTTTTATCAAGAAAGTATATCATTCATGTTTCTTACAATCTAAAACTGAAATGTTTTCCATTTAAGTTTGTGAAACTGCTGTGATGCCAAGTACAAGTAATATGAGTACTGCCTATGTATCTACTGTGAATCCTCATGTCGACCATTAAGATGGATAGTTTGATGGTACTAACTTGAAAAGATGACCAAAAAATGTTGTTCTATCTGACAATGTTAAACCTTGTTAAGTTCATGAATGAGGAGTCTCATGTCTTGAAGGAAGGTGGAAAGATAGAATTGTGATTGTCGTTGTTGATGCATGGATGTATGCAAACTTCTTATGCCGAAAATACATCCTCAATAGACTGAACAAGGCTCTAATGTCTACAGTTCAATCAAGTCTGCAAAGGAAGTACGTGAATCCTTGGATAGGAAATATATGACAGAGTTTCGATTAACAATCAAGTCTGAGGTTAAGAATCAAGGAGGATAACATGATGAATGGAAGGCCACTGACACATCTTTTGATGTAAAGGTTAATGTAGTAGAGGAAAACATACCCAATCGAAAAACCCGTCATGAATAATAAAGAAATGAAATAGTTTGCTCCAAAAGAAAAGGTCTTCAAGAAGATCAAGGGAGTCGTTATACTTGTGGAAAACCAGGACGTAAAGCCATGGAATGTCACAAAGGAAAGGCGACGAGAAAGAATCCTAATGCAGAAGCAAATGTGACAGAACAAATATGAGAATCTTTTAGTAGTAGTTACAAAAGTAAATCTTATTATTAACACTTCATATTGGTGGATAGACACTGGAGCAGCCGAGTACATATCTGCTGACTAGAATATGTGTATCGATTACTAAAATGTTGAAGATGAAGTGAAGTTGTTTATGGGTAACTCATCTACCTCTGCAATATATGGTAAGGGTAAAGTGGTGCTTAAGTTTACGTCTAGAATTTTTTTAACTTTAAATGACTTTTTCATGTTCCTAAGATTAGGAGGAATTTGATTTGTGGTTCATTATTGATTAAGAAAGATTTCAAGATTGTATTTGAGCCTAAAAAGTGTGTTGTGACTAAAGGGGTTTGTTTGTAGGAAAGGCGTATCAAATTAATAATTATTTAAGATGAATGTTTTTGTTGACTTTAATAATAGTAATGCTTATGTTGCTTACATGGTTGAGTTATTTAATGTTTGATATGGTAGGCTAGGTAATGTGAACTATGGAGCATTGAAAAGATTGATAAATATTGGACATAACATTAATTTTGGTCATTTGTAAAGTGTGAAACATGTGTTGAGGCTAAATTTTCTGAACCACCTTTTTATTCTATTAATAATATAAAAATAAAAACTTTAGAATTGATTCATTCTGACATTTGTGAGTTAAAATTATTATAGGTGGTGAGAAATACTTTATAACTTTATTTGATGATTGTCCTAGATGTTGTTAGGTTTACTTGCTCAAAAGTAAAGATGAAGCTTTGAGCATGTTTATGATTTGGAAGAATGAAGTTGAAAATTAACTAGAAAAGTGAATCAAAGTTTTGAGAAGTGATAAAGGTGGAGAGTATGAGTCCCAAAACTTAGCTAATTTTTGTGCCGAACATGACAATATCCACCAAAGTAATAGCACCTTACACTCCTCAACAAAATGAAGTGGTTGAGAGGAAGAATAGCTCTAGGGTACCACATAATTTGTGGGGGGAAGCTTTGCTTTCGGTAAATTATATTCTTAATAGGATACCCCCATAAAAAATCAACAAGACCCCTTACAAACTATAAAAAGGAAGATTACCGTCTTACAAATTCTTCAAAGTGTAGGGTGTCTAGCTAAGGTGGTTCTTCCTACTCCAAAAAGAATAAGGTTAGGACCAAAGACCATAAACTACATCTTTATCGATTATGCACATAATAGCAGTGCCTTTCGCATTCTTGGGCATAATTATGATAATACTGAGGTGCATGTAAACATTGTATTGAGTAACGTGATGCTATTTTTTTTAAATACATTTTCATGTAACCTTTCTCATAAGTCTAGTATGGTGACAACATCTAGTACTGTGAAAGATGGGTTAATGAATGATAAGAGCTATAAAGAAGATGAGCCTAGGCACAATTAGAGATCAAGAACTTAAAAACCATTTGGTCTGGATTTCTTGATGTACTTGCTTGAAAATGAGCCTCAAACTTTTAAAGAGACCATGTCTGCATCGGAAGCTTCCTTTCATAAGAGAGAAGTTAATAGTGAAATTGAGTCCATTATAAGTAATCAAACTTCAGAAGTGATAGATCTTCCATCTGGTAATAAACTGACTGGTTGTAAATAGATTTTCAAGA
Source organism: Datisca glomerata (assembly GCA_003255025.1). Taxonomy (NCBI): domain Eukaryota; kingdom Viridiplantae; phylum Streptophyta; class Magnoliopsida; order Cucurbitales; family Datiscaceae; genus Datisca; species Datisca glomerata. The sequence goes on from QANY01002976.1 coordinate 4,984,347, forward strand.
GGGAATTAAAACCAGATGGTTACCTAGACAAGTATAAGGCCAGATTAGTAGCTAAAAGTTACAAACAAAAGAAGGCTTTCATTACTTTGAAACATATTCACCAGTATCAAGAATAAATTCAATTCAAATTTTAATAGCAATTACATCATTGTATAAACTAAAGATACATCAAATGGATGTAAAAACAACATTCTTGAATGATGAATTAGAAGAATAAATTTGTATGAAACAACTAGAAGTTATAATAACTGGATACAAAAAATGGAGTTTGTAAACTTGTTAAGTCATTATATGAACTTATAATAAGCTCTCAAGCAGTGGGACGAGAAGTTTGACAATGTTATGATTTTTAATAGATTCAAATTAAATGAATGTGAAAAGTGTGTCTATGTGAAGAGTTTGGATGAGTCATATATTTAGTGTGTATATATGGATGACATGGTAATAATGGGATCAAACTCTTCAATAATCAAGTCGACAAAGAAGATGTTGAGTGAACCTTTTGATATGAAAGATTTGGGCATTTTTGATGTTACACTAGGTGTCAAGATCTCAAGAACTCAAAATGAGCTCATATTATCACAATCTTATGACATAGAAATTATGCTTAAGAATCTAAACAATATGAATTTAAATTTGCCCGAACACCCTATGATGTCAAATCTACAATGAAGAAGAATGTTAGTGGAAGAGTCTACAAATACAGTACTCACGTTTAATTGGTTATCTCATGTATACAACCAATTGTACGAGACCAGATATTGCTTATTCTACCAGTCGGTTAAGTGGATATACATGTAATCTAGGTATTAATCACTGTAATGCTTTAGTTAAAGTCTTAAGAGACTTGAGGTACACTTTAGACTATAGGCTACATAACACCACGTGCCATGTTGTAATTAAAGGTTACAGTGAAGCAAATTGGATTTATTTTTACACTTTGTGGAGGTGCAATGTCTTGGAAATCCTCTAAACATTACTACATAACTCGATCGAATATGGAGTCAGAGTTCATAACTTTAGATAAAGCAGGAGAAGAAGCTAAATGGATAAGAAATTTTTTAGAGGATATTCCTATATGGCTGAAACTAGTGACAACCATATTATATACATCACGATTTCCAAGCTACAATAGCCAAGGCACACGATAGGGAGTATAATGGTAAGTCATGTCAAATGTGTCGATGACACAATACCATTGAAGTAATTGTGCTCTACAGAAGTTATATCTATTTAATTTGTGAAAAGTAAAGAAAACCTTTTGGATACGCTCACCAAAAAATATCTAGGGAGCAAGTAAGAAAAACGTCGAGGGGGGAGGGAGCTAAGGCTTTTATCAACGAGTTAGCTCAATGGAACCCTAACCTAGTAATTGGATATCCCATGGACTAGGTTCATAGGAAAACAAGTTGTGTTCAACTCACCAAGAGCACCAAATGAAAATTATCTCCTTCATATTCGTATGACGTAATAAGTGCTGCTTGTAGAGAATTAAAAGGTTAAGCATAACTTTTAATGATACATATAGCTTAAATAATCAAGTGTATATCAAGATACTTTTGATAAGTGGTCGCCTATGTGAATGAGAAGTAAGGCCGCTTCCATGAGGTTAATAAGCTGAAATCTCTATAACACTCATGAAATCATGATTTGTTCATGGCCAAAAGGAACACAACAAATAGAACATAATATGTTAAGAGGTGAGCTGTGTAATTTCTATTGTTAAGGATTATATCAACGGTTGACTAATTCAAGACATCAAGTTCATTATTCAACCAAGTAATCCTAATAGTCATTTACTAATAATGGTTCAGAGCTCTAAGCTACCACTCTCAATGCAATTATCTTTATGATGTGCTAAGATGAAGTTGCTTTTTCAGTTCTCCATTCATATTGGAAATGTTATATTTAATCTGTAATGAATGGATATATGTTGTTTATTAGCTTAGTGGTAAGTATTTTAGGTGGAACCTTCAGGTCAAAGGTCAAATCTTAACCTTGTATAGATATATTTAAGGGTCTCTATTGGGACCTTGGGTCTTATCCTTAGTGTTTTTTATTTTTCTAGGTCCTTCAAAAAAAATTACTTAGTTTCTACATGTACCTTTCTAGGAGCTTTTTGAATTGCTGCTTATAGGGATGTTCACCGTTCAGTTCGGTTGGTTATTTAGGCAAATATCAAACTCAACCAAAATTCACGGTTCTGTTATACACTGAACTGTATCGTGACTTACAGTTTGGTTCATTCGATTCTTCGATTCGTGCACCAGTATAGTTATTTTTTGCAAAGGTTCATCTTTCAACCCTATTGAACAAGATTGAAACACAAACACAACTCAGAAAAAATATGACAAAAACACTCATCTTAATGCAGGAAATCACTGATTCTTAATGCAGAAGATCAGACAAAAAACACCTATCTTAAACGCAGAAATTCAGAAAAACTAGAAAGAAAAATGCTTATAAAATAAACCGTTTCAATGCTCTGAAGACAAATCGTTTCACATCCAATACAAATCAGAAAACAGATCATTTCATGAAATTAGTATTAGGAATAAGAAAAATACTCAAAAAGTTGTAACGAGTCAGAAAATCACCAAAAGCAACGTAAATTAACTAAACCAGATCAAAACGCAGAGTAGCAAATCTAAACGTAAATCAGTAAAACCAGATCTAAAACGTGAAGAAGGAATCAAATGGATGGATTAAATGTAATGATCAGCCTAAACCTATCTAAGAGACTAAGAGCATGAATCTGAAGAGCAGTAAATAGATCTAAACATAGAACAAATCAGAATGTAGAGCAACAAACATTTTGAAATGAAATTTAATGAGGATTACATTTTTCTTATAATTTTTCTTTTAAATTATTATTGAATAATTTATATAAATATCTGATAATTCAATATTCATTAATGAGACTATGATATTCTATTGATACGAGATGATTAAGATAATATATAATGAATAAATTTGTCAGCAACATTGATGTGTATAGACATCTTAGTCAAGTACTTTATATAATGAGATTATATATGATTGAACCAATATGAATTAATATATTTATCAACGTGGCTTTTCTCATAAATATTTAATACACATCAATTCGATGATCAGATGTAGATCAGTCTGAATCTTGAGTAGTCATGAACTCTTATACAAGTCTACTAGATCTTTTGATTTACTTGTTAAGGTTTATTTGTAAAATAAACTAGTGACTTTTGTTTTGGAGATTTAGTGACGTGACTGGCTGGAAACATGATCTTGTAAGATTTGGAATCCAAGCTTTCGTAACGGATCGTATATTGGTTCTCTTAAGTGTTAATTTTGAAATTGAATGGTTATTGAGCTTAAATTTATAATAAGATTATAAATTATTCATTCATTAGTGGTTTAATGGTACTTAAGGATTAAAAGGTATTTAGAGGCGTAAAATGGTAATTTTGATCAACTCTAATTTACGAACCAATAATTGGAGGACATAACTATATGAAGTGATTATAATAGTAGACTACATAAGAATGCGTTATAAATACATTCTATATATAATCACTAAGAATTCAATTTCATATTTATAGTGGCGAAATAATGAAATTAATAAATAAGATTATATAATTAAAGAGTTTAATTAATAATCTAGTTTATTAGAGCTTAAGATTATATGTCCATGGTCCCTAAGTCACATATGTACTATGCAGTTTAGGGTATGATTATTTGAGGACATGAGAAAATGATCGACTTGCAAAAGAAATTTTTATTTTGAGGCAAGTACATAATTTTTACATATCTATATGTGATTAATTAATTAAAAGTTAATTAATTGACATATATATATATNAAATAATAATTTGAATAAACTAAATCTATTATTTATGAAATTACATATAAGTTAGTTAATAGGGATGTGTTAATTTTGAATTAACTGATATCTAGATATTGTAAAATAAATATTTAATTCACAGTAATTACCACGTGTTAATCACTGATTGGATATCAGAGATTCACATGGACTATTGTAGTGGCACTACAACAATGGGGGTGCAACACTGTAGTGCCACACGACACTACAGTGGTGCCATTGCAGTGGGTCCCACTGTAATTGGCGATTTTATATTAAATATTATTTCAGTTTATCCCTAAAAAATATGATATGCCATTATCTAGTAAATATACATATATTATTCTAATGGCCTCTGTTGATGAATGAGTTAATCAGTTCATAAAAAATCAAATTGAGAACAGAGTAAGTGTCAGAGTGATTTTTTCTCTGTGATTAATAGTTAATTAAAACTCCGAAAGAATAATCATCACATTCTTTTAGAAAATCATCTCACTAAGGTGTTTCTTAGTAAATCTCTAGATCTCATGCGTTGAGTACAACTAGAGACAAAAAAAAGTGACTTATAATATTCTACGTGCACACACACGTCCTAGTACTTTGAGGATTGACTTGGAAGATCTTGGTGTGGATCTTAGAGTCTACTGATCATTGGAACAGTTTCTTGGGATGGAGGATCGATCGATTTTGCAAGGATGTTTGATATATACTACAAGAGGTATATGATTCATAACCTTGTATGTTGTAGAATTAATCTATAAATATATAATGGATCTTGACTGACTGAAAAATAGTTTTCAATAAAAAGTTTTTTATTTGGTTATTATGGCATTGCGCAAGTTTTATTTTATTAAAAGATTCAGTCTTTATTAAAAATTTAATTTTTAAATGGCCTTCCACCGCGCACGCACCGCGACTACAACAAGTATGAATGATATATGTATTTATGAAAAATAATGGATCGTTAATTATATGGTGATTATTATTGTTAGGCTTTGTTCCATGACACTGTCCTCTCCAAAGAACAATGTCCTAAGACACCTTAGGAGGAAGAGGATATGAGAAAGATTCATTATGCTTCAGCAGCCAGAAGTTTCATGTATGTCATATTGTGTACGAGATCGTACATCTGTTATACAGTGAAAATTGTCAGTCATTAACAATCGAATCCAAGTTTGGAGCACTGGATTGCAGTAAAGCATATTCTTAAGTATCTTAAGAGAACGAGAAACTATATGCTTATTTATTCAGGTGGAGACCTGAACCCCACTAGATATACTGATTCTGACTTTCAATCAGACAGAGACAGTCAAAATTTGACAGCTGGATCATTATTCATCCTAGATGGAGGAGCTGTAGTCCAGAGAAGTCTTAAACAATCCAATATTGTAGATTCCACTATGGAAATATATAGCAGCTTGTGAAGCTACGAAAGAAGGGGTATGGCTCAAAAAGTTCTATATTGATCTGGAAGTAGTTTCATATATGGACAAGCCACTGATCATGTACTGTGACAACATTGGGGCGGTAGTGAATTCGAAGGAACCGAGGAGTCATAAGAGGAGCAAGCACATAGACAGGAAATATCATCTTGTAAGAGAGATTGTGTATCGAGGGGATGTGACTGTTCTGAAGATAGTGTCAGAAAAGAACATGGGTGATCTTTTTACAAAGACATTGTTGGGGGTTATGTTCTCAAAGTATGTGTATTAACAATTTAATATGAAATTTAATGAAATTAAATTTTTGTATAATTATTCTTTTAAATTATTGTTGAATAATTTATATAAATATCTAAAAGTTTCATATTCATTAATGAGACTATGATCTTGTATTAGTACGAGAGGATTAAAATTATAGATAATGAATAAAATTATCAGCAACATATGAAACTATGGAATCTTTGATGAATGGTTGCTAGTACGGTTTACTAAGTATTATGAATGCATGTGATCTAGATTCAGATCATTGATGGTGATAGACCTCTTAGTGAATTTACTTTATATAATAAGATTATATATATGACAGGACGGATGTGAATTAATATCTTTATTAACATACCTTTATCATAAAGATTTAGTACATATCAATATGAATCCTGAGTAGTCATGAACTCCTATACATGTCTACTGGATCTTTTGATTCACTCGTTAAGATTGATTTGAAAAATAGGCTAGTAACTTTTGTTTTGGAGATTCAGTGATATGGATGACTAGGAACATGATCTTACAAGATTTAGAATTCAAGTTTTCATAACAGATCGTATATTGGTTCTCTTAAGTGTTAATTCTGGAACTGAATGGTTATTGAGCTTAAATTTATAATACGATTATAAATTAGTCATTCACTAGTGAGTTAATGTTACTTAAAGATCAAGAGATAATTAGAAGGGTAAAATGATAATTTTGACCAGTTTTAATTTATGAACCAATAATTGAAGGACAAAATATCAGTGGATTACATGAGAATATTCTGTAAATACATTATATAATCACTAAGATTTCAATTTCATATTTATAGTGGAGAAATAATGAGATTGATAAATAAGATTATTTAATTAAAAAATTTAATTAATAATCTGATTTATTGGAGCTTAGGATTATAGGTTCATGGTCCTGAGTCACCTCTGTACTACGTAGTCTAGAGTGTGAATATTTCAGGATATGAGAAAATGACTGACTTACAGAAGAAAATTTTATTCTAAGACAAGTACATAATTATGAGATAAGTATGTATGATTAATTAATTAAGAATTGATTAATTGAATTATAAATATATATATATATATATATATTGGAAATTATATATATAAATAATTAACGATTATTTTTTTATTTATCAATAAGTGAGACAGAATATCTAATTTGTGAAATTATATAATTAAATTATTATTAGATGATCATTTGAATCAACTAAGTATGTTATTTGTGAAATAACATACTTAGTTATTTGTGAAATAACAGATAAGTTAATTGATAATGATAATCATATATGTTAGTTTTGAATTAACTGATATCTAGATATTTATCTAATTAAAATAAATATTTAATTTACAGTAATAGGGTATCATAGATTGACATGAACTACTATAATAAGGGTGCAACACTGTAGTGCCACACGACACTACAGTAGTGCCGTGAGGCATAGTGCTACCTCATGGTACACTACAGTGCCTTGTGGCACTACAATTATGCATAGTTGCAGTGGTTCCCACTGCAATTGATAATTTTATAATTAAATATTATTTCAATTTATCCCTAAAAGATCTGATACGCCATTATCTAAAAAATATACATATATTCTTCTAATGGCCACAGTTGATAAATCAGTTCATCAAAAAATTCAAATTGAGACACAGTGTGAGAGGGATTTTTCTATGTGATTAATAGTTAATCAAAACTCTAAAAGAATAATAATGCCATTCTTTTAGAGAATTGTCTCACTAAAGTCATTCTCAGTAAATTTTTAAATGTCATGTGTTGAGTACACTAGAGACAAATAAGATTATTTAATTAAAGAGTTTAATTAATAATCTAGTTTATTGGAGCTTAGGATTATAGGTCCATGGTCCCAAGTCACCTCTGTACTACGTAGTTTAGGGTGTGAATATTTTAGGTCATGAGAAAGGAACTGACTTACATAAGGAAATTTTATTCTGAGGCAAGTACATAATTATGAAATAAGTATGTATGATTAATTAATTAAGAATTGATTAATTGAATTATAAAAATATATATATATATATATATATATATATATGTTAGTTTTGAATTAACTGATATCTAGATATTTATCTGATTAAAATAAATATTTAATTCATAGTAATTTGGTATCATAGATTGACATGAACTACTATAGTGGGGGTGCAACACTGTAGTGCCACACGGCACTACAGTGGTGTCGTGAGGCATAGTGCTACCTCATGGCACATTGTAGTGCCTTGTGGCACTACAATTGTGCATAGTTACAGTGGGTCCCACTGCAATTGATAATTTTATAATTAAATATTATTTCAGTTTATCCATAAAAAATCTGATACGCCATTATCAAGAAAGTATACATATATTCTTCTAATGGCCTCAGTTGATAAATCAGTTCATCATTTCATCAAAAAAATCAAATTGAGACACGATGTCAGGGGGATTTTTCTACGTGATTAATAGTTAATCAAAACTCTGAAAGAATGCCATTCTTTTAGAGAATTGTCTCGCTAAACTCCTTCTCAATAAATCTTTAAATCTCATGTGTTGAGTATATCTAGAGACAGAAAAAGTGTCATGTAATATTCTATATGCCTACACACGTCCTAGTGCATTAGAGATTGACTTGAAAAATCTTAGTGTGAATCTCAGAGTTTACTGATCATTGGAACGGTTTCATGGGACATATAATCGATCAGTTTTGTAAGGACGCTTGATATAGACTACAAGAGGTATATAATTCCTAACATTGTATGTTGTAGATTTAATGTATAAATATATAATGGATCCTGACTGATTGAAAAATAGTTTTCAATAAAAATAATTTATTTGGTTACCGTGGCATTACGCAAATTTTGTTTTATTAAAAGATTTGATCTTTATTAAAATTTTAATTTTTAAATGGCCTCGAGCCACACGCTTCCGCCACGACAACCAACAGACACTTCCTACGAAGTCATTTGAGAGTCACGTGTGTAACATGAGATTGAGAGAAATGTCACATTTGCTTTAGGGCAAGTGAGAGATTGTTGGGGTTATACCCTCAAAGCATGTATATTGACATTTTGATATGAAATTTTATGAGGATTATAATTTTCTTATAATTATTTTTTAAAATCATTATTGAATAATTTATATAAATATCTGAAAATTCTCTATTCATTAATGAGATTACGATCTTGTATTGGAATAAGAGCTAGAGAGAAAGAGAGTGAAGGAGAGAGAAAGAGAGAGAGAGAGTGAGTGAGAGAGAGTGAAGGAGAGAGAGAGAGAGAGCGTGAGAGAGTGAGAGTGAGAGAGAGTGATTGCAAGGGGGAGTGAGTGAGTGAGAGAGAGAGCGTGAGAGAGAGAGAGAGCGTGAGAGAGTGAGAGTGAGAGAGAGTGATTGCAAGGGGGAGTGAGTGAGTGAGAGAGAGAGAGAGAGAGAGAGATAAAGTGCAAGAATGAGAGAGGGAAATAAAGTGAGATGGAGAGGGAATAAGCGTGAGAGGGAGAGAGAGAGTGAGAGAGTGAGAGAGTGAATGAGAGAGGGAGAGAGAGAGAGAGACAGACAGACAGAAAGAGAGATCGATCGATAGATAGAGTTAAAGGGAGAGAGATCGGGGGAAAGAGAGATGAATGGTGAAGAAGTGAGAGAGAGAGAGAACAAGAGACAGAGAGAGGGAAAGAAAGGCGGAGAAAGATAGAAATGGTACGAGAAAGGGAGATAGAGGGAGGGAGGGGACAGAGAGAAAAAGAGAGAGAGAGCGAGAGAGAGAAAGATAAAGATAAATAGAAAGACAAAGAGTGAGAGATAGAGAGAAAGAGTAAAGGAGAGAGAGTGTGTGTGAGAGAGAGTGAGAGTGATAGAGAAAGAGAGATAGATAGAGAGAGTGAGAGTGAGAGGGATGGATGGAGAGATTATCATAGAGATAAAGAGAGACAATTTGAGAGAGAGAGAGAGAGAGGGTGGGGCGAACGGAGAGAGTGAGAGTGACAGAGAGCGAGAACGTAAGAGAGGGAGGACCAAATTTTCTAGTTCAAAAGAAGATCTCTTTTCTTCTTCATTCTCAACAGGAATGGATCAACAAAAATGCCCTTCCATATAGATCATCATGGCATGAACTCATTTCTTCCTTTTCCCACCCTTGCCTGAAATCCAGATTTGGAGGGCTTCCCTCAAGGTGACACCGAAGGTCTACCTCCTTTAGTAGCTCAGCATCGGGAATCAATGACTTTTTCAACACCTGAAGATAGCCGCACAAGCCTAAGAGAGAGTGTAGGGGGTGCTGGTTCCTTCATTATTTTAGCAAAAGTTCCCGCGGCTTGAGCCATCTTTGCTCTTTGACTTGGGTTCAATATTATGTACCCATGTTCCTATACGTATATCGGCTAATGGTATGCAATTTCCTATTTGGTAATTTAGATAAAGTATCTCATATCTATAAGCAGGGGGTGGCCGAGAAGCAGCCAGCTGATTGCCCCCTTCCACTCGACCTTTCTTCACTGTGTGAATAAGGTCTTAGCATGTATGGCCATTCTGGACGGGTCGCAATATGTCGCTGGTCGAAGGTTTGGACCAATCGCAATTCATCACCATCTTGCCCGCTTCCAATTGATGACTGGCTATTATATAAGTGTTAACCTAAGCCCCTGTGTTGGGGCTCGGCTCCCGAACCGTACGTGAGTTGCCTCGTACGGCTCTTCCTAAGAACTTGAAGCGCCCTTTCTCTAAATAGAAAGAAAAAAAAAAGACTTTTTAAAAAAAACCTTCCCCCTCATATTGGGACTATTATTAGATATGCAGCTTCGTTCCTTGACTTCTTTGCTTAGTCAAGCTTCCTTGTTCCTTAGTGTAGTCTCGGTCCATAGTTTAAGACTCCATTCCTTATAGCCTAGTCTATATCCATAGTTGACGTGACTCTGTACCGACGCCTTTCCCTTTGTAGATGGCTAAGTGACTTTGTAACCTTAACGTACTTTCTTTATGACTATATCATAGACTTTCGTCGGGATTTATTCCCTTCGCCTATAGGCAAAGGCTTGGCTTCGCAATCGCTCATGACTTGGTATAAAGTCCATATAGTCGTTGGCCTTCCCACCAGAAGGCCTATAATATAGTGGTCGTACTTTTGAATGCCTCCTTCCTTACTTTTCTGAGAGGCCCTCTACAAATATAAAGAAGAGGAGGTTGTTCACCTTTGTCAACTTAGCTACTTAAGTGCTACTCAATACTAAAGTAAAGGCGAACGACATTCTGTTGTACAACTATTTAATATTAATAGTACAACAACTTTCGTACTACTATACTAAAGTACCAAGGAAACCGAAACCTTCGGTTCCCTTTGTTTGAATAAAGGCCGCCTATTTTAGTTTAAATTCATTACAAGCAACTAAAAATAAGTTTCTATATTGTAGAGAGAAGTATATATTATTGACTTCTTTCCTATAATGAAATTTTTTTGCATAGATATGAAACTAAAAAATGTACCATAGACTGTGCGTGTATGTTCTTCTAACATAAATAACTTATTTTGAGAATTTTTAGTGAGTAAGATTATAAAAATCAAAACATTATTTTCTAAATTTATTTACAAATAAATATATTTTATTAAATTTTTTATTTAAATAGACGAATATGATATGAGAAACAATCAAAATATAAAAACGTATATATCACATGCACCGCACATGTAACTTAATTCGTTGATAACATATGAGTCTGCATGGTAATCTAAAGAATAATGGATATGAATTTCGGACTGTTGTATATGGTATAAGAATAATTTTATGAATTTTTTGTGTAAATAACATAAAGTTATCAAAAGATGATTATAATTATGTTATGCATAAAAAAATCATTGTAAAGGAAATTTATGCACCCTGGATAAAAATGTTAACCTCACAAGGGGTCAAAAGGGTGACCATGAACTAAGAATGGACACACATCACTAGTTGGCAATTAAATATATTCACAGTTGGCAACGAATATATGTTTACCTTAGAATGAAAATATATTTACATCAAGATGTGAAGATATTCACCTCACAATGGGCATATATTTACATCAGAACGAGGATAAAGTTATTTACATTAGAACAATAAGATGTTCACAACAGAATGGAAAGATATTTATCTCAAAACGGGAATTTACATCAGAAAAGGAACATATTTACATCAGAATAGAAAATATATTTACCTCACACTGGGAAGTTATTCACCTCAGAACATGAAGCTATTTAACCCTAGAACAGAGACTATTTACGTCAGAACAAAATTATATTTACTCAGGATGGACATAACTACAGTGGCAGAATGGAAATATATTTACCCTGAACAGAAATATATTACCCAGAATGGAAATGTATTTACTCGGATATTCACCCGCTACGGATGTCTTTCAGAGGCCAATGAAGGTGATTAGCGGTAACATGATGAAAATAGTTAAAGAAAATCAAGGATTCAGTTGAAGACCAAGTCAAAAAACTCCTCCAACTAGCTATTTTTCTATCAACAATCACTCCTCCTTTTAGGCTCCATAATAGGGTATAACAGTTATATTGTAACTAATTATTGTTTATACGTAGCCTATGAGTAAAGCTCAATCATTGTAATCAAGTAATTCACGGAAAGAAAAAATTAAGTACAACAAGTAGAAACATGCTAACTAGCATTTGTCTTGTAAATATTTTCTCCATAATGAAAATATTATAAAAAGCTTTCCATTATTTTTTCCCATAAAGAATTTTTCACGTAAATTATGACGTCTATTATTCTCTTCTATTTACTCATTACTTTCTTATTATTCTTTTAAGAAATTCATGGCTAATTCTATAGTCGTGGATTTTCTCTTTACAATCGTGAATAATTTTAGAATTAATTTTAATAATAATGTATTCATATTTAATAAAGGATATAATTTGGATAAAAAAATTAATGAATAAACAATCTACCACAAATATTGTCATATATTTAGCACTAAGTTAAAAAAATTTAGAGTATGAGTTTTAAATGAATTAAATTAATTGACTACCTAGGTTGTGGCAAACCCAAAATGGCATAAAATGTAACTTTGCTTTGGGATTTGATTCAATTTGGCAAAGGTAAATATAGATTCACACATTTTGATGAGGAAACTTAACATTGAGTGTGTTTACGAAATCCTAATAAATATTAAAGGGAAGATGAAAGAAATTAAGCATCATATTAAGCTTTATGGCAAGCTAGACCCACCACCCCATTGCTACTTACTTTAGGAGTTCTTTGTTTATTTCAATCACGTGCAAGATCATATGGTACGTGTACACTGAAAATATCCACCATTGTGACACCACTTTCGTTATGTGTTATTTATTTATTTTTTGTGCAAAAGATGATCACCTTGAGATCAGCACATGAGTGTACACTCTCATATATATCAACAGAGTTTAAATCGTAATTGCCATTACTTATCCATGATTCTTAAAGGGACATTTTTCTTTAAAATACCTCAAAAAATGTTCCTTCAAAATATAATTATTTTGGGTGTTTCTTGTAATACAATGAGACAACAACACACGTCCTTCTCCTTAAGAATTCTGTTAGAGATTATCAATGCTCGGGTTCGACATAACTCCTGGACCTCTCTAGGTGACCTTCAGCTCCTCGACCTCCCAGACAACTTTGCTATAAGCTCGGGCGAGAGAGTCAAATTTCTTGGCCCGATTCTGAAGCTTGGCTCAACCTCAAAAGAAACTCAGGTGGCCTCGAGCACTTGGTCCTCGCAACGCGGGAGATGAGCCAACATTGCCTAGTCATAAAAAATGATTTGTGAAAAAGATGCCACATGACCATGAAACAGCAACAAGGAGATAAACAAGAAAAGAAGATAAAAGAGTCGTGAGAGAAGAAGTGCTTACGTCTAACGTGTGCTCCATAAAGCCATCAAGCAGATTTCATCTTCAAACTTCATTTTAATCCACTAGAGAATTTCCTGCAAACTTCATCTTCAAACTTCTTGCGTCAGATTAAAAACCAGTTCGTTGGAGTTAATTGGGCCTCAGGCGCTACTTTCAGATCTATTTTTTAATTTTCAGTTTCCTCTTCGATTTTATTTCGAAATTTTGCAACACATTTTTGTTCTGTTTCAATTTTTCAATAGATTGTTGGAGAATACGAAGACAACTTCATATGGTAAGTACAGTGGTGAGGCCAATGGAAGTTTATATTTTTTTAGAGCCCAACAGTAAACTCTACAAAGCCTTAAAAAATAGTGGGCATTATTGACCAAACAGTAGCTAATCTTGTTCAAGCTGGCACAAGCAGTTTAATAATTTTCAGTGAAACATCGTTGCAAAGTGATTAAAGTTGTTCTCATCTGCTTTTACCCTAACGCGGAGAAAAACCAGATCGAGTCGAGTCGATGACAAACATAAACCTCCCACGTTTTATGCAGTAGGCCCCAACTTAGATGAAATAACCTATACACTTAACCGCACAATTAGTCCCCATCCATCCATTGAACCCCATTGCCGATCAAACTGACACCACTCACCCATTCACCACAAACATCATTATACAATCACAAAATATTGTCTCTCAATCTCAATGCGAACTCACTGGGGACGGTGCAATCGACGGTGACGGTCTGCAAATCGATGGCCGAGAAACTCGACAGCAAACTCTTTTTCCCTCTCTTTTGAAGAAGCCCGAATCCCTATTTGACTCTTTTGTTTTCACATTTCACTTTACAACATTTTTATTTTGTCAAAAGGAGATGCTATTATTGAGATTGTAAACTAGGGGAGCTACAACCATCAAATAGCCACAAAGGAAGACTATTTTCCAGACAAAGCTAATACCAGAGCTACCAAGCATAGCTAAAAAAGGAGCAAGACTACTAAAATCTCTATTAATATGCTTAAAACACAACTTAAACTTAGAAGAAAAAGATCAAATAAGTGGAATAAAAGAATCAGCTTCAGCTTCAATGTCGGGATTGCTCGCATAAGAAAGAGTCTGAATAACTTCCAAGACATCACTATGAACTTCTATAAAAGCCTGATCGGAAAAGCACCATTAGAGAGACCCCAAAATATTGCCCAAGATTCAGCTGAAAAAACATCTCTGTAATGACCAAAAGGAGCATAGCCTACAGAGTGAATCAATCCCGTCGGATCGCAAATAACAAACCCAACCCCTCCCGATCCAGCTTTCCAGAAAGCGTCCGTAAAAAGACCCCACTTTTGATTGGAGTAGACCGCAGCATCTCTCGTCACATCATCTCTCATTCTCATCTCCTTCCTCTTATCCAGAGGCTTCGAGTACGCCACAGCTTTAGAGAAAGAGGCAAAGCTCTTCTCAGTAATGGCAATGGCTTCCAAAGGACCCGGCAATATACTGGAAAAGCAGGAAGAATTCCTCAACTTCCAGATCCGCCAAAGCCCAAACGCAATCCATGCAAGGTTTCGCTCACCATTACTTTCATCCCCCATCACCGAAACTAAATGCTTCCATTAATAAAAAAAAATTCACATTTAGTTCTTTCAGAATGCAGGTCGAGAAAGCTTGCAAACCAAAAATGACGACTGAACGAACACTGAAAGAAGGTATGCTTGCTGTACTCCGATTCAATATTGTACAAATGGCATGTATCTGCTATCTTCATCCCTCTCTTGATCATATTAGGCTTTAGAGCTAGAAAATTTCTTGATGCTCTCTGAATAAAATCCTTGATTTTAGGAGGAACATTTAACTTTAACACAAAATGAGACAGTAGAAATGCAAGCATGAATCCATTTACACCAATTATCTGGAGAGCCCATTTTCTCTATAACAACAAGGATTTTATTCAGAGAGCATGAATCCATTTACACCAAAAATCTCACTCCAGTCTATCCTATACTTTCGACATATCCATTTTAATAGCAGCATCTTTCACACCCTTATTGCCACGAATTCTCAAAGAATGGGCTTCTGAGGTGATCGGCAATTTGGTGAATCACTCCCATAAACATTTATTCCTGAGATGAGTATTAGCGACAATATCTTGATTGCTCATGAAATACTCAGAGAATTTCATGAGCAATCAAGATATTATCGCTAATATTCATCCCGGGAATAAATGTTTATGGGAGTGATTCATCAAATTGCCGATCACCTCACGAAGTCTATTAGTTAATATCTTAGAAATAATTTTATAAGAAACATTGCAAACACTAATAGGTCTCAAATCGGTCACTGTTTGAGGACTTTTAATTTTGAGAATAAGGGTAATGAGAGTATGATTTATGTTAGACGACAAGCAAAAATGATTAAAAAAAGTACTAACCAACCTGTATAGATCATCCTTGACCAGGCCAAAGAATTGCTTGAAGAAGAATACCGAGAAACCGTCTGGCCTAGGTGTTTTGGATCCATCAATACTGTCAAGAGCCTTATCAATCTCCCAATCCTCAACAGGCCGGTCAACTACATCAGCTCCCCTATCATCCAGCTTGCTAACCAAATGGCCCAACACATCATCGAAATTGCTTGGCTTGGAAGACTGAAACAATTCTGTGAAGTACTGTCGGGCCAGACTTTTAAGTTTGTCGTGTTCTGCAATCCAAGTGCCATTTTGGTCCAGCAACCCACATATATTGTTCTGTATTCTTCTACCTTTCACTTTCGAATGAAAAGAATTTGGAATTCTAATCACCCTCCGCAAGCCACTCCATTCTTGATCTGTGTTTCTAATACTTTTCTTGTTCTAAAATAGCCCTCTCCAATTTATCCTCCAAAATAGTAATCTCATGCATATTCACATTATTGGCATTATGAGTAACCATAAAATTAATTTTAGCTTCAAGAGCATTGGCTAGCTTTTTGGAATTAGCTAGAGGCTCATTTTTACTCTACTTAATCAAACCCCTCTTAACATCTTTTAATTTTTCCCCAAAGGGGAACAAACGCCAACCCCCCATTAAAACACTTCTTAATTGTTATTTGGCATCCCTCCAAGGCAGCCCACCTCCTATCATATCTAAACACCTTCCAATTTATGAGAAGTTTATCCGAATCCACCAAAAGAGCTACATGATCGGAATTACATGCCCCTTCAAAATGCCCCACTGATCATTACGGGTTGACTCGTCAGTACTAGCATATACCCCAAACAATATCCATTGTTTATTAATTCCCACACCTTTAATCACGGGTTTAATGAAAAAAAATGAGAATATTTACTTACAGTACACAATCTACATCATTCCAAAACATTGCTAAACTTCTACTGAGACCACAAGGATTCACTATTAACATAAAATTCATTCCTAAGGTCCTTTTAATCGTCTCCAATCGCCTCACACCATTTTTAGTTTTAAAAAATAAGTTCATCCGGAGAGTGAAGCCTCTAAAGCTTCTTTAAAGCATGGATTATAAGGGAGCTCCCCACACCCTGAATTCCAAGAGATAATCTTCATTGGTTAAGGACTAAGAGAGAAATGGTCCTTATTATCAATATTTAGGCCAGTAGGACCATGAACCCAAAAGTCCCCTTGAATAGTAAGCCCCACAAAACATTGACCAACTCAGGATCATTTCCAATCAAAACTATGGGCACGTGCTATGAGATCCCACTCCACTATCAATAACCACGTGTTCAGTATTATCCAACGCCACATCACCAATTATATTACGATAAACCATCCCTTCCTCAATCAACTCCCTCGCATCTGAATCTACCCTCATCTCCTCCAAGATATTCTCCCTTGGCGTTAAGGATTCCAGATTTTTCTCATCCATAACGGCAGGTTCCTGTAATTTCGGAGCTGCCTTAACTGACTCCTCCTATGACACTTCCTCGTTCCGGTCGTCGGAATCCTTGTTTTGGCCGTGAAGTGGATCTGAAATAATCATATACATCAGATCTTTATGAGATCCTCTCAAGTTCACTAAGTTAATTGAAACTCCTCCGGGCATCCCCACCATCTCTGAACTTGGACGAAAATCTATTCTGCCGCATAGGGTAATAATTCCAGGCTCGATCTGTACCTCGCCGTCCATCCCTCCCATGAAAACCACCTTCTTTACCTCTGAAATTATTTAAATTCCCCACTGTTAACATTTGGTTTAGATCTAAAAGCATTTGATCTCCACTCATGTGAAGGGACAACCTTAATATTCCCATCATAAACACCTTCATTTATGCCTTCACTCATACACCGTTCATTATCCTTACAAATGATATCTACGTGAAGAACCCTCCCACAAAAATGACAAAATCGTGGACTCTTTCGTATTTAAAACCACACCAATGCTTCCTTCCATCAAAATTAATAAAGGTTCCCCTCATAAGAGGCTTAGAAATATCGATCACCACCTTAACCCGGATGAATCTTTTAAATTCAAACCCATCTTTTAAAAACCCTTCATCAGTTTCCTTCACATCTCCTATTTTCTTCCCCAACAATCCACCCACCTTACTATTTCTGCATTCTACAGTCAAATTATGTAATTGGATAAAAAACTATCAAAGTAGAAATTCGAGGGATCAACACCAATGTTCAGCATCCATTTCTTAACAACAAATAATTGCTCCTCAAAGAGCCATTATTACAAACGATACAACACCAATAGTTTTGAAGAAGATTTGCAACAATCTTTATCAATTTCAACAAATCTAACTTCATCCCCCAAACTCCAAGCATTCGTTAAAGCCCTACTGAGTCCATGAAAATTTTATTTCCTGGATGAAAATAATCTCCCGAAGACACTCAAGTTCACATTCTTCAAAGTCAATAAAAGTAGCCTCCCTTGGAATGATGACTTCATCTGCTTCTACGTCGGTCAATTTTCATCTGTCAATCCGATCCACCAGATCCTCCCAAACACTTGCCGACTCCATAAAAAAGACAATCAATGGAGAAAATAAAAAGAAGAAAGAAGAACGTCAAAGGGACAGAAGCTAAGACGAAGCCCTAGTTTAGTTAGGAGAAAATTATTGTCCTTGAGAAGAAAGACAGCCCATTCTATAAAGATACACGGTTGATCAAGTTGAAGGTGAGTGAAAAATGGGAGATATCACTTTTACAACATTTATTTTCTTTTTCTTTTTAGTTTTCTTTTTTACTTCTCACTTTTCTCATATAAACAAAAAATATACCTCATAATTCACAAATTTAAAGAAGGGCAAATATGTTCGAAAAATAGTTATTAAAGGTCACGTGCAAGGCATGTGACCAATTTAACATAGAGAAAACATATTTTTAAATGAAGGGATGTTTTTGATGGATCATGAAAGTTGAAAAGTCTCTAAGGAAGAGGTCAAAGTTGAAGGGGTATAATTAAAAATGGTCAAAGTTGAGGGGGTGTCTATGAAATTTAAAAAGTTATACTTGTTTTCGTACATGTTGTTCACAAAAAGTAAGTTGTGCAGACCAATCAAATTCAATTATTAAAGTGTACTAATACAGGAAGATTTACATGACCAATTGTATGTTTTTAGGAAGTTACGGAAGTCAGCTTCTGAAAGAATTTTATGGATCATGATTATGACATTATGGAAATGAAAAGATATTTACATAAGAACTTATGCATCATGGATAAAAATGTTAACCTCATAAGGGGTCAAAGAGAGTCCATGCACTAAGAATAGACGTGCATCAAGATTTTTTTTTCAAAGTTACATTACGGGTTCTTAAGAATGGTCGCCACCTCTCCCAGGATGAGAATGATTATATCTGCCCGATGGGTCTATATCCATCCCTGAATGTAGTCAGGTACTGTTCACTTCTGCGACTGGGTCTTGCTCTCGATCAACTAAGTAAATTGTTGCTCTTCCAACTTGCTTACGTGATAGCCCGAGAGTCTCAGAATTACACACGACAATCAAATTCCCCTACTATAGATAAGGCGCTACTTTCCTCCTCGCGATAAATTCTAGCCCGGTCAACCGTCCAGCTAATACCCAAGTAAATGAGTGCACGGTTATGTACCTGGTTTTTTTGTAACTGAAGGATATGAAAGGCAACTAAGAAAGAAGAAGATAAAGAGCTAGGAAGATCAAGCCCTTCAAGGAGCTGGAAATCATCCTTGCTTTTGTGAAGAAGTTGTAGTTAAGCTCAGGCATTTTCAAAGTTCAAAGTCCTTACAGCGTACTCAATCTTTAATCGGCATCTCGTACTACCTATAGCATCATTAGTCTAGCTAGCATTCTTTAGCCCGCGTCCTTTCATTGTGGCATGAGTAGCGGCTTCAGCGGTCTACCTCCGAGTAAGCAAAGCATCAGTCGTGGCATCGATACATGCATAGTCTTTTTTTATTACAATAAAGAAAGGTGAACTAGTAGATAAGGTTGAGTCAGTTGTTGATCCAAGAAGTGGTGGTAGCATACCTTCCATATCAAGAGCTAGAGAGATTTTCGACCCATTTTCTGTCGTGAGGTTGAGTTCCTTATCCTCACTCTGTGGCATGGCACCTTTCGCTCATCCATTCCGCATGCCCGTCCAGGCACGGCGCCCTTTTTCATTATCATCTATTGCCATTTCTTTCCTCCCGGCTATTCACGCATGAAGTTCATCGTATGTATGCTCGACTTCCCTCCCCATTTGTGGAATTCCTATTGCATCTTAAGAGGAATGTGGAATATGGATGTGCATCAAGATTTAGCAACGATCATTTATTTAGAGTTGGCAACTACTACATATTTACCTCAGATTATGAAGACATCTACATCAGAACGGGGAGATATTTATCCCAAACAATGAGATTTTTACCTCATAACTGGAAGATATTTACATCAGAAAAGAACATATTTACATCAGAATAGAAAAGATATTTACCTCACAATGGGAAGCTATTTACCTTAGAACATGAAGCTATTTAGCCCTAGAACAGAGACTAATTACGTCAGAACAAAATTATATTTACTCAGGATGGACATAACTAGAGTAACAGAATGGAGACATATTTACCCTGAACAGAAATATCTTACCTAGAATGGAAATGTATTTACTCGGATATTCACCCACTACGGATGTCTTTCGGAGGCCAATGAATGGTGATTAGCGGAAACATGATGAAAATAGTTAAAGAAAATCAAGGATTCAGTTGAAGACCAAGTCAAAGAACTCCTCCAACTAGCGATTTTTCTATCAACAATCACTCTCCCTTTTAGGCTCCATAATAGGGAATAACAGTTATATTGTAACCAATTATTGTTTATACATAGCCTATGAGTAAAGGTCAATCATTGTAATCAAGTAATTCACGAAAAGAAAAAATAAGTACAACAAGTAGAAACATGCTAACTAGCATTTGTCTTGTAAATATTTTCTCCATAATGAAAATATTATCAAAAGCTTCCCATTATTTTTTCCCATAAAGGGTTTTTCACGTAAATTATGACCTCTATTATTCTCTTCTATTATTTTCTTATTATTCTTTTAAGAAATTCATGGCTAATTCTATAGTCGTGGATTTTCTCTTTACAATCGTGATATATAATTTTAGAATTAATTTTAATAATAATGTATTCATATTTAATAAAGGATATAATTTAGATAAAAAATTAATGAATAAACAATCTACTACAAATATTGTCCTATAAGTTAATAAAATTTAGAGTATGAGTTTTAAATGAATTTAAATTAATTGACTACCTAGCTTGTGGCAAACCTAAAATGACATAAAATGTAACTTTGCTTTGGGATTTGATTCAATTTGGCAAGGTAAATATAGATTCACACATTTTGATGAGGAAACTTAACATTGAGTGTGTTTACTAAATCCTAATAAGTTGTAAAGGGAAGATAAAATAAATTAAGCATCATATTAAGCTCTATGGCATGCTAGACCCACCACTCCATTGCTACTTACTTTAGGAGTTCTTTGTTTATTTCAATCACGTGCAAGATCATCTGGTACGCGTACACTGTGAATACCCACCACTTCGACACCAATTTCGTTATGTGTTATTTATTTGTTTTTTGTGCAAAAGATGATCACCTTGAGATCACCACATGAGCATACCCTATCGTATATCAACCGAGTCTAAATCGTAATTTCCATTACTTATCCATGATTCTTAAAAGGATATTTTTCTTTAAAATACCTCAAAAAAGGTTCCTTCAAAATATTATTATTTTGGGTGTTTCTTGTAATACAATGAGACAACAATACACGTCATTCTCCTTAAGAAATCTGTTAAAGATCATCACTGCTCGGGACATAACTCCTCGACCTCTCTAGGTGACCTTCAGCTCCTCGACCTCCAGGACAACTTTGCTATAAGCTCTGGCGAGAGAGTCAAATTTCTTGGCCCCATCTTGAAGCTTGGCCTCAACCTCAGAAGAAACTCAGGTGGCCTCGAGCACTTGGTCCTCGTAATGCCCGAGATGAGCCAACATTGCCTAGTCATAAAAAATGATTTGTGAAAAAGATGCCACATGACCATGAAACAACAACAAGGAGATAAGTAAGAAAAGAAGATAAAAGAGTGGTGAGAGAAGAAGTGCTTACGTCTAATGTGTGCTCCATAAAGCCATCAAGCAGACTCGTCCTTGGCGTCTTGAGAAGGTGGCAACCTTTCTTAGGGTCTCTGTGCTTGGACCAGCACTCCACAAGCCTTTTCACCTTGTTCTGGGCCCGGGCTTGAGAATCGAGTTGCTCAGCCTTCGCAGGTTTAACCGGAGTCATCAAGGCCTTCTGTTTTTGGCCAACATGAGATCCCAATTAGTTAGAGCCTGTTTGAGTAGAACCGCATGATCGAGACGCATGTTTGTTGATCTCCAAGTTGATTACCTCATCCCAAGCCTGAGGTGGAGGTTGAGGTGTTCGGGATGCAGTCCCAGCAGACCCCAGAATGCCTATTGTTGTTTTTTATGATGGAAGGTGGGATGATGCGAGAAATTACATGGACTACAATATTAATTCATTGTTGGTTGTTAATGATGCATCACACGATGTTTTACTAGGTTTAGTATCTCGTGCATTAGGTGCAGATTCTAATGATTTGTGTTTGATGGTGAATATTGAGTCTGAAGGATCAACTTCTAATTTTGTAGAGATTAACGTAGATTCTGACATTGAGTAGTATCTTACTTTAATGAATGATGAGAAATTGAGAAATTATCCGTTAATTGTTACATCCTGCATTGATAATAGGACATATGATGTTGTTGTTAGTGGTGAGAATAAGGAGGAAACAAGAATAATAAAATTTATGGAAATTTTATGTCCCATCACTTATAGTTCTAAATGATACAGACACTATTTTAGTTTAAAAATTGACAAATAAGTCTATTCTATTAAAAATATATTAGTTTAGGTGCGAAAATATAATATTATCTCTATAAACAATCTGGTTCAACCATTTTTTAACCTAAAACATAAGTTGACTCACGTTTTTTAGAGTTTAGGTGAATTCTAGTTTGAATATTAAAAGAAATTGGTTTTAACATTTTCAAAATTGATAATAAAATGAGGGGTAATTTTGGTATTACAAGTTAGTTAAACAGTGTTAGTTTTAAATGTAATGTTTCTGCATTTTTTATGAATAAAACCTAACATGAAAGAATGTTCGTGTCATTTTTCAAACTACATGAGTGTCAATGTCTTTTAAACGAACTACAAAGGGTGTCAAAAGAATTTTCTCTAAATTTATTGATGTGTTTACTTAACTATCAAGAATCAGGATAAGAAAGAACATTAATGTCATTGATGTATTTACTAACAGTCAAGAATCAGAATAATACTCTTCATTTGTCTGACATTATATGTAATATCAATTCATATAATAGAAGAATTCAAAGACAGTCAATGAACATGTAATCTGAAAAATACAACAACGAAAGAATAATACTTAAACTATATATTAAGATAATATGGAATTCAAAAAACATACCGAATGAAGCTATCGGAAAATCTCTGGAAAATGAATAGCGCTAAGGTCTGTGTTTCAAGCAGTTTCTTTAAAACAGATTCACCTCCGACGACAGATGCGCGGTTAGGCATACATCTCCTAGGTTACAACGGCGAAATGAGTGGCTTAACATGGAAAATACTTCACAAACTCATTAGAACCTTAATTCTACCACACTAAACTGAATTTTGTTCACGATATATAGATCAATACAAATGTTCAAGTTTACACGGTCAAAAAGTAATGTATTATAAGTAAAAATCATTCCCACGGAAATTTGATACTACTTTGTTAAATACTAAAATTGTCGCGAGTTAATCTTATCCAAACAATCAACAATAGTAGATTTAACAAAAAATTAATGTAAGAACAACCAAAGAACGAAATTATCAAATGGATTAAGCTCTAGGATTACAATTTCACCCAACCATTTCACTTGAACACTCATCTTCTCTTCAATTAATTAGCCGAATTAAATTATCACCGACTAGTCATGTAGAAATATCTCTCCGAAACAATTCATTATATTCCTATGATGATTAAATTAGTATGGATTCATTAAGTACAAGGCTCTTCTTAATGGCTACACATGTAATGCAAGTATATTCCTATCTGATACATACATATGCTACTTACAACACTTTTATTTCATGACAATAAAACCAACAACAAAACAATCTCTGAAAATTAATAGGTGAGTTTCGACTATGATTTACCAACCGTCTCTGAAAAACTAAAGTTGAAAGTCGCAAAGATTTACATATACGAGCTTGAGTTGAATCGTCTGACATTCGTGTCTGTAAGTCACGCTCAAAGAAAAAAGTGACTCTTTTTCATAAAGTTATCAAGTTTCTAGAGGTAGAATTTGTTACACTAAAACCGAGAAGAACAAATCTTCGAAGAATAGAAGGAAGATCGTTTAGTTTCAAAAAAAGAGGAAGGAAGATCATTTTTTGTTATGTTAAGATGAAGGGATGTAAAATCAATTTATAAGTACAAGTGGGGTTTGTTTACAAAACAGAAATTCAATGTCGGGGTCATTTCTCAAAACGTTAATTTATTACAGTGTTGTTATACATAATTTAATCAAACTAGTCGTGTGCTACATGCGTTGTACGTGATGTAATAGTTTAATACGTATACTATTTTTATGTTCAATAGTTTAATACTATTTATATTAGATGAAAAGATTAAACTGGTGATAAAATATCAAAATTCGATTGATTGGTTTGTTCATCTTAAAATACGTGTATATGAGAGAAATAACAAAATAATTTCTTTCGTAAAAAGTATGAAAAATTTGAGAGATAAAAAAATTAAAGTTAACAAATTAATAAACACAATAGCTTGAAAAAATGTCTTAATTAAGTATTAACTAACCAAAATTAATAATTAATATATTAAAAAGAATAACTACAATATTTTTATTTAACTTTTTAAGTGAACCATTTAAATATATGTATAAGTATGTGTGTTAATCAATCACATTTGAACGTATCAAATAATAAGTGGTGTCATTAAAATAGTAAATAACTTAGATAATCATCCCTAAAATGTTTGTATTCTCATCTGACTTTTAATATATTATTATTCACGATATGTCTTATAGATATGTGCAATTCTTAACCTATAATATATTATCTATATTTATTGAATTTGTTTAGTAATTTTAATCTACTCATTTTCACAACTTACTATTAATGATATATCAATCTTTTTTATAGTTAATCTAATTATTCAAACCAAAATCTTAATTATTCAATTGGGTTTTTCAAAATTAATTTTTTTAGTCTAAATGTTTAATAAAATTAATGTAAGTTTAATTTCAAATAACTTATTGAGAGTAATTAATTAATAATATCATGGATGTTTATGAGAAATAACTATTTAAAATTTATTATTGAGTTAATATTTTAATAGCCATTTAAGAAAATTTAAGATTTATGGTTAGATAAAATGGTCTAAAAATAATTCTCATTATCTTCTCACTTTTAATATATTATTGTTGGTTACAACACTTTTATATCAGGACAATAAAACCAACAACCAAACAGTCTCTGAAAATTAATAGGCGAGTTTCAATTATGATTGATCAACCGTGCCCCGAAAAAATAAAGTTGAAAGTAGCAAAATTCTATGTATACAAGCTTGAGTTGAATCGTCTTGCTTTCATGTTTACAAATCACGCTCGCACACAAGTTCAAGTCGGAAGCCTCTGTTCAAGGTGGTGGACTCTTGGATTTGCACCCCCATATAAGCTCTACATGACATTTTTCGTTGGCAAGGGCAATCATATACATACAAGATTGAGTGTTAATCTTTTTTCAATGTGGGACAATTGTAATCCTATTACACTCCGCAAATTTATCCAACTCTACAGCGTGCAACTTGAACATCAATTTTTCATTTACTCAATTTATCATATTGATCATATTAGTATAACATTTTAAAGTTCTCAGAATACATATGTTATGACTCATTAAAATAAGATGTGTGTCTCATTTGAAATCTAGTTCTAAAATGGTTCCTCAAAAAATTTGAATAAACCATTTAATTCACATTTTTTCAAATCTAATTACCAAAATACCCATATTATAATATAACTAAAATCCTCACTTTCTATTAATTTCTGACATATTATTAAGATTTATTTGTAACTTAATATTCACACTTTCTATGAATTTCTAACATATTATATGATTATGTTTTCAATTAAATTAGCAATAATTATACAAATCACTGAATTTAGTACTTAATAAATTAGTAATAAATAAACTACATTATTAACTTACTAAATAAAGTAAATAGTTTAATTTATTATATGAAGTAAATATGTACTTTACTATTAAAATAAATTATGTAATTCAAATAAACTATTTATTTTACTAACGAAAATAAATTATTTAATTTACTAATCAAAATATTTTATTTAGTAATTAATATGAAATAAAATAACTGTTTAAAAACATATAGGTAATAATGAAAATAAATAAATTTGTACATACTAATTAAATTAAATTTGTTCACATATTTTTTTATTTACTGATTAAAATGAATTAGTCGTAGTTAGGAAATAAAACATTTATTAAAATACGTTATTTTCTTTTACAAAAAAAATAATTTATTTATTTCACTAACTAAAACTAGATGGTATGTGAAATTTTGTCTACAAATTGGAGGATATTTTTGGAATATGCAACAGATTGCATCCTTTCTTTGGAAAAGGGAATTAAGTTCCCATGGGAGAGGGGAACTTAATTCTCTTCAATTTAAAAAGAAAATGTGTGCATCTCACATTTTTTTCATTTTTTCTTAAGTAAACATGAAGTGAAAAGGAAATGGATAAGAGAATTTGCTTTCCTCCATTTCATTTTCTGCCTAAGTAAACATACATTAGGAGGTAAATTATGTTTACCAGTAAAACAAACATAATAATTAGATTACTGAAACAAACATGGTAATCAAATTACTAAACGCTTACTTGAGGTTTTTCTAATATTTCTCAAATTACCCGAACCAAACCGGACCTTTAATTTAAAGAATGTGATAAATAAATCTTAGTCAAGCTTCAAATAGGCACTCTTTACTAATTAAGATCTAATAGCTATAGCTATTGAAGTGCAGTGTAGACTTTATTTAATACAAAATAAGTAATGTAGAATGTGAAATCGAATGAAAAAGTTACAATAATAGAAAATTAGGACCATTTCTTTAATTTTTTTGGTAAAGACTGTCTGTTGCTACGCATTAAATATAAGAACAATAATAGAAAATTACCATGAAAAAATATTAACTAATGCTACTGCAAATCTAGAATCTTAGACTGTTATTTATAACCGTTCCCATTTGTTAGTTTAATTACAACTTCAAAGCAACCTAGCTACCCAAATGTTAAAAATAACAAATAGCTAAGCCAAGTTGAATCGAAAAGACAAAATTCAAGTGACTAAACAAATATTAAGAGACAAGAATTGACCAAATCCTTATGATAAACTAACATGTAGAAGAAAAAACAGTAAAGACAAAAAATTTGAGGAAACCATAAGCTACACAGCCAATTGAAAATTTAAGAATTTGATTTTTTGGGGTTGTAGATAGCTGTTATGTGGTCCATAATAAGATGGATTAATGAAAAAAAATCGATACTACTGGATGACAATATGCATAAATTATTCCTTCAAATTACATGATATCACTAGATTAGTACCATTTTTTTAAACTAGTAGAAAGCACGTGTTTCGCACGTGTTGAAGAATTTTAAAATTATACAAAAAGTTTTAAAATTATTATTAACGTTGAAATAAATACATTAACTTTCAAAATATTGTAAACATAAAACAAAAGAAAATAATAATGGTAACTTTCTCATACTCACATTGAAAACTATTACATTTTATTATAAAACTAAACAACAAAAACAATTTTACTAATATATAATAACTCATTGTTTTTAACTGAAATAATATTCATGATATAAGATCTCTAAAATCGTATACATGATTATTCTTTTTCCTGATAACATAATGTAAAATACTAAATTTTATAAAGTATTAGTAAAAGAATAATTACTGAATAGAATTTTAAATGAACTAAATACAAAAAAACTTAATCTTATACTATTTAGTGAGTTTTAAAGGGTAAAATGGAAAATAAAAAAAAATTCTTCGTTAAACCTCTTTTTAATATAATAAAGATTTTAACAACTCATTTATTGTCTCTACTTAAATTATAAATAAAATGTTATATTTTAAGACATCATTGCAGATTATAGAGAGTAATAGTGAATATTCAATACCAGAAGATTAACGAATATTTTCTCTAGTTATTGGGTTGCCTAAGTACGGCATTAATTATCATTGCAAGTTTTTAATGTGTTGACTAATTATCCAAATAAGAAAGAAAGTCTATTTTGACTAGTTTATATATTGAACATTTATGGAATTTGCCACCTTGATAATTTTAAAAAATTGCCCTATTAGTAGTACTACAGAAGACATAGAGGACTTTAAAACAAAATTAAGCTCAATTTGTTTTATTAAAATATCCGTCATCCTCAAAGACATGAGGGTTCGGTCTTTAGCGCCACCAAGAACAAGCTCGGGCGGACTACGTCCAAGAGGATCAGCTCTTTATGTAGTTATGTGCATGTAAAAGCCATTGAGAGATCGAGTAGACACAACTAGGAAGAAGTCAATCCATCCACTCAGGACTCCAGTACTCTAAACCTAACCCCACAACTCTCATGTCTCTCTTCCCCCCAAAAAATACCTAATGTGATAGATGATAGAGTTCCTCATATGAATTTGATTTGAGAATATGATATTTTAAGCTAGTATATGTCACAAGGCATCCATGGCATTTAACACACCCTTATCTAATGGTGGACGAGAGGAGGTCAACAGTCATACAAATCAACTATCCCTGAAAATCCAATCAAGATTAATCCGTTCAGTTTGTCATACGAACTTTTTAAATGTGCTTGTTCTAGTAAGAATGAAGAGAGGTCTTGGTAAAGTACTAGGACTGCCTGACACCATGATGTAACTCCACCTCATACCATACAGTTGTTGAGCCAATCAGAAGAGGTTGAGGTTATATATCACACCCTAGAGGAACCTAATTGGTGAGATGACCTCATTCCATACAAGGAAAATTTCATCATTAGTTCGTTGTCCCTTCTAAACTAAAAATAGAGGAGTAAATGACATTCAAGAGATACACAACTACCGCCAATTCTTACTGTCACTTATGTTCTTTGCCTTCTTACCCAAGATGACATAAGCTTCATAGAGGCAAAATGAGACCAACCAGCTCCTACCTGAGATTTCACTATCAACAATAGTTCATCAACTTGCACCTATCGTAACACTCGTAAACTATTTTTGTTATAAATGTAACATGCAAATGGTTCACTGTAAATGCCACACGACTTTCATGCAATATAACATTGTAATTTGAGGCGGTGTATGTTATGTGTACAAATAAAATTTCACACATGTTGGCAGAGAGTTTTAGGGATTTTTGTGGGAGTAACGTGTTTTTTCTAAAATATTATTAAAATGATATAGTTTTGAAAGTTATTAGAAAAATGATACACATTTTGTCACGTCGGAAATCTCCTCTTCAAGAGGCGATTTCAATTTTAATCACGTCACGGAAACTCATGTCTTGAAGATACGTTTTCTGCCGACGTGGCATGAGGGAACTCGCCTCTTGAAGGGGTGGCTCACAACCGTAGATGAGGGAACTCGCTTCTTGAAGAGACGAGCTCCTCACAAGCACAAGAGAACTCGGCTGAAGAGGCAAGTTCCTCACAAGCACAAATAGGGAAACTCGCCTTTTGAAAAGGGGAATTCCTCGCAACGCACTCTAAGTCGATTTCCTTTTTAACAATCATTTTTTCAATGATCAACACCCAAAATCGCCTCTTGAAAATCATTTTTCTAATTAGTTTGAAAAGTAATTTATTGACCAGTCCGAGAGTTTTAATTACATGATTTGTGAGTTTGTATGACGAAAGTTAATAAAAGTTTAATTACCAAACTTTGAAGTTCTATAACCAATTTGACAAAATTGAAATTATATAGGACCGCGATGATAATTATGTAAAAGATATAGGTTGTATTTTAACAAAATATTTTTTATAAAAATTTGAAATGAATGGTTGAAAAGCCGATCAAACAGTCATGGGATATCTATTAATTAATCCGCCTACTTTGGAAGAATATATAAATTTGTTTATTGGTATTTTAGTATGGTGATGTACTAGGTAAAGACAGGACTTAAGCCAATGGAGGTGGGTTCGCCAGCTCAAACTATTTAGTAAATAATATAATTAGAATGTTAAAAGGGAATTTAATTAATATCTTTAAAAAATAAGGCTTTGTTTTGTGGACCACGATCTTGATCAACGTATGGTGAATGGGGATTATTCTAATCAAACGGCTGAGGATTGTCGAGGAAACACACAAGGCAGAAGCTACGCCGGATGTTCAGGATTGCTTGCTTTGCTTTTGGAGGTTGATGGCGGACCACGACGTTGAAGCTCTACCACACTTATGTATCAATTTATTTATATATATACATAATTTTTATTATATATACACACACATATGGTATTTTCTTTATCATTTTTAAAGGAGTTTTAAAAAAAATCTCACTTTTAATTTATAATAAGTTTGTCTTTAAGCTCTAATTAATTTCTATATAGGATGACACGAGGAAGCTTTGTTTATCATAGGGGTGAATCTCAAGGCTAACTTGCGTTTGATTGGTCGAATGTAATCATTGACTAATATTTGTCTTCTTTTTATGGTTTTATGCAACTATTTTTTTCTTAAGAAATCTTTTCACAGTGTTTTAGTTACACAATATTACATGTTTTTCTTAGATATGTAATATATGTCTAAAAAATAAATTGAAAGAACTACACAAATCAACTTTGTATTTGATACTTCTATTTCCTCTTCTGTTTGTTGGATTGTAACTGTTCCTCCTATTGTGGAGGATCTTTATATTCTCGATTAGCTTCTTAACATATATCCAATTTAAAAAAAATGACGATTGGCATAGTTGTGGCTTATCTACCCTGTATAGAGTAACTAAGAAGCACATCCCATTCTCTTGCCCCTCTCTCTCGAACTCAAACCCTACTCTCCCTCCTTACTGTGTCACCATCACGAGGAGAGCTCCCTAACTCTCCCTGTGACATTTCTACTGTTGTTCTCTCTTCACCCTCTCCCATGTCGCCTTGTTTCTCTTTCTTTCTTTCTCTTTCCTGGTCCTCTGTTTCTCCCTCTCTTCTCTTTCCAACTCTTATGTTTCTCCCTCTCCTCTCTTTCCCTCTTATTTCTGAGTTTTTTTCTATCTTTCTCGGTCTGTCTTAGTGTATCTGTAGAGTTTCTCCTTCTGTTTTAGAAGATTTTACTTCTACCGATTGTTTAGATCTTGTTTCTATCAGATCTTTGGTCCTTAGTGACTTTTCTCTTCCGATCTGGTCTTTGTGGAGGTTTGGGGGCATGATTTATGTACAACACAATCTAGGTTATATCTGTTCGAGATTATGTCTATCTTCATGTGAATACACATTTTCAATGTTAGATGATTGAATCGAGTTTGGACGGTGGAGGACATTTGGAACGAGCCGCTCAAGCTCTACGTTTGTGTACTGTTTATGCACATTATTCCCTCCACATTCCTAAATAAGTGTATATTGATCTTTTCTAGTATTTTGTATTTAGATCTGATAGTCATGTTTCAGATCTTGGTGTGTAACTCTGCTTTATTGATGAAAAACTATCTTTATCTTAAAAAAATGACGACTGGAATTTCGAAATGAACAAAAAATGTCACTACAGTTTTAGAAATAGTTTTATATAGTTTTTCTATCAACTTCTTTCACGTCATTCGTCATTTCTACTTATGTGACGCTAATTACGCGGGTGTCACTTATGTGTTGATAAAACAAATTAAATGTTTCTAACCATGAGTTTTTGACTTAGATCTAAGTTAACTAACACTAAAATCTAACCTTCAATGGTTGGGAATATATGAGTAGGAAAACACGTTTGGGAAGATATAATTTGATTATATGAAAGACTTAATGGAAGTTAACAGAGGATCATATAAAAATATTTTTAAAAGTAGATATGCCATTTTTGTTAATTTTTGAAACATCATGGACCACTTAGAAACAATAGAAGAAAAAATACAGGGACCATATTGAAGAATAAAATGAAAGGAAGAAGAAAAGAGAAAAAGAGCCAAATGAATTGAAATGAGAAGAAGCAGAATGAAGAATGCAGAATGAAGAGGAAGAGGAAAGAAGAAAGCAAGAAAGAGAAATCAATTCTTTATTATATTCTAATGGTTATAAGAGCGTATAGTAATGCACAATTTATAACCACACAAAAATAGTTAACTAAGCCAACTAAATAACTATTTCCTATTTGCATTCCCCCTCAAACTGAGGCCTGGTGTAAAAGGCATCAGTTTGTTCCGTAAGAAAATAAAATGAGGAGTGCACAAAGGCTTAATGAACATAACGGCTATCTGGTATTCAGATGGAACATGTTGGACTTGGAGATATTTTTTTATAACCTTCTCGCGAATGAAATGAAAATCCACTTCTACATGCTTAGCACGAGCGCATGAAAGACCAGATTTGAAGTAAGAGCGATGGCAGAAAGATTATCGCAGTATAGAATGAGAGATTTGGGTAGATAGAAGTGTAAGTCACATATTAATTATCTTATCCAAGACAATTTCGTTGCCGTGCCAGCAAGTGCTTTGTATTCATCGTCTGTAGAAGAACGAGCAACAGTTGGCTGCTTCTTTGCACTCCAAGAGGTCGGGTTGCCCCCCAGAAAAACAACAAAGACAATTGTGGATCTCATATCCGAAGAATCACCTGCCCAATTGACATCGCTAAAGACCTACAATATAAAAGAACCATGCTTAAAATGAATACCATTAGATATAGTTCCGACAATATACCTAAGAATCCTTTTCACAGCAGCATAATGAGTAGTAGTAGGAGCATGCATAAATTGACACACTATGTTCACAGCTAAACCAATATCAGGACGCGTGAACGTTAAATATTGTAAAGATCCGACAAGGCCCCTATATTCAGTAATATCAGATAAATGGGATCCCACATGACTATATAAATGACTCTTAGTAGATCAAGGTGAAGAGCATGGCTTGGCATTAGTCATTCCAGCCTTTCAAAGAATATCATAAGCGTACTTGTGTTGATTGACAAAAATGCAAGAAAATATTTCTAAAGAGCCTAAATCAGCCATTCTAAAAGATTTTTGAAGAGAAGATATACGATTATCAATATAGGTAGTATTAGTACCCATAATGATGATGTCGTCAACATAAAGAAGAAGATATGTGATACATTGTTTATCGGCTTTAACAAAAAGAGATGTGTCGACATTAGAAGAGCAAAACCCAAGATTGGGAGATGAGAGGTAAAAGTATCAAACCAAGCTCTAGGAGCTTGTTTCAAACCATACAAAGACTTATGCAATTTACAAACATGGGTAGGAAACATAGGATGTACAAAATCAGGAGGTTGAATCATATAAACTTCTTCATTAGTTGACCATGTAAAAATGTATTTTTTACATCTAATTGTCTTAAAGGCCAATGATAATGTGCTGCAAGAGTAAGTATGACTCTAATAGTGGGTTTTTTAATAATTAGACTAAAAGTCTCATGATAATCTAACCCATGTTCTTGGTGAAAGCCCTTGGCCACAAGACATGCTTTATGCCGAGCAACAGTGCCATCAAGATGATATTTAACTCTATAAACTCATTTGCAGCCAACTAAATTCTTGTTAGGAGGATGAGGAACTAAAGTCCAAGTAAACTTAAAAGGGCATTATACTCATCACGCATAGAAGCAGTCCATGTAGCAGATTTAGAGGTAGAAGAAAAAGATGTAGGTTCGAGTTCGTTAGAGAAATGTGAAGAAAGTAAAGCACGTTTCTTACTTATGTCAGATTTAAAATGAGTAGTCATAGGATGAGTATTAGTTGAAGAGGTAGTAATAACCAGATGAGATGGAGCAACAGATAAATGATTATGATCTAAGTTGAGGTCAATGCTTAACGCATGACATATATCAGGAAAAGATGATGCATGAATAGAAGCCGTATTAGAAGCAGAATGATTGTTATCGTGAGTAGGAGCCGAATGTAGAGCAAGAGAATTAGAAGGCAAATCAGAATTAATGC
The DNA here is from genome assembly GCA_003255025.1 of Datisca glomerata. Classification (NCBI taxonomy): domain Eukaryota; kingdom Viridiplantae; phylum Streptophyta; class Magnoliopsida; order Cucurbitales; family Datiscaceae; genus Datisca; species Datisca glomerata. The sequence continues at coordinate 5,018,495 of QANY01002976.1, forward strand.
AGGTAATATTGTTAGCAGCAGGAATAAAGGAAGAACTAGGAGCAGAAATGTCATTCACAGCATTAGAATTAGCCAACACCGGAGCATAAATTGAAGAAGAAGAAGCACTTAAATCACACAGTTTGGGAAGCAGTAGTATGCTTGTTAGAGACATTCTTATCAGAAAGTAATTGAGATATTAAAGACAAATCAACATTCCAATTAGTAGGCAGACCAGAGTTGAGAGAAGCAGAGTTATGAGAAGAAGTTTTAATACTAGCATAAGGAAGATAGACTCATCAAAGATCACATGCCTACAAGTATAAATTTTACTAGTAAGAGGATCATAACAAAGATAACCTTTAAAATCAAGAGGATAACCAAGAAAAATACATTTAGTTGTTTTATATTGTAATTTATTAGTGTTATAAGGTTTTAAACATGGATAACATGCACACCTAAATACTCTCAAGTAATTATAATCAGGTAAACAGGCAAATAACAACTCATAGGGACAATTCTCATTAAGATTGGCAACATGCATATGATTAATTGAAAATATAGCAATAGTAAATGCCTTAAACCGGAATTGCAGAGGAAGAGATGCAGTATGAAAGAGAGCCAATGTAGTCTCAACAATATGCCTATGCTTCCGTTCAGCAACATCGTTCTGTTTCGGAGTGTAGAGGTAGGATTTTTTATGAGAAATTTCCTGAGAAAGCAAGAAAGACTTGAAAGAAAGATTGTTATATTCACTACCACCATCAGTAAGTAAATTTTTTATAGAATTAGAGATATGCTTTTCAATAAAGGCCTTAAATTGTTGAAAAATATGTAAAGTTTCATATTTGTTTGTCATAGGAAAAATCCATGTATACCGAGTGAAATCATCAGTAAATGAGACATAATACATAAATAATTTAAAACAAGTAATAGGGGAAGGTCTCCAAATATCACTATGTATGAGATAAAGAGAAGAATTAGTAGTAGTTTAGGACAAAGGAAAGGAAAGTTTTGACATTTTACTGTAAAGGTAACTTTTAAAAACACAATCGACAGAATCCGGAAAACTAGTACTATTGGAAACATGGCCAAGTCTTGTTTTCTTAGCAATCCTATTGGAAACATGGCCAAGTCTTGCATGCCACAATCGATCCGAAACTTTTTATCTAAGAAAAGCTACAGAACCACAAGAATCATTGTTGGACTTAACAGGTATGGAAGAGGGAATAAGATAAAGGTCATTTTTACTGAGTCATTTGTACAGAACACGACCCGAGGCCTTACCATGTATAAGGAAGTAAGAAGCATAAAAAAGAATACACAGTTATTATCTTTACAGTATTTATAGACAGATAACAGATTTGCAGATAAATGAGGTACACAAAATAATTGAGGCATATTAAATGAATGAGAATGGGTGTGAAGTACACATGATCTAGTATGAGAGATAGGTAAAGCCTACTCACTTTCTACGATGATAGAATCAGTACCAGTGTACATAGAATGAGTGAAGAGAATACTTAACTTGGGCGTTAAATGTGAGTTGCACCTAGTGTCGGGCAACCACACTTGAGAATTTGTTGTAGAAGGAGGAGAAGCCATGGTTGCTAAGGCAGCAAGTGTAGCAGGTGGGCTTTTGCCCTGATATGTAAAATTCATCCGGTGATAGTAATCTACCGCAGAATGTCCTGGTTTGTTATAGATTTGACAGTAAATCCGTGTGTTTTGAGGTGAGGAATCTAAAGAAAATGGAACACCATATTTAACCTGAAGATTGAAAGTGAGCAGTACCAAGTGTAGATGTAGTTGAATAATGATTGAAGAAGTTTTTCCCCCAGCCACCATTGTTTGTTGGGCCACGATTAGTTGCACCAAATCGACCACCTCCTCTGTTTCCACGGAAGGAATTTTGATCTCCGTTGTTATTTCCACGAAAGAAATTTGAAGCCTTGGTGGCAATTAGGGTTGTCTCTTGAAGAAGAATGTTAAGTTACTTGTGTTGTTTTTCAAGAAACTGATCCTCTAATTTAAGCAAGACATGGACCTCTTCAAGATTCATGCTTTCTGCCCTGGTACGGATGGAAATGTGAATCATATTATAATCGGGTGGTAGACCATTAAGAGTATAGATGAGAATGTATTTATCTTCAATAAGAACATAAATGGTTGCTAACTTATCTTTGAGTTCTTTGATCCGTTGGATGTAAGCATCGATATTTTCATTGAATTTTTTATTGATAGATTGAATGTCAGATTTGAGTTGGATGATGTTTGATGTTGAAACAGAAGAAAATCATCTTTCTAAGGAAAACCAGACTTCTTGAGATGTTAGACAACCAACAACATAGAATAAGGCCATGAGAAAGAGGGTAGCATTGATAAGGGCTACAAGGCCTGATCTTGAGAGTGCCAAAGATTAAATTTAGGGTTAATTGAGAGATCACCATTTTCATTGGGAAGAAATCTGTCTGGACAAGGATTTGACCTATCAATGTATCCAAATACTTAATGTGCTTTAAGAATAGAGGAAATTTGAAACTTCCATAGGATGAAATTTGTTGAATCAAGATGAATGAAGACAAGATTGCATATATTAGAGAGAAGAAATGTTGGAGAATGGAGTTGTAAGTCACTAGAATTTGAAGATTGAGAAGTATTTTGGGGTTGAGTTCCATAGGTGTCCGAAGGTTTATTTTGAGAGGTATTCTAGGCAATGTGTTGAGTAGTATTTTCGGAGGTAGGAGAAGAGTTGGAAGCCATTGACATGAGTCTCTATGGCTCTGATACTATGAAGAATAAAATGAAAGGAATAAGAAAAGAGAAAAGGAGCCTAATGAATTAAAATGAGAAGAAGCAGAATGAAGAGGAAGAGGAAAGAAGAAAGCAAGAACGAGAAATCAATTCTTTATTATATTCTAATGGTCATAAGAGTGCATAATTTATAACCACACAAAAGTAGTTAACTAAGCCAACTAAATAACTATTTACTGTTTACACATATGTGCATTTTTTTCTAAATGATATTTATTGTATGAATGTAAAAAAAAATGTATACTATAATATGGTCACATCATCGTTTTGTTTTGATTCCATGAGCAATTTTGATAAATGCATTTTTAGATGCTATAACTTGTGCATGAATGATACGATGATCGACTTGAACACAATTATAAATGATTGCAAAAGTATATTTTACCCATGAAAGATGGTGTTGAAATTAGAACATGTGTTCTATTGAGTTTGAATCACATTTTTTAACATATCACCTGTTAATAATAATTGTATATAAAAAAAAGATCAAATATTACGCGTGAAATAAATCAAGAATAATGTAAAGCAAAAATCAGCATTTTCATAATGCATGATCTAATCTTGGGGTTGTAACAAATGGAACGAAAATAACAATAAATAAAGAAAAAGAGAAGAAAAGAAAATGATAATGGGAATGGGTGAGTGAATGACACTCTGTTAAAGCTCGGATCTCAAACAGTGTAAGAAGACTCTCTTTTTAGACGACAGGAAAAAAAAAACTAAGTCTTGGAAAGAGTTATCACTCGTGCTTTCATTTCTTTGTTAAAAAAATTTGAATTACACAATACAATAATATATTTGGATTTAGGATAAAAAATAAATTACTGACAATACCCATATGGACGGCAAAGTGTTCGTTGAAAGTCCTAAGAGAAGGGGATTGGATATTGAGTGTGAATCTGGTAAAAAGGAAAAGGTAAAATTTTATTTGCAAAGATAAAATAAAAGAAAGACATTCAAAGAGTGGAAGAAGAAGAAAAAGGGGTTAGAAATTTGTGAAATCAAAGCTTCTTTATGACTAGTATTCCAATTAATCAATGTGGATATTAGATGTCTTGTAGTGAATCCAAGAACAAAGCATCCTAAGTTAATTTCTTTTCTTTTTTTTACCACAGTTATTGGTCCAATTGAAGCAAGTTTTGTTGATGAATAAAATATGGTCAACTCTAGATGCAAGATGTAAATATATACTTAATTATGGGCTGAAAGAGAGGAGCTGAGTTGATATAAATGATAAAATTTTAAAATTTTTATATAATATCATACTCTCTAATTCGAGTGTCTCCTTCACTACTTTTCATTATTATCTACCTATCTCAAAAGAAAGATTTGAAGAAAACTAACACATGTTGTTGATTCAGTGCTAAAACTCCATGCATGTATATGTTTGTTAGAGCTTCTTGATTTAGACTATTTAGATCATATACAAGGGAGAAAAGCAAATAATTTACATAATGACTAACATTTGTTGAAACCCTAGGCTACAGGTGAAAACAGACTCCTGCCATTTCTAAATGAATAGTAGAGGGTAATTATGCATTTTCGGGGCATCCATCATGATATGACAACCCGGATGTGATAAACGGCCAAACATTTTTTTTTATTTTTTTATTATTTGATTTAAATTATTTAGATCAGAACGATCGACTCAAATTAATAATTTATCGACACTTGATTTTGTTAACCGCTGAGAATCCGAATTCACAACAAGCAAGTTTATTGGCCTCATGAGAATCACTGAGCTCAACTAGTAACCACTTAGTTAACCTTTAATTACACATAGCAAGCATTAGTCATTAGTCAGATCTTATTTCTCTAAACTATTTATTATATATTCCCACTAATTACCCATGAACGTCTTAACCTAAATATCAGCCAATGGTTGAAAGCCACTTGTCAGTAAGTTTTATTTGTTTGTACTTAAATAGAAAAAAAAGTTGATACACTCAAAAGAAGAGAGAACCCAAAGTACACATCTTTTTGTGATGCTGTTGGCCAGAATAAAACTTCGACTCTTTTAATTTCTATTCACAGCATGTCGATGATTTTAGCTTTTTGGTCACTCTAACTACTAAAGTCACTTTTTTGTTCTTTTTGATTTGCTTTGAAACTTAGATTCTTCTCTCTAACGATGCATTTTTAAAACTAAAGTAATTCTCATGCAACAATAGTCATCCTTAATATGTAAAACATGATCCTCTCTCATTAGTTGAACCTGAGAGTTTTTTATAAACTTTTTCGGGTGATCGGAATAGTTATTTTATTTATGAAGATCATCTATCGGTCAAGATTAATTCAAAAATAAAAAAATATTAAAAGTTTTTTAAATTTAACTATGTTGATATGGATGATAAGAAAATATACAATCATTTAGGATTACTTGAAAAACGCACATTTTCCTACATATTATTATTAGAGATGGTCTGCGTTTTATATATTTACGATCAACTTGAAAACTGAGATATCTGAAACCTAATCATACAACGCATATCCCACTCTGGTATGGTACCTAATTAAGCCAATATTTTGTCATCTTAATTAATTTGGCTTGATTTTGTAAAGACATATTTGCATTCACAATTTATCTAAGTTGTCATAGAATTCAAATTAAACTTATAAAAATGAATACATCATATCAAATACTAACTGCGACTGTTGATACTTCGTCTTCTTACTCTTTACAACATATATTATAACTTCCTCTTCACGATTTTGAAGAGGCTAAATATATATAAAAAATTAAAAATTATTGGTTCAATAAGTTGTTAGAGTTATAGAAGATTTGGGGTGAAACAAACACTTGAAAAATGACCAAATTAGCTCTTTTCTACATCAATTTTGACCAATGTAGTTTAGTTGCAGTCTAATAGAATAGCTGAAAATCAACATCCCTGATTATTTATTTTAATTTAATTTATTCTCGTAAAATATGCTTCCAGTCGTTTTTAGGTTATTTTAAAAAGCAATAAACCCTAGCAAATGGCTAGGAGACCAACTAATTTAGGCAATTTTAATCAAATAATTTTTTTCGTACGTGTAGTTTCTTTCTTACAAGTTGGATATTATTATGGGTCAAATACCATGCGGATTGAATCAAAAAAGAAAGTTGCAAGGTCATTTTCGTAATTCCGTACGAACAGATGATTCCAGACATCATTTGCTATGGAGAAAAGACACGCGTCGTAATGGGACTCAAAAGACAACGTACAGACCATTGGACGCTTTGTCACTGTGCTAATTAACACTTCTACCCTTCCATTAGAGGCAAAATTACGAGGACAAACATGTCTTCTTACTCTTTTTTAATTATTTCCTAAATTTCTAATATTATGATAAAATGCAATTAAATGACCATCAAGCATATTTTTTTTATTAACCGGTCATATTAAGTCTCTGTTTTGATGTGATTCAAGTTTTGATTCTCGTGATTTTTTTTATTTCATATCATTAAAAATAAAATTTTAAGTTTCACACTTTAAGTAATAATCCAGGGTTTTTGTGCATCAAAAGAAAATAATTTGATTTCTTTGAGAAAAATAAGAAAATAAAATCTAAAGGTTGGCTTGTGAGACAAAGCGATGTGTGTATAAATCAACCTGCGCACTGACATTAAAAACAAAGAAGGTAACGACATTCAAAATTATTGTGAAAGAAAATTAGATAAAAAGTAGTCAATTTCGTTTCGGTGTTCGTTTCAGTTTTTTGAAAAGAAAAAGAAACCTTTTAGATGTTTGGGTGTGTCGTTTTGAAAAAAAATCCTATCATATTAACACTAAGAAATAACTTGAATCAATAAATTATATCATGCAAATAATGCATTGCTATCATAAAAAATCCACAAAACATTATATTAATGACATTAAAATTCAATAAAAATATCATATTAAATAGTGTTATCGTCATGAAACACACAAATGTTCAACATCTCAACTAATTTGCTTGAGTTTCATCATCATCAACCTCATAAAATTTTGTAATTCAAGAGTATCTTCACTAAACTGATTCCACCATACCTCTGCAAAATAGACATGTTGAGTATAAATTCAATTAAAATATATATAAATCCATAGGAGTATTTTGATCAAAACAGACCGAAATGCAGCCAAAATAGACTGAAATACAATCGAAACAGATCGAAATAGACCAAAATTCTAGACGAAAAATTACAACTCGTATTTTGTTTCAGTTCTTCACTAGAATCAAAACACTTCAGCCATTTTAATCGAAACGAAACGAAATTGATAATTAAAGACAAAACATAGTATAGTGGTAATTTTTAGAAAAAGAAACAGAGTATAATGGTAGATAAAATTTGATAGAAATATTTAATTAAATATGTTAAAATTAAATAATAGTAAATTTAACTTTCATTGCCAATACTAATGTCCCTCTCTCACTCACTCACACACCCAGCAAAATCCTGCAATTGCCCTTGTAGTTCTAAAGCTGTAATATATTTCTCTCACTCATTTCCTTCCGATTCCATATCTGTCCCCTCTCTCTCTCTCTCTCTCTCTCTCTCTCTCTGTTTACCCTAAAAGGGGCGCTTTCCCCCTTGATAAAGCTCTTTATTGGGGCAGACTTTTCAGCTACAACTTGCAGAGATAGGGAGAAAGAGAAGAGGGTCTGCTTCACGCTACTATAATTTTTTTGTTCTTACTCTCTTCTTTGATTTTCAATTCTTCTTCAACACAAAAAAAAATAGAAAAAGAAAGAAAACAATTTATCAATCTTCTTCTTCATCAATTTATTTAGAAACTTGAATTCACTGATAAAATAAAACCGACGGCTCACACTCAAACCTCATTTGGACATTGATATTGGTTGTTGAATGGCACCCAGCTTTGACTGTGTAGCTTCGAGCCTTTTATGTGCAGAGGACAATAGCTTTTTCGATGATAACGAGTATGGAGGTTTGGTTGAGGAGTTTGGGGAGGCTGGTTGGTATGATAGAAATCATCGATTCCATGGTAGTGAAAACCTGAGCTTTGATGCTGAGGACTTCCCATTGTTGAGTGATGAGTGTTTGAGTGTGATGGTTGAAAAGGAAACTCAGTATTTGCCTGTTGATGGTTATTTGAAGAGGTTACAAAATGGGGATTTGGACATTGTTGCTCGAATGGGAGCTGTTGATTGGATTTCAAAGGTGGGTTCTTCTTTCTGGTTTATGGGCATCTTTTCTCTCTCTTCATTTCTAATGATTTTGGATTGTGTTAGAAAATCTGTGAAATGGGCAGTTGAAGTTCTATCTGTTTGAGACTTTTAGGTGTTTTAGAATGGATAAATTTTTCATTTTGTTCAAATATTTATGTTAATTACTCGTATTTTGATTTATCTCTCGATTGACATTGAACAAATTGTGTTGGCATTGCCATTTTCCCTGAAATTTCCCCTATTGGAAGTATTTGCAGAGGATAATAGACCACGATTTTCCATTGGGTTTCTTTTCCTTTTTCCTATTTGTTCCATCTCATTTACCAGAGTCCTTGAAAATGGTTTTCCTGTAAAGGGGTTTTGAGTTTTGTCTTCTGCTATAAATTTGGTTCAATATTTGATTCTTTCTTTCTTACTAGATGACCTTAGTGCTAAATTCCAATGGTCTGTTTGTTCAAACTTCAACAGGTCTGTGCTCATTTCAGTTTTGGACCTCTCTGTACATATTTGGCTATAAACTACATGGATCGGTTCCTTTCTACCTATGACTTACCTGTAAGTGTGAGGAATTAACAAAGACAAATCCATCATATATTCTGTTTTTGTTTTCCACATGGATCATAGTTTCACTTCTCATTGCAGAAAAGCAAAGCTTGGACAATGCAGTTGTTGGCTGTGGCATGTTTATCGCTTGCTGCCAAACTGGAGGAGACTCTAATGCCACTTTCTCTTGACTTGCAGGTTAGAATCACCAACAATTACTGCCCCATATGCACAATCTGTTGAGAATGAATGGAAAAATCTTAGGCCTTGTTTGGTAGTGGTTTCAATTTTCTTTCTGTATTAAAACATTTAGCGGATGACGAATTCCAATCTTAACTGATATTGAAAGGCTTTATACTAAAGCACTTACTGAATACTGTTACCAAACTCATTTTCGCTATTGCATATGCATCTGTAGCAGATCATCTGTTGTTTTTTTTTGTTTTTGGATAAATGTATTAGTTCTTTTCCAGGTGGGTGAATCAAAATTTGTGTTTGAAGCTAGAACTATACAAAGAATGGAGCTTTTGATCTTGAGCACATTAAGGTGGAGAATGCAAGCAGTTACACCTTTTTCTTACATCGACTATTATCTTCGAAAGATTCATGATGATGATATCTCACTAAGAGTTTCAATTGTGAGATCAATTCAACTAATCTTAACCACAATACAAGGTTCCCCCTCTCTTTCTCTCAACAATGAATCTTTACTATTGTCATGATTCCTTTCTCAAGTGGGTAATAAATATGGATTTAGATGACCTCCTTTTAATTAGGATGCGATTTTCGTCCGATCAAGGTAGTTGAGATCAGAACCAACGGCCTAAATCGGGTTTTCATGGACATCGATGAAAGAAGATGCTTTAAACTTTTTTTATAACTGCCCAGATCAGACGTAATTCTTTTTCTCTCTCTAAACAAAAAATGTGTACCACTGCCGCGGAAGTACTTCTGAAATATTGAATATTCAGTATTATTTCATATCGTTTGATGACACTCATGCATATTTTTTAAATTCTAAAACTTCATTTATTATCTCAACTAAAAATATGAATAAAATATTATATGATATGAAAAAGAACACAATATTTTCTCCACTGTCATGATTTCTTTCTCAAGTGGGTAAAAACATTAGTAAGGGTTGGAAGGGAAGGTTTTGATGATTTGGTGGGTGGAAATTGAATGCAGGGATCGACTTCTTGGAATTCAAACCATCAGAGATAGCAGCAGCAGTGGCGATATCTGTTGCAGCAGAAACCCAAGCAGTGGAAACTGAGAATGCAATCCCTGCTCTCATTCAGCATGTTCAAAAGGTATATCAGCTTAGTGGTCCAAAAACGAAACCAAAAACAACAAAACAAGAGACATAAATGATGGGTTTCCTTTATTTTCATTCTGTCTTTCTCTCTTATCATTCCTAGTTGATTACCCAGGATAGAACTGTATTCATTAAAGAAATTTCACAATAATTATTCTTTCAGCTATACCATACTGGGTTCCTTTTGCAGGAGAGAGTAGAGAAATGCGCTAAATTGGTCCACTCACTGTCATTAATTTGTGGGACTTTCAAAACTACAAGGGCTTTGCTGTCTGTGCCTCAAAGCCCAAGTGGGGTACTAGATGTGGAATGCTTAAGCTACAAAAGTGATGATACAGCAGTTGGATCATGTGCTAATTCTTCTCACGACAGCCCTCAAGCAAAGAGGAGGAGGCTGAGCACACCCTATTATGAAGTTGAGCTTTGAAGGTTATAGGAGGTGGGAATAATTTCAATTCTCACCCTCCCCACCATTATTGTGATTTTATTGTATAATAACCCTTTATGGGTGTTTTTGTGAAGGTGGCCTTAGGCAGAAAGAGAAAAGAAAAGAAAAGAAAATATGGCCAGAAGAGAAAGATGGAAAAATTGGGGATAGAGGAGAAAGAAATTAATCACTAGCTGTTAATGTTATTAGGGTTCTTAATAGCTGGAGATGGTGTAGTAGAGATGGGAGAGAACTTTTGAGGAAAAAGGGGTGGGATTGGGATATTTTGATTTTGGGAGAAATTTCTTGTAGGTTTGGAGGTTTTTATTGGCTTAAATGAGAGTAAAAAAAAAAGTATAAAAAGAAAAGAAAGAGAAAAAAAAAAAAAGTAAAAAGAGAGAATGAAAAATATTGAGTAATTTTTTTATAAAAAAAACATATTTTGTGTCTATTTTATTGGATTAATTACTGGATGGATTATTTAATTACTATTACATTTTGATTCAGTATCTACTTTAACAGAGAGATGTCAGCAGCCTTTTGTTTGACTATATGTCGGTTAGACTTCCTCTGCTTGGTAATAAAATGTCGTTAGCAATAAATACATAAAATTGGCAACATGATCAACGCATTAGTTATACTATGAGCTGGTGGGTTTGAAACAAAGTTCACTTATTTGCAGGTGAATTTTTGGTTTAATATGATTTTTTTTTTTTTAAATAAGGTAGTTTTGAAATTAATTGCAAAATTAAGGTAGTATACGTTATGTTAGAAGATGTCTTTTGTAAAGATGACTTTCAATTTGCAAAAGTCATTTTTATGAAAAACGCATTTAGTGCAGAAACTAACACATGCATATAAAAACCAACAAATCTAACCTGCGTACAAAAATCATCAACAATCTAACCTGCATATAAAAATTATTCATATTGCAGAACATTTTATGAGTTTATCACACATTCTCAATGAACAACATACATTTTTAATAAATTTTATGATTTTACATTTTATATTATTCTATAAAAATTTAAATATAAAAAATATAAATCAATCACGTTTCACATGGTGGTCGTATTCTCATTCTTCTTGAGCATTTTTCATATGTTTGTAATTGAGTTATTAGTGATGATAGACATTCCTCCATAATAGCTGCTACACTTTCTTCATCTACAATAAGTGGTGGGTTTTCCTCCACAATAAGTGAGTCTTCATCCAAAATAGGAGCATCTTCTACAATAGGCGAGTTTTGGGCACGTTTTCATCCAAAATAGGAGTATCTTCCACAATAGACGAGTTTCGGGCATGTCTTCAACCTCCTCTTCCAGGAGCACCAGCTTGTTCCCCTTTACGCCGTTGAAGTTGATGAAATGATTCAGAAGTGGAATCAAGTTGAGTCACTGACTCACCTCCGAATGTATAAAAGATCGGCGACGTGTATGGCTCTTGCTGAGACATAAATGGTACATCTCGAGGCATGTGTGATTCTTGTTGGCTTTTTTGAGATGAGCTGTGCACTCCATGCCTTCGGGGTAAAAGGAGCTTGATAACTCGTATTCGCTTGTCTTATTGCTTGTGTGGTTGTCTCACACATATTACGGATTCGAGACATTATCCAAGACGACTCAATATCATCAAGTGTCAAATTGTTAATATTGTCTCAAACTCTCCGTTTGCATAGATAAAAAAATATTATATAAGTTACTTATTAAATAATTATATAAGCCTATTAATTACATAAATTAATAAAAAAATTATTTTTTTAAATCATATAACGCTCCTTGTTGAGTAATGTATTGCCGTGTGATTCTCTGATACCATAATATATATGAGCTGTCATATCCATGTTCATCCACGTTCCCTTCAGCAATGTGTGTCCTACGCTCATTTCATCTCTCAATGTATGCCTGATGTTGGATGTCCCAATTTAATTCATTTCTCCCTTTTAAGTCGATGTCATACAACCGTCTTTCGGTATCACATGGCTTGAGCACACGTTGAATCATACCGAATTGTCTTAGAACATGATCTGGTCGATGCCATTCTACTATATGAAAGCAAATGAGGGGAGAGACAGACCGTCATATATCTCCATACATGATGCAATATTTAGGAAGTGTATGAATAATATCATTATAAGGTTGCCATATAACCTATAAAAAACATATTATAAATAAGATGACAAAACCCGAGTGTTACCTATGTTATAAATAAAAAGCATAGTGTTGCCCGACCTAGAGTTTGCGTGTCTGATGCAAATCGATATCTCTCCATCCTATGAGATAAATTACACAGTTAAATACATGTAAATGATAACATATATATATAATAATCAAATGAATGACTTACCGTATACCCAAAGGAGGAGGTGGCATTGGAAGTCCATCTTCAACGACATTATCATGTCTCGCCCGTTGCAACCTAACTGGTGCCAAATGTGGAAATCGGTCGCATGCCCATAATTGCAGTAAAACTAGTGGGCCAACATATTAGAAGCATTTTTATGGCTGACTTTACACATCTCCCTATACAACCATGCAAGGCATGCACTACCCCAAGTATACTCACCAACCTCAATAAAATCTTCTAGTAAAGGTAAGAACATCAAATGCACATTAATGTTTGACTTATCACAAAAAGGGTATCTTCGATAAGTTGTAGAATATATGCACGCGCATAACGTTGCACATAAAGTTCCTCATCATCATCAGATAATAGGGGAAAATGTGCAGTCAAACACGTCATAAGTAAATGTGATCCCTGTAAATCACGTGGGCCTGGTCGAAATCCTAACAAATCTTCACATATCCTTGGCCAATATCGATGTGCACTACCCGTTACCGCCATCCCATCAACTGGAAGTCCTGATTGTATTTGCACATCCTGTAGAGTAATAGTACACTCACCATGTGTCATATGAAATGTGTGTGTTTCAGGACGTCATCTCTCCAAAAAAATGTGATTAAGTGCCAGTCGACGGCGATAAACCCAACCCTCACAACTATCTATGGTTTCCTCATCAACTATAGCATAAGCAATTAAAAAAATACGTCCGCTTGAATCAACCGATGTGGCAATCAACAACTTATGCTTATAATTGCTATATAAAAATGTGCCATCAATTTGAATGACTGGTCTACAATATTTAAATCCTTCTATAGCAGCAGCAAAAGACTAGAACACATATATAAATATTACATTACCTGGTTCACCGATATTATATGTTTTCCATTGAACTACAGTCCCAGGATTCGACTTCACAAGCATATTCAACCATATTGGTAATTGCTGGTAAGATTGATCCGAATCACCAAACATTTTAACAATTGCTTTTCGTTTAACTTCTCATACCTTTCTATAATGCACATTGTATCTAAATTTATCTTTCACTATCTGATGAAGTGCTGCAATAGATGTAGTTAGATCCCATTTCACGACACCCTGCAACTCTCGTGCAATCAATGTTGAGTCTAACTTTGAATGACCTTGTGATACTCTTGGATAGACACATGTGTGAGGTCCGGTGTATTGAGTTATTTCAAACATATTATGTGATTTTCGACGACTCGCACGAACTTTCCATTAACAACCTTCATTAAACTTCTCGCATTTTATAACCCAAAGGTTTGGCAATGTTGCTACCACACTGAAATGTTGATGCTTGAGTATCGAGTATCTTTTTAAAGCATACTTAAGGTATGAGGGGTTCACAGTATCATCCTCTTCAACTTGGTCATCATCTTCATCAATAACATTACAAGCATTTATCTCCTCAACTCTGTCAAGAAAAAGCTACGTTGAGGGCTAGATGGATTCACATGAACGTCATGAGCATCTGCATCTTCATGTGGCAAAGAACTACCACTAGGTATATTTTATTTCACTGTAGGATACGTGTCATTGTCACGGAATGGAGAAGAATTTGTTGCACTATCGTGTACGTCAACTCCACACATATTGTCATTATGCAAGTTTATGTTAGGACCTCCTACATCTATAGCATTTTTGGTTAAATATAATTAATTGTATTTGGCGGAGGAATTTGAAGCACAATAGTAAACATCACATGAGCTTCATTATCATTTCGTATAAAAAATTTCACATAGTTGAATGACCCAGCACAAGAGTAAGTGGATAACGATAAACTATGTTTAAGTTCCAATGTAGACGGTCAATTGACAAGGTTTCACATAAATTATTATATAGCTCATCAAAAGTAATCTTCTTATGAATTACAATTCCCTCATTGAAGGTTGATCATAAGAAACTCAATTTGCACCGATTACGACATTACCATTCATGTAATATAAAACTACCATAGGTTTTTTCCCCATTTGTCAATCTACTAAGCAATACACAACAATTTCAGAACTAGATCTAGAAATTCTACAATTTAATCTACAAATTCAAAGTTAATAAATACAATTTCATAATCTATCAACTCATTCCTAAATAAAATTTTACAAATTAAGAGTTTAAACATCACATAATTGAGAAAATGTATCTATAATTTGAGAACCCAAAACACATGAAAATCTAGGGTTTGAGAGAGATTAAAGAGATATATTACAAAATTGATGAAATATATACATACAACATTCATAAAAAATGAACAATTTCAAGATTTGAAGAACAAATTTAAGAGATCAAAGGAGTTAGAAATATACTTAGAATTTGAGGAGCTCTTGCTACTGATTTGAGAGATTGAGAATTTTTTTTTGTGAATGAGAGTGAGATAAGAGTGAGAGGGTGTAATGCAGGTGAAATGACAGTAAACTCCGTCCACAATCGACAGCGAATGACGGCGGGGAAGGGTGTTCGCGTGCTGAGGGGCTGTTTCGTTCGCGGACTAAGAGGGGCTGAGGCTGAGGAAGAACTGCTTATACTTTCTGCACCATAATTTTTTAAAAGTAGCGTTGAAGACGTCTTTATAAAATACGCCTTCTATTATTAATGAATGCATCGTTTATAAAGACGTCTTCTACTTTTATGAATGCGTCTTTACAAAAGTCGCCTTCTACTTTTATGAAGGCGTCTTTTACAAAAGTCGCCTTCTACTTTTATGAAAGCATCTTTACAAAAGTCGCCTTCTACGTGGCCTCATATTTGCGGTCACGTCACCACGAATGCGCCTTTTGCAAAGACTCCTTCGTCTTACGTGTACCATTCCACCTTATTTTTGAAATTAGTTTCAAAAGTAATGTATTTTATGATTTTTTTTTCTAAAAGTATTGTAGAATACTCGAAAATTCATTGCATAGAAACTTAACTTCGACAATAAAATAAAATAAAATATACAGAATTAGGTAATGATTGAAAGGATATGATACATTCTGGGCTGGATTGAGCAACAATTTGCTGCTTCTTGGAGGACCATGAAACCAAAGTTGTTTGAGCTGTTGGTCCAGTCAACATTAGAAAAGGCATGCAAGTGAGTTGTGAGGCAATAGCAGAGCTGCGCATAAATTGAAGTGCCCGTATGATGCTTCTGTAAGTAGTGGAATTAGAGAAAATATCACCCTCGCCAGCTGAAAGCTTAACAGATGTAGCCGCATGAGTAGAGCATGGTTTAGTGGTAGACATGTTAGCTCTATCAAACAAGTCTTGGATGTACATGGATTTAAAAAGTGTAGGCCACTGGAAGAGGCAATGACCTCAATTCTCAGGAAGTGATGCAGGCTGTCAAGGTCCTTAAGAGAAAATGTAGCATTGAAATCAAGGATAAGATTTTCAATTTAGTATAATTGTTAATTGGGACTATGTCATCAACATAAACCAAGAGGAAGATCATGATGCTAAAAGACTTGAGAACAAATATAGATTTCTATGAATGGTTGGAATCGCACCTTTTATGAAACAATGTGACTTTCAGCCTATCATACTAGGTTTTTTAGGCCTATTTGAGACTATAAAAAGCTTTGTTGAGTGTACATACATGAGTGGGATATGTGGAGTCTTGAAACCCCTTAGGCTCCACAATAAACAGATTCCTTGAGAGTGCCATTCGAAAAAGAATTATTTACATAAATGTCTAATTTTCCATTTGAAAGTTAGAAAGCAGTGGTTAGAATTACTATAATACTGTTATGTTCACAACAGGGATAAACATTTCAGACTAGTCTAGTCTAGGAGTTTGGTGGGGGTGACCTGGCTACAACTCTCGACTTGTTCCTCTAAATAGTGCCATCAGAGTGGAGTTTAGTCTAAAAACACCCACTTGTTCCTACAAGATTTATGTTAGAGTGGTAGAGAACTAGCTCTTAAGTATGATTTGAAGACCTAATGTTCAGGCTGCATAGCTTTACGCTAGTGGGGAAGCCAGACATAGAGCAAAGGACTGCCGGTTTAAGAAAGCTCAAAACGATAGTAACCAAACCCGTAACAGCGGGAAAATGAACCAAGCAAATATGATAGAGATAGATGATCTCTGTGCAATCATTTCTGAGATCTGTATGGTCACTGACGCCAAGGAATGGTGGGTCGACACTGGTGCTATGAAGCACGTGTGCAGTGACCGAAATGTTTTTTCAACTTATACAGAGGTTGGAAAGGATGAAGTTCTCAATATGGGGAATGCCTCAGTCGCTGTTGTTGAGGGAAAGGGAAAGGTTGTGCTGAAATTCACATCCAGAAAACAACTCACTCTCCTGGACGTCCTGCATGTGCCTGAAATTCGTAGAAATTTGGTTTCAGGATCTCTTTTATGTAAAAGTGGATTTAAGCTTGTCTTTGATGCTGACAATTTTATTCTGACTAAGGAGGGTTGTTTGTTGGGAAGGTTTATAGTTCTGATGGTCTTTTTAAACTTAATGTGTCCGCTGTAACTCCTGCTATTATTAATAATAATTCTACTTCTTCTGTTTATACTGATGAACTGTCTAATATTTGGCATGCTAGATTATGACATGTTAATTTTTGATCCTTACACGAATGATTAATTTAGAACTTCTACCTAGATTTAACCTAGAAAAGGAAATAAATGTGAAATATGCGTAGAATCTAAATTTGCAAGTAAATCATTTAAATCTGTAGAGACAACGAATGGCCTACTTGATTTAATACATAGTGATTTATATGGTTTAAAATTAACTCCTAGTAGGGGAGGTAGAAAATATTTTGTTACATTTATTGATGATTTCAGTAAATATTGCTATGTATATCTGCTTCATTCAAAGGATGAGACTTTGGATATGTTTAAGATATACAAGTCTGAAGTTGAAAAATAACTTGGTAAACATATCAAAGTGCTTAGATCTGACCGGGGTGGAGAAATGACTCCACTATGCTGTCTGAATTCTGTGTTCTATAGGGAATTGTGCATCAGACTACAACACCTTACACGCCTCAACAGAATGGGGTGGCTGAAAGAAAAAATAGAACTCTGAAAGATATGGTGAACTGTATGTTGAACAGTTTTGGATTACCCCAAAATTTGTGGAGGGAGGCATTGCTTATAACAAACACCATACTTAACAGGATTCCACATAAGAAGACCAATAAGTCTCCTTATGAAGAGTGGAAAGGGAAGTTACCTTCCTATAAAATCTTAAAAGTGTGAGGGTGTCTCGCAAATGTACAAGTACCATTGCCAAAGAGAGTAAAGCTTGAACCTAAGACAATAGACTGTGTTTTCATTGGATATGGATTGAATAGTGCTGCATATAGATTTTTGGTTATTAGGTTAGAAATTTCTGACATAAGTACCAACTCTATAATGGAGTCTGTCAATGCAAAATTCTTTGAGAATGTGTTTCCTTTTAAGGAAGGAAGACACGGTCAAAATGTCAAACGAGGATTAGAAGAATATTTTTCTATAGCTTAGATTGATGAAGAATCTGAACCTGAGCTTAGAAGAAGTAAAAGAGCTAAAACAAGTACCTCATTTGACCCAGGGTTTCTAACGTACCTGACGGAGGCTGAACCTCAAACCTATAAGGAGGCAATGTCCAACCCTAAGGCTCCTTTTTGGAAGGAAGCAGTCGATAATGAGATAAATTCCATAATGTAAAATGATACATGGATGTTGGTTGATCTCCCTCCTGGGAATAAACCAATAGGCTGTAAATGGATGTTTAAAAGAAAGCTAAAAGCTGATGGTACTATTAAAAAGTACAAAGCTCGGTTGGTAGCTAAAGGATACCGACAGAAGGAAGGCATAGACTTTTTCGATACCTATTCTCCAGTGACGAGAATCACATCTATTAGGATGCTGATTGCACTAGCAGCTTTTCATACTTTAGAAATTCATCAAATGGATGTAAAAACTGCTTTCTTAAATGGAGAATTGGATGAAGAATAATATATGGAACAACCTGAAGGGTTCGTGGTTAAAGGCCAAGAACGAAAGGTCTGTAAACTTGTTAAATCACTTTATGGATTAAAACAAGCACCGAAGCAATGGCACGAGAAGTTTGATCACACAATGTTATCTGATGGATTCAAGATAAATGTGTCTACATTAAAGGTACTAATGATCAGTTTGTCATAGTATGCTTGTTTGTAGATGACATGCTTATAGTGGGATCAAACAAGGATACAATATCCTTTACCAAGAGGATGTTGAATTCCAAATTTGACATGAAAGACTTAGGTCAAGTAGATGTCATTCTTGGAATTCAAGTAAAGAGAACTGAAAATGAATATATCTTTATGCAGTCTCACTATGTAGAAAAGATTTTAAAAAGGTTTGGGCAATATGAAAGAAAATCTGTTGTAACTCCTTTCGACCCAAATTGTAAGTTAAGGAAGAATAATGGAGTTGGAGTATCTCAATTGGAGTACTCACAAATAATTGGAAGTTTAATGTATATCATGAATTGCATCAGACCTGATATAGCCTATTCAGTTGGAAGGCTGGCAATATATACGAGTAATCCTAGACGCGATCACTAGAGTGCATTGGTGAGAGTACTAAGGTACTTAAAATTCACAATGAACTACGGACTACATTACTCAACCTATCCACCAGTGATAGAAAGATTTAGTGATGCTAACTGGATATCGGACAGTTTAGAGACTAAATCTACTAGTGGATATGTGTTTACCCTAGGTGGTGGAGCTATCTCGTGGAGGTCTACTAAGAAGACCTGTATAGCTCGTTCAACTATGGAATCAGAATTCATAGCACTGGACAAGGCTTATGAAGAAGCAGAATGGCTCAGGAATTTTCTGGAAGATATTCCGGTGTGGCCAAAACCAGTGTCAGCTATATGTGTCCACTGTGACAATATGGCTACAACCTTTAGAGCGAAAAATAATTTGTATAATGGTAAGTCTAGACATATTAGGCGAAGACATAATACCATTAAGCAGTTGCTGTCCAATGGGGTGATTTCCTTAGACTTTATAAGGTCAAAGGAGAATCTTGCTAATCCTCTGACGAAAAGATTGTCAAGGGAACTAATAAAAAAAACATCGAGGGGAATGGGGCTAAAGCCTATTAAATGAATCATTCAGGTGGTAACCTAACCTAGTTGACTGGAGATCCCAAGATCTAGGTTCAATAAGTAAACTGGCAGGGATGATTCAAACTGAAACACTGAGAAACCTATGGTTTTTCCTGTTCCTATGATATGAAGTTAGTGTGTTGTCTGTCGACGTAAAAGGGTATGCGTAAGTATTTAATGACATTGATGTTTTGCTTGCCAGAGGAGTAGTGATATAATACTCTTAATCGTTGTCACCTATATGAGAGTAGAAGTGGGGTCGCTTCTATGAGAGGTCTGAATGGCTTAACCTCTCTAAAGCTCTTATGAAAGCGGGATATGTTCAGGATCAAAATGAACAAAATCGTATGAACTCAGATGTATTAAGATGAGATATGTGTGAAATTTGTTTTCTCGGTTTATCTTAGAGAAAGTTTAGTTCAAGAACGTAGTTCACTATTCTTCAGAATAAATCTGATGAATTCTCACTACGGAAGGTTCAAGTTCAAAATACACCTCTCTTGATGCATATCTCATCTGATCTCTCTCATGTTGTTGTCTAGTTAGGACACATTTCATTCATGTGGGGGATTGTTGGAGAGAAAAGAAGAAGAGAAGAAAAATCAAAGAAAGACTGAAAAGTGAATGATGTGAAATAGAGTGAGAATTTGTCCAACATTGAAAACTCAAGGATAGAATGTTGAGTTTATAAACTCAACATTCATGCCTTGGGGTTAGCCCCAAGGGGCACCCTACATTTTGTGGGGAAGAGAGAACCTAGATGGCACATGTTCCTCCATTCACACGCGTGCGCCGTCGTCTGTCCAAAAAGATTTATTTTTGGATAAATTTTTTTTGATTTATTTGGAGAGGAAGTAAATATCTCTAAAATGAATCTGTAATTATCTGCAGATGATAATTAAAATATCTCCATTATCCAAAAAAATCTCTCCATTATCCCACTATATCACCAAAAATCTGATTCTAGTTTATCTACATGTTTGGCTTGCTCTCCAAGCTTTAAAACGTTATATATAGAATAGGGCATCATTAGCTTCATTTTGGAAGAGGTAGAGGAACACAATAACACTTGACAAAGCATCCTGCATATTGAGAGAAATACAAAAGGAGTTCTGTGAGGGTCAGAGTAATCGGTTGTTGTAGTCTAGCTTAGATCGTTGTATCCTGCAGAGACGATTCATCGTAGTCTCCAAGCACCCTGTGGAGGACGATTATTGTCTTTAGGACATTGCTTTCGAGCAATCCTCGATCTACATCGTATTTTCCGTTCTTAATTTGGCTGTAATCATTTTTCTGTTTTATTTGTTTATTAGATCAAATAAATTTTGCTGTAATCATTTCTGTTGCAATTACGTTGTAATCGTTCCATATTTCCTTGTAATCGTTGATTAATGAAAGCATCTTGTTCCATCTCTACTCACACAATAATTGTGACTACGAATGGCATGGAAAAGCGCGGAGTGACTGAGCATGGCTTGACTACGTAGAGTTTTCTTGAATGCATGGCCTGATTTACATGGATAAGCGTGTGTGGCTTGGCCACATCTAGGATTGCTCGATCATATTGCTTGATGGTATAAGCATGTCCCTAATAAACATTGTAGATGCTTGTGATTCCACACATTTTGGCCCTTAGGAGAGTTGGTTCTTCATTGATGGAAGATGCAATCTTCAGAGTGAGGCGCAAATTCGGATATGCAATAAATGTTCTTTCTCACGTGTTCGGCTATGAGGCCTTCTAGAGCTTCATTGCTTGATTTTCATGATTACCCGTCAATAGGCTTATGCGTGTTTGCAAGCTTGGTAACTTAGTTCCTTTATGAATCTCGATTACTCCTTACGAACATATGCACATGATTATGTATCCTACTTCATATTAAGATTCATACTCTATTGTACCTTTTCTTTTGCGGCTTGGAACGAGTCGTTTCATTGAGTCACTTCTCTTTAAAGTATCTTAAGATAGTTTGCATGTCTCATCTTGCTTGTTCTTGGGTTATTGTCGAGTCTCTATTTTGCTAGGGCATGTGATTTTCTTGCAGCTCTTAATGGCTCGTACCCGTCATATCTATATGAGAGAGGACTCGACTTCAAGTCCCCGAACTCCAGTCACATATTTTCTCATGTATTTTTCTTGGATAACGATCTTGATTTCGGGGAGCGCTCCGCGATTGCCATGGGTATATCTACGAATACTTAATATTTTGCTTGGATGATAACCTCAATTTTTGCGTGGTTGACAACATCATCATTTTGCTTGGATGATAGCCTCGGCATTTTGCTTAGATGACAACATCACCTTGGGTATTTTCTTTACATGGAGATATAGGTTGAACGTCTCCGCTTCCACCCGCAGTTTGTAGTTTCAACCTCTGTTACTTGGGGTTGGTGTTGACGAGCATGAGTATCACCTTTCTCCAAGGGTCCCTTGCTGAGTTGGGTTGACTCTATCTGAGATTCAACACTATTTGAGTTTGAAATTTCCTTCATGTGGAAGTAAGCTTACGAAGCTTTGGCATGTTTATAATTGTAGACGTGTAGAGAAGTCCTAACAAATAGAGTTGCTTTCTTGAAAAAGAGGATAGCCAGCCTAAAAATGGGTTTGAATGCAGCTTAATTATAATTGTACATAGAGACACTTAACGTTGGCGTCTCGTGGAGTATCCGGTTGAGGGTAATCATTTTCTTCGACTCTCACGTCTTCTTTGGTTTAATTTGAGATGGTTTGTATCTTCTTGTGGGCTTGTACCTTCTTCGTTTGTGACTTTGTGTTGAAAAACGGGGCGCATACGTTTATTTTTTTAATAAAAATGAATCTTTTTTTATAAAAAGAAAAATAAGAACGATGTAACGATTTTCAAAATTAATTCTTTTATTGAAATCTCTTTTTAATCAGGATCCATATATCTCTCGGAGTCTATATCAAGCGTCCTTGCAAAATTGATCGATCCTCCATCCCAAAAAATCATTTCAACGATCAATAGACTCCAAGATTCACACCAAGATCTTTCAAGTCAATACTCAATGCACTAGGACGTGTGTGGACACGTAAAATATTACAAGATATTTTTTATACTCTATAGATGTATTCAACACACAAGATCTAGAGATTTATTGAGAATAAATTTTGTGGGACGATTATCTAAAAGAACACGATGATTATTCTTTTAGAGATTTGATTAACTTTTAATCGGAGAGAAAAATCTCTAACTCTAACTGTGTTCTCAATTCAATTCTTGATTGATGAACTAATCAACTGAGCTAACTCTTTAGACCATTAGAATAATATGTATATATTATAGATAATGGTGTATCATATATTTAGGGATAATTAAAAATTAAAAAATAATATTAAATTTCAAATTGCCCAATGCAATGAGACCCATTGTATAACGGCGCACAAGTGCAGTGCCACACCGTATTATGGTTAGCGTTAAGCATCACTATGCCTCACGGCACAGTGTGTTACGCCACATTGTAGTGTCATGTGGCACTGCAGTGTTACACGTCTACTACGGTGTAGTGTCACGTGACACTATATCAGTCCATGGTGATCTATGATTCTCAATCATTGATCGACACGTGGCAATTACTATAAATTAAATATTTATTTTAATCCGATAAATATCTTGATATCAATTAATTTAAAATTAACATATCTGATTATCTATATCAACTAAATTATCTATTATTTCACAAATAATAGATTTAGTTTATTCAAATTATTATTTAATAAAAAAATAATTATATAATTTTTTAAATTAGATATTCTGTCTCACCTATCGATAACTAAAAATAATCGATAATTATTTATATATATAATTTTCAAAAATTACACACACACACACACACACACACACACACACACACACACACACACACACACATATATATATATATAATTAACTACACATAATTATCTCATAATTATTTACTTGACCCAGAATTAAAATTCCTTTGCAAGTCAACCATTTTCTCATGTCCTGAAATTTTTACACTCTAGTTTGCGTAATATAGAGGTAACTTGGGGACTGTTGACCTACAATCCTAAGCTCTAATGAACAATATTATTAATTAAACTCTTTAATTAAATAATCTTATTTATTACTCCATTATATATATGGAATTAAACTCTTAGTGATTATTGAATGTATTTATGGAGTATTCTCATATAGTCCACTGATATAATCATTTCATGTAGTCCTGTCCTCAAATTATTGGTTTGTAAATTAGAATTATTTTTTTTTTACCATTTTACCCTTCTAATTACCTTTTGATCCTTAAATGTCATTAATGCACTAGTAAATGGCTAATTTATAATCATATTATAAATTTGAGCTCAATAACCATTCAGTTCTAGAATTAACACTTAAGGAAACTAATGTAAGATCAGTTAGGAAAGCTTGGATTCTAAATCTTGTAAGATCATGTTCTCAGCCACCCATATCACTGAATCTCTAAAACAAAAGTCACTAACCTATTTTACCAACAAACCTTAATGAGTGAATCAAAAGATCCAGTAGACATGTATTGGAGTTTATGACTACTCAAGATCCAGACTGATGTATATATCATCAAATTGAATTGTATTAAATCTTTATGATAAGCGACACGCTAATAAATATATTAAGTCACATCAGTTTTGTCATATATAATCTCATTATATAAAATATCTTCACTAAGATGTATAAACACATCAATGATCCGGATATAGATCACATGCACTCATAATGCTTAATGAACTGTACTGGCATCAATTCATTAAAGATTTCATACTATAATATGTTGCGGACAATTTTATTCATTATCTATGATCTTAATCCTCTCATACTAATACAAGATCATAGTCTCATTAATGAATATGAAATTTTCATATATTTATATAATCTATTCAACAATAATTTAATAGAACAATTATAAGAAAAATCTAATCCTCATTAAATTTCATATAAAAATGTCAATACACATGCTTTGAGGGCATTACCTCCAACACTTTGTAGGTTCCAAATCTTGGTTGTCTGGATTTTTATTGTTGAGGAATTAGGCTCTGTCTCATTATGTCTTGGGGTGGAGTAAATATTTTATGTATAGATGTGGGGTGTTACTTGAATTTGTATGCATTAAAATCTTCCCTTGATAGAGTGTGTTCACTATAGAGTAGTTTATGTCAAGAAGAAAGATCGATCTGTAGAGAACCATTCCATGTTGAAGCGAAGACCCAAGAATAAGCTTGGTTTACTTTGTAATGAATGTAAACTAAAATAGGCGGCGTTTATTCAAACCAAGGAAACCGAAGATCGATCTGTAGAGAACCATTCCATGTTGAAGCGAAGACCCAAGAATAAGCTTGATGAAACCACTCTGTGTTAAAGAGAAAACCTACATAATAAGCTTGATAAAACCTAGTCCATATTGAAGAGAAAACCCAGAGAATAAGCTTGATGAAACCAGTTTGTATTGAACTCACTATAGCCCAATGAATCTAGAATGTTATGCACCTCCATGTAGAACTATTGTGTTTCTTTAAATTATTCTTAATCGCATGTATCTCTTAAATCAAGTAAGGAATGTATCTTATTCAATCGTTGTGTTGCTGAGTATGTTGTATAGAACTTTGTATCACTAGAGCTTTTGTATGAATGTGAGTGTGATTTAGACTGTAGATATGCGTGAGATTGAATGGCTTTTTGAGAAAGCATTATTTATGAGTTATATGATTGATTGAAGCCCCAAGTAGATTCTCATGAAATGTAATTCAATGAATGATGTTCTCATGGTATATAAGTCTTGGGTTGCATCACATTTAGCATTGCCGCATCTTGTTCAACTTCTCTTAGGCAAAATTATAGCATTAAAATTTTCTTTTGATGCCATCCATGGACACTCATTGCATGGATTCGCTTGCAAGAGAAAAAAAATGAATTAAAATGAGAATGTATTGTGATTATAAAGTAACAAGTGTGATCAATATGAGATTATCCAAATGAGTCGAGCAAAAGAGCGAGTAAGTTGACTGTTTGCATTTATGCTTCTTTGAAATTCCAAGACCAACTGCAAGAAAGTTTCTTGCTGGCAAAGAGGTAGTTTGTTCTAGCTTGCTGCACAAATTCAATATCAGAGGCTATGGGTGGTTCATTTTCTCATGGGTACTGTTAGTATTGTGGTACTTATGAGTATTATATGGCCTGCGGATCTTGGATTTTGGATTTTAGATTTTAGATTTTGAGAGGCATGCGTCTATGTGATTATTAGTAGTTGTGGCTATATTAGACGGCTTGATTCTTCAAAGAGTTATACCTTGGTAGATAGATAATCCTTTAAATTTATTGATACAAATGCTAGAGAATAGTTCATATCATAGGGAAACTCTTTGAAGAATATAAAATTACTTGAATACTCCACACCATATCCAAGTACACTTTGATGTGCTTGGAGCGCACCCAACTAGATTACCTTTAGTAATGCTTGAACATAACATGAGTCCATGTTTCCATTGGAGGATGACATGCACAAACCAAATAAAAAACTCAAATGTATTCGTATAACATGCGATCAGAAATGAAAATAACTTATAATGTATGTGGCTAAATCAATTGGTCAATTAAATCCCATGGATGAAGATGACAAAGGCTTGTCTTTCTCCTTGGTCCATTGATGGGTTTATGATGACAGTAAAGAATAAACTCTGTATTTGTGCAAGGGAGTGCTTGGGTATATGGATAATTTTGAGGTATATTTTTTAGGAATGAGTTCAGGATGACAGCAGACAAAGTCTCTATTTAACCACGAGGGAGCACTTGGGTATATGGCTGATCGAAGGCAGATCCTTACAAGTAGGTTTGTGGAGAAGGTGGAAGCAATGGGATCCGTAGACCCAAAAATATTTTGTTGAGGATTTAAAGCCTAGGACATCTTTCAAAGGGATTGATTCATTTTCCATGTCAGTTATTCATGGAAGTACCCATGGGACTTGATTGGGTTCTTGTGTGTGAGTGTTGGCTTGGTTAAACTTCTTTAGCTCCTGAGACATGTCAATGGTTTGGACGTAGCCTTGGTCTATTGTAAAGACGGAAGAACATGAATAAATCTTGGTTTGCACCTTTGAAGTATTTGGGTTTTGTGAATTTTGTAGAGTTTATGGGTTTTGAAAGGCATAATTTTGTGTCAATACTATGGCTTGAGCTTGTAGTTGCGCCTCGGGCATTCACGTGTTTTTAGGCTAGTTAATACGAACATCAGATAGTAGTCTATATTGAAGGAAGCTGTTGACAATAAATTGGGCATAGTTTTAGGTGCATAGAGAAACTTTTGATGCAGAGAGAAGCTTATGGTCAACATTAAAGAGAATTCAAGCAGAAGATAAACTGTACATGAAAGGAGCTTGCATCTGTATCAGTGAGAAACCAAGCATGGAAGACGTATAAAATTTATGTCAAATTAAATCTAAATACCCCATGGGACTCGATTCAGCTATTGCATGTGGGTATCAAGCTTGGTCACGAACATGGAATTTTTATTCTTGAAACGTGTGTAGGATTTGGTGCATGGTTAATAGTTTGGACTTGGCTTTTTTGTAAGGGCCAAATAGCATGGTCAAACGATGAGTCTTGTCGAGTGTTTAGCCATGAGTTTTGGTTGACATTGTTGCATGATCTCAAAGAATGGATTTGAGGTTTAGGCTATGTATCATTGTGTGAACTGGTACAAAGGGCCTACATTTTTATTGATTATGGTAGAAAGTGGATAATAGTTGCGTATCTAAGTATTGGGTCTGGATTCTCAAGTGGTTTGCATCTAGATGCATCCGAGATAAGCTTGACTCTGTGTACATATAGTAGACTTGGATATATTGGCTCCTTATAGGCTTTGTATGAATCATATCAGTATAGATGTAGGAAGCTTGCATAAGTTAAGTCTGAATAGAGCTTTGATAAATTGACTCTGTATAGGAAAATGACATGGTATGTTGAATATGAAATTTCCTTGAATCGAGATTGATGTTTTTGTGGGTATGATGAATATGAAATTCTTTTGTATTAATGCTTCTATGGGCATGTTGGATCTGGATTTTATTGTGTATTCAATTCTATTGAATCGACCATTTCTGTATCCGTGTGTTATGTCTTAAATCATGTCTATGTTGAATCTGACTTAAATCGCCTCTACATGAATTAATGTGTTGAGCTGCTTCTGTATTGTTTTTCTTTTAAATTTTGAGCTTCTTTTTCATTCTTTACCTTTTGCTTGTCCATTTTTCCCATCGCTTCCTCTATTTTTGTCAGTTTGATTTTCATGTGTGAGGATTGAGCGTGGGTATGGATGAACGTGGCATGCATGTGAGTTGTATTGGCATGGCTTGAAGGAAGATATTTGCACATGAGTATTTCTTTTCTCTATGAGGTTTCTGGGTTGAAGAAGATAAATGGTGTAATGCCTCTAGATTGTTCTCGATTTTGCGGAGTTTATGGTTTTGAGGGACATGGATTTGTGTTAATACTATGAGTTGATCCCATATTAGTAAAGTTATGGCTCTGAATGGAGAGTATCGTGCTTCAGGTAGTAGTGTGTTTGTTTTAGGTTGATACAGATGCTAGACATGAGTCTGTATCTAAGAAAAATCTTGAGGGAAAACTTGGCATAGTTCACATGCAAATAAAAACTCATGACAGAGATAAGCCATGGTCTATGCCAAAAAAGAAACCTATGGTACTTACCCCTGTTTGTGTCATCGAGATATATAGAGACCAAAGGAAGTCCCTATAAGCTAGAACTTGATAAGAAATAAATTCTCATAGCCTTAAGCATGACGAGACATCAGTTCTTATGAGTTGGGACTTAATGAGAAATCAGTATGTACCAAGAGAAATCCATGATAATGGCTTGAGAATCTTGTCTTTATTGAAGGAAACCCATTTGAGGGAGGAGAAAACCTGTATCGACATGAAGTTTTCATATTGAAATAAAACCCATGAACTGGTTTGAATCTCCTTGTCTAAACCCTTAAGGAGAACGTACATACTTGCTTGACTATTGCATCGACAATATACCTCATACCACCATGAGAATCTTACTGCAAGGCCTGCTGGAAGAGCATGGTACTTGGGTGAGCACGTCTCATGGCAGAGTATGGACACTGAGGCACCATACATCCCATACAGACCCCCAAAGTCAATGTTATGTGATCAAGCATTCACCAAAGAGGATCTGTCTGATGGTCTTGGAGGTTTTAGAGCGACACACTTTATCCATGATGTAGATGGTTAGAGCGAAGATACAGATGATGAATTCTAGAAAAAGTGGTTGTCTTACAACTATGATGGGGCATCTTCATCTTCGCAGGTGCTAAATGTCTTTGAGTGATTTTTAAATATAGAAGATTACTCATCTTGTTATACAATGTAATTTTGTAATCTACTATGTATAGGTAGCAGACCAGTAACCGCAACAGTCACATCAGTACCAGGAGCACCAGGGTTGGCTAGAGCAACCGTTGATGATATAAGAGTAGCTGACATCCCACTACCATTGTGGCAGATTCAGTTACCACTGCCAAATAATGGTAGTGAGTTGGTTGACATTCCAAATGATGTTCCAGTCCGAGGTCTTCCATCAACTGAAGTCGATTATGTGAGTTATGATGTTAATATTTATTATTTAGTTATTCAATATCATATTAACATGTAATTCAAATAATGCAGGTGTTGGTGGCATGCGCAGCAAGCATGTTGCGCATGATTGGTGGTCTCAACAAGCTGTCATTCGAGAAAATGTTGAGCGCACGTGAGGCGATGGATAAAGGCAGAAGCATCGATGAAAAAAAAAGGATAAGAAAATTATAAACTTACGATCTTTCCTTATTTATTTTTCAGTTTGAAATCAAAATATACTGAATATGTACACTTGTAGGTGATGTTGCAAAGATGCATGCACATGTATGAAACTCAAGCAAACAAGCATGAGAGTGATGATGATGAAGATGATGACCATGATGAAGATTCAGTTAATGATGATCATGATGACACCAATGAGGATACTGAATCGGAACGAGAACATGAATGACGTACATTACATGATGTTTTATCGAAAAAGAAAAAAAGTTGCACCATGATGTTTTGTCAAAGTTGATATCAACTTTTTGTGGATATAAATATGCTGGATTCTATGTTTGGATTTTAAGTTTTTTTAGATCTTAAGTTTGTTTTGATTGGATTCTAAGTTTATTTTTGGAATATAAATTTGTCAAAATTGCATAACATTGCATGACAGGCATTTGACATATTATGGATATAAATATACAATTAATATTATGTGTGAACTAATATTTATAGGGAGGTTCTGTTGAATCGTTGGTTAAAATTTGAAACTGGATTCTAAGGATAATATTTATAAACCGTCAATCTATCCAATTGGATTCTACGAAGAGTAGATTCACCTCTTATGTTATGGCTCGTCTCGCTCTTACAAACTGTCAATCTATCCAAACATTTTATTGGTCCCAAACTATAAATAATTTTTTCAACCAGGTTTTTTATGCATAATATGGAGTATTAGAACCAAACCTTGACACAAAGGTGCTTGGCCTGTGTCGATAGGACACAGACCAAACGCTATCTGTAGTCCCCAAAAGTTATTCAGTACTGACGATTCGCCAGTCGTGAATGGAGTTTGGGGCCTGATGGTCGAGCCGGCAGCTATTAGTCACACCCAAACACCCAAACGCCCAAACGTCTGATGGTCGTGCCCAAACGCCTGTTATATATGGCGTTTGGGGCCCAAACTCTATCATTTGGACCAAAACGCCTATTATCACAGGCGATTCGCCTGACCAATGTGATTAGGACTACCAAAGTAGCATTTGGGTCCTAATCACCTAGTTTGACCAAATTATTGGTTGGTGGTGTCTGGTGGTTGTGCAATTAATAAGGTGGTTAACTCTTCGTAAACCATCCTTAAAAATCATATATTCACTTAACTAAACACATTCTCACTAATTTTCAATTGCTCCAAACTTAAAATACACTTGCTCCTTCATTTTCTTTGTTTTGGATTATTCAATTTTCATCTCCAACTAAGTGATCGGCTACACCGAAAAGGTAATGTTTGTTTAGTTTTCTTTAGTTTTTTTAAGATTAAGCATATTCAAAGACCCAAAATCCAGATGTTTAGTTTTCTATAATTTTTTTGAGATTAAGCATCTTCAAAGATGAGTCATCATGAAGTATCCATAAACCCGGGTGAGACGTGTACGCAACCGGGTTCATCCACATTAGCAAACTTACATAATGAGGATGTTATTGGTGAACCTTTTGATATATTACAAGAGGCCGAACATTTATACTATACATACGCAGCCGATGTTGGGTTTAGTGTACGGAAAGATGATTAACGTAAGAACAGAGAGGGAGAAATTATGTTACAGAGATGGGTTTGCTCAAAAGAAGGAACTCGGGAGAAAAAATATATGGGCAGAGATGGCACCAAGCGAGAACTAAGAGGCTTGTTAAGAGTGGATTGTCATGCGTTTTTAGGGTGAACTTGGATAAGAAGACAAAAAATGGGTCGTTAAAGATTTTGAAGCTAAGCACAACCATCCCACCGCCTCATCACAAGACGTGCCCTTTCTTCTATCCAATAGAGCAGTGGATGAAGTGGACATGGCTGAGGCAATAGGAAGGTACAATGTTGGTGTAAGGCTAAGACAAGTGTTTGATTACATGGTTGACCAAGCAGGTGGTTATGAAAATGTAAGGTTCTTATGAACGGATCTCTAAAATAAGATGGATAAGCAGTGAAAGGCGCAAATAATCGAAACTGATTCAAAATTGGAGATGGATCTAGATATGTATTGCAAATACAACATTGACACGATAATCGTTTAGAGAATTTATTTTGGGAAGACTCAACGTGCCAAGTTGACTATCATTGTTTTGGTGATGCATTGACGTTCGATACGACCTACATGATGAATGCATAGAAGAAACCGCTCTTGATTTTCCTTGGCGTAAACAATCACTACAAGACCACGATATTTGGTTGCGCATTATTGGTTGATGAGATTGTGGAAACCTATCAATTGGATGTTGAGGACTTTCTTGGATGCCATAAAAAATGCTTCAATCGGTCATTACAGATGGCGATAAGGCAATGCGTAAAGCAATCAAGACGGTCCTCCCCAATTGTAATCATCAGCTTTGTGTATGGCATCTTGAATGAAATTCCCAATGAAATGTGGATAACACAGAATTTCTACAGGCATTCAAGAGAGCCATGTTTGACGTAGTTAGTGAAGGGGAGTTCGAAGAGGAATGGGATCGTTTGATAGAGTCGTTCAACCTCAGGCAAAACAAATGGGTACAACGGATGTATGCGAAGTGTGAACGTTGGGCAGAAGCCTTCCAACACGAAAAATTATTTGCTTCATGAGAACGACGCAACGTTCTGAAAGTATGAACGCGTATATCTACCGATTCATTGAACGTCGATCTAAACTTTTTGAATTCATGCTACAATTCGATTGGGCGTTGGTACGTATTCGACACGAGGAGAGGTTGGACAATTTCAGGATGACAAATGAAATGCATGTGCTTCAGACTCACTTGCATGCGTTAGAGCAACACAGTGCAAATGTGTTCACACAAAAACTATTTAATTGTGTTCATAAGGTGATCATGAGTGAAGCATCGTTTATAGTTTATGCTATGACATATGATGGGGAGGCTCAAAATTATTCGTTGCTCGAGTTTGGGGTGCCGAATGACTCATACTTAGTGACACGAGACCAAAAACTTGATACGCTCAAGTTCAGTTGTGGCAAGTTTAAAACAGTGGGGATACCGTGTCGCCATATGTTTACTATTATGAAAGTTGAACAAGTACAACAGATCCCAAGCTCCTGCATTCTAGACCGATGGCGGATCACCGTGAAGAGTTATATGCTACCAACTGGGTCAAGCCATTCTCATCTGGATACATATGAGACAGTATTGCCTCGGTATAATTCGATCCAACTAGCTACTAAAAGACTTGCTCACTTTGCGTCAAAGTCAAATGAATGGTCGACTCGAGCCAAAGTGGAGGTTGGTATGCTTTGCACAAAATATGAGACCTTGTGGAATGAGAAGGTCACCAACGAACATGATGTGAAGCACGAGGATGGTGTAGAGATTAAAAGAGGCCCCGTTGAAGACACGATAATGGTGAAGGTGAAGGGCAGCCAAGGTGCTAGCTCGAGTAAAGCACGACCAACCACCCGTCAATGTGGCCACCAACGAACATGAAGAGAGAGAGAGAGGGAGAGAGACAGAGAGAGAGATAGCACCAACTGAAGACTAAGAGAGAGAGTCGATGATGGAGGAAAAGCAACGACGATGAGTGAGAGCTGGGAAGATGAACTTCTTACCGAAGAGAGAGAGAGAGAGAGAGCTGACGACAGAAGAAAAGCAACGACGAAGAGCGAGAGCTAGGAAAATGAACTTCTTGCCGAAGAGAGAGAGAGAGGGAGAGAGAGAGGGAGAGAGCCCAGACGAAGAGAGAGAATGAGCTTGATAAAAAAAATTTGAGCTTAAGCTTCCAACTGAAGCTTTCCATGAAGAAGAAGAGGAAGCTTCCTTTGGAAGCTTAATTAACCCGCAACTAGTAAATTACATTTTCCCTCCTTTGGTGATTAGCGGCTGCGATTGCTTTGACCTGATCTAACGACTGATATTTGACAGATAAAATATACAGTATTCATGCTGTTACATACCTAACGGCATGGGAAAGTGACCCTACAATTACATAATTTTGTTTGGTTTTTTGTCACTGGGAGTGAGAATTACACAAGTATGAGTTTGAACCCCGTACGAAATGACTATATCCTAATTTTATGAATAATTATGCTACATGATCTAGTAGTAGATTTATTTTTTTTTCAAAGAAAGAATGTTTAGGCAACTTGCATAATTATAGTACATAATTTTTCAAGCTTATGAAAACATTATATTTTTGTCAAGTTTGTTTAAATTTCCATATTTTTTAATTTATATACCAGAAATATCATTCATCATATATTTGAAATCATTAATAGGAAACTCCAATAAATAAGGAATTTACATTCCATAAATTATAAGTTTAAAAAGTCACATCTCCTAATTCATCTCTTAATTAATGTAATTCAATTTACTAGTAAATATTACTACTTTCAATAAACTTCTATCAAATCAATCAAAATATTTCTCTCTTTTATTCTAAATCTCAACAAATCTACTCAAATCTCTCTCTCTCAAAATCGATGCACTACTAAAAATGTACAAAATAATAAATAATGAATAAAAGTATGTCATTTACATGCATAATTAAATGATTAACGCTTAAATTGGATTTGATTTACATCAAATATATTTTTTACATATAATTTTATTGTCCGTTGGAATATATATTAACATAAATAATTTGTATATTATACATAAAAATATAATTTCCAATAAAAAACTATTCAAATATTAATTTAGGAGATAATACATGTCTAATTAATATGTATTGTGCTAGAAGTGAAACAATCAAGGATGTTAACAAACACATGAAGAATCATAAAATGATCAAATCAAGCAAAAACAAGGTCTTTTATATTGATTTGGTTTTCAGTATCAACGTGTATTTACAATAATAGTACATTTTTAAATGTATAAATTTTATTTACATGTATTTATGTAATAACATTGAATACAAAGTCTTTATGTAATAACAATACTGTTTTTCATTGCCAATGAGTAATTACATTAATTATATATTTTTTATGAAGTAAATATTCAATTAACATGAACAAATGTTATTATTTTTTATTATGGTATATTCTTAGTATCAAAATCTACTAATATCCGAAAAGTGAAATATCTTCATAATTAAAAAATGGAAGAAATCTAACACTTAATTAAATGGATAGAAATATGATGGTTATCTTTAACGCATGAGAAGTAATTCTCAATTACAAAACTTGTCTGGAAATACCAACATTACACATGTAACTCACAATTCAAAAGATCAGCTATGAATATTAAAAACTACCTTAAATGACTGGAACAATATTACAGTTACTATATTTAATAACTCAAACCATAAATATAGAAACAAAAGTAAATAATACTTGAAATAAAATAAAAAGGGAAATCTATGATATTAAACAAAATTTGAAAGCATAAAAATGGTTAGAAAGGTAAAAAAATTAAAAATTGAAATAGAAAAATAATACATGGAATAAATATGAACAAATTTCTGTATATAGTGTATAGTATTAAGTATGGTTACCTCACATATCTAATTAAAAATAATTATATAATTAGTGCTTTCGTAGCTTGATTTTAAAATAAATAAATGACTTTAATTTTAGAAAAAAAAATAATCTAAAAATGGAAAAAAAATAAAACAATTGTTTCATTATAGGACTAAGTACTGTCTAATAAAAATGTTATAGCTTTTAAATAGATAAAATTGATAGAAATCTAAAAAAATAAAAAAGTTGATAAAATTCTAATGAGCGTGTGAAACGGCTATTTAGTACAATTTCTATCGAAAATTTATTGTTAAAAGAATAAAAATGGATAAAAAATTATAGTTTTTAGCCATTTTTAAAAACAATTAAGTTAATAACTATATTAGTTTAACCATAACTTTATATTCTCATTCCACAAAAAATATTTACTATTAAAAATATTTATTATATACTAAATAAATGACTAAAATTAGTCATGTATTATTTATAAGTAATCTTATATTTTAAAAAATCTAATTGAAATGTTCTTTAACAAATATTTAAAAAAAAATATTTAGATTATCGTACTAAACAAAATGAAATTGTGACTAATAATACCAGAAATTGGTAAGACAAAAAATATATACATAAGATTTATATAAAAATGTGATTAACACTAATAATACCAAAAAAAACTGATTTATCACTTTCATTTATGACAGAAAAACCACAAAAAATTATTATATTCATGAAATATATCATATGAATTATGTAATTATTTTCATTACTTATATCGAATATATTTATTTGTCCATTTTATTTCAATAAGTACTTATGTAATTAATGAAAAATAATTATTCCTAAATATTTTCTCATATAATTATTTAAATAATTTTTTCATTAAATAAATATTTTTTAATGATGGAGCAATCTCTTGTTTCTAGGAGAATTGTTGTAACTTTTAGGCAAACTAGAAGAAAAACACGCGCTTTGCACGTGATAAAAATAACTTTTATATATATGTGCAAAACTTGAAAGTAATTTTAAACTTTAAATAAACATAAAATCTTTGAAAATTATTTCAAATCTAAATTCATGATATTAAAAAATGTTGCATGAAGATTTCGAGCTAAACAATTGTAGAAAAATATATTATCTGAGTTATCAGTTAGTTAATAACAGTTCAACAATATACTGTAAAACCTAGTAAGTTCTCTAACTCATAATACCGTTGAGTCACATTGCACTAATTATTTCAGGTTTTGAGAATGTAAATGATAAAAAAGGTCAATTTTCTTACGTCTTAAAAGAAAGCTTCATTATATGCTACATGTTAGTAGAATGTTTTACCTATAGAAGCACGTAGATGCGATGGGATATGATGTTGGTGGTTTCCCGTATGCTTTGATCGTTTGGGCGTCCAAGACTATCCCCAACATTTCATCAAGGAAAAACTAATTTACCAAGAGGATAGCAACAACAATTCTAAGGATTTGCAACTGGGAATCACATGTACAGCCCTCGTGGAATGACTTGACCAATATTGTTTTTAACAATAACTTGGTATGTAATTTAATTTACTGGTATTTAAAATTATTTACCGTTGTTGGAAAATCTGCTTCTTAATAACCTTATTTTATGAAATGATCAAACATCTTCTATTCGTGTTTGGTACCGACCCGAAAGGAACTTGAAGCACCATACATGGAGCCTTTCCATAGCACTGAGGAGACAATGACAAAAGGAAATGAACCAATAATGGCTACTGTCCAATCTGGGGACGATGACTCATTTGAGAGGCTAATGAAGAAACCTCGTAATAATGAAGGAGAAGCAAAGAGTAGCGGCCAAGAGCCGATGACGAAACAAAGGAACAATTGTATTTGATATTTGAAAGCTTGAATACAATATCAAACGACATTATTATTTTTTTGAAAGATTAGACAAACAAGCTGGGCAGCAAGAAGTGGTAAGAAAATTATATATTGTTCATCATAAAATTATGAATATTATCACTGATATATTTTATATTGATAAATATGAGCATAAACAAGATCAAGGACAAGAGGAAGACAAAGACGAAGGCAAAGAGGAAGGCCAACGAAAGGAAGTATTGGTGAAGGATTTGGGGAACAAATGCAGCTCTTTAAAGAAGTCGAAAGAAAAAAATAGTTGGTCAAGAAAAGCAAAGCTCTTGAATCACCATATGTGGATGAGAGAGTAAAAAAAAGTGAAGAAGACGGTAGCGAATGATCAAGGACCGAAGCCAACTTCACTTGAAACCAGACCAAGCTTCTCCCTTGAATCTCAATTTGATTAGTGGGCTTTGAATTTGTGTTTTCAAGAATTTGTGTTTTCAAGAATTTGTGTTTAGTATGGATTTTTAACAAGTCCCTAGATGTTGTTATATGGATGCTTATGAATATGTTTTTAGAATTCGAGAAATATTTAAACATATAATTAAGTGCTACTGTATTGTATAATTTTTTGTGCAGGAGATGGATTATTTGGGGGTATCATGTAAAAATAGATAACCCATTTTCAGTTCAAATTAGGACAATATACGAATTAAATACACAAGGTTTATAAATTAAATACAAAAGGTATATATCAGAAACACAAGGTATACAGATTGGTACACAAGGTATATAATTTTATGACGAGTTTTATACAACTGTTAGATATATAACAGTTTTAAAAACCTGCCTAAAAACTGCCTATCAATGAAAAAAGTGCACATAAAATAAGGATATTAAAATAGTCAATTTCAAGAAACAACTAAATTGAAATGAACAATAAAAATACAAGTTAGATTGAAGTTTGTCAATAAAATACAACTTGCATTAAGACACATAAAAGAAATGCTCATAGACAATAAAAGTACAACATTAATAATATCAAATATTAAAATAATAATTGTGTCTACTTGCTACTCCTAGAAGATGAAGCACGAATTGAGTTCTTGCATATTTTCTGATTGTGACCAAATTGACCACAACGACCACACTTCACACGTCGCTTGGTTTCACATATAGAAAGAATACGTTGTTTCTTCGGTCTCCCAGCTGAACGTCTCACATCTGGAGGTAGTATCTTCAGTTGACCTTCATCATGAATATGTAACATGCTCCAATTTCCTAATAGGTGAACGACACATTTATAGGTTGAAGCGTATTTCGTACTTGAAAAATAATCACTAACATATGAATGAATATGAACTCAAATTTCGATTATAAAAGACAGAACAAGCATAGCACATGGGATATGATCCAAATCCCACCTCCGACAATAACACGTATGACTATTCAAGTTCAAAACACGCATGACACCACCATGGCTAACATAAAATTCATTTATATCGGATGAACCAACCTGAAAAGCCATAAAAATAAGTTACACATAACCATTATGTTAAAATAAAACAATATGGTAACTAAATAAAATACATGATACATATTGACATAGTTCGAGCAACTATATACTCGTCCCTTAAATGTTCCTCAGCCGATGGTGTATGCCTCGTTTTAAAAAAAGATGCCGCCATTCTACGCTCGTAAAACCACCTCAAACACATTTGTTGTATAAATTCCAACAAACTTATGATAGGAATTTCACGTGCTTCAACTAAAACATTGTCAACACTTTCAGAGATGTTCGAGGTCAGCATGTTATGTCGCTTACTAGGAAAATAAGCCTGTGCCCATCTAGGAAATCCAATTCCCTCCAAATAAGAACGAACACGTGGAGATATCTTATCTAAACTCCGCATGTGACGCTCAAAATCAGGCATAAGATAAGCTTTAGCAGATGCATAAAAAATGGGATCAATGTTATTCGATAACTTAAACCTAGTCTTTATATTCTGACATAAATGGAACACAGCATGCTCCGTGATGAGCATCGGGGAAATAATACTAATGGCCTTGGAAATACTAGTGGTCGATAAAAAATAATAACTAAATCAACAACATCTCCAATGCAAGAATGCAGCTTATGCATGAACCATATCCAAGAATCATCATTCTCTGAGCCAACTATAATAAATGCTAACGGAAAAATTTGGTTGTTACCATCTAAAAAACAAACAGTTAACAAAATACCCACATACTTCACTTTTAAAAACATGCCATCAATCGATATCCATGGTCTATAGTGTCTCCACCCATCTAAGGATGCAACATTAGACATAAAACAATGCTTGAACCTCCAAGTAAATTATCAACAAATATCTACATTGATAATCCACTGCTTGGCAAAACAAGTAGGGGGTTATCATACATTTGTAATAAAATTAAGTCACACCAGTATCAAAATTATTAACAGATATCATAGATGTTATTACATTTTTGTAACAAATTTTGATACTATAAAATGTATCTAACAGATTCATAAAATGCATGTTATGAGTTATACCGAGTACTCAGTAAATTATAGACCAACATGTAACAGATTTCGATACTAATTTTGGTCTTTTATAAAATGCATGTAACAGATTCAAAATTATGTACGTGGTAAATTGAATTTGACTTATATTTTGTTATGTTTCTAATCTATATACTAGTAAATTTCATAGAAGAAAAATCTAACACAATAGAGTTCAGTAATAGCTTTTGTAACTAAATTAGATACTAGAATCATCTAGTTTTGATAGATTTAGTGAAATCGAGGACTTAATGTTCATTTAAACCATCAAAAATAAAAAGACCAAAATTAGGTCACTAATTTAGATACTGTCAAAACATAAATTAAAGAAGAATTTTTTATACTTGTTTTGCTGAATGTTTGTTGAGCTTTAAGCTCCTTTAATAGCTTCTTTCTCGCGGTTAGGTTTTCTTTCAGGTAGGAAGAATGACGGCTTCAACGGTGTTGTGTGGACGGTTTCAATGGCGTGGAGAGGGTATGTTTCTTCGTGGCTTGGGGGGGTTTCAGCGATACAAGGTGTTTTAGTGTTTTTTCAGTGACAACCCGTTTGATTTCTAATCTAACGGTGAGTATCAAGGCATAGTGACACGTGTCATCGATCTGACAAGGAAATGTGTTTTAGTTTTCCGCTTCTCTATATTTCCCAAAACACGCATTTTGTTTAAACCATCAAAACATGCGTTTTGATTAAATAGAGCGTGAACTGGACCATTTACGCTATTGTAATGCGTGGGTTGAACATTTAATTTTCAGAGACATAATGATAAATGACTTTACCTTTTATCATTAGTAAATGACCGCCGGCCATTTTTGCTAGGCGGCGATTTACCTACAAGTGGCCCAAAAGGGTTGTAGTTCTCCCCTTGAATAACAGTCCAAGAGGCCATTCTTAGTCATTTTGGGCCGAACCCATAAGGGTATCCCAAAACCTCTTCAACCAGTTACTGCATGTCGGTTGCGATTCGATTCCAGCTTCGACTCGCCCGACAAGAGAAATAAAGAGAAGTTCAAGAAGAAAAGAAAAAGTGGCGTTCAAAATCAGAACCTTTGACTATTATACCTCCGTTGTCCAAGGCGTTGAAAGATCCGCATCTGCACGTAACGATTCTAGAAGCAACGAGAAGGCAACCATTACAGCATCTCATTCGAAGCGCCTCGAGTTTTTATTTCCTGGCTTTGTCCGTCAGTCTTCGGAATCTTCAATCGAGAATTTGATTGATTGATCCAAACAATCCCTTAAGAAATGAGCCAGCAACAGCCAGATCCCGCTAATTCTATCCCGGACAAACTGTCGCAGTCCGATCATCCTCACAAGGATAACCCTCACTCCTCCGACTACGCTCCGTATCCTAAGCTTGATCCTAACGACGTTGATCCGCCCGAGACTTCGAATTGGACTTCCGTCTCTGTTGGCTCACAGTCTCCGCCTAACTCTGAGGCTCGTGCTCCGATCTCTGGTGAGGCGGCCACCACCTTGCCGTCTGAGTCCAATCCTTACATCTCTCCGACTCCCTCGCCCGCACCTGCGTCCGTTAAAAGTGAGTGCCAATATTTCTGTTTGTTTGTATTTTGGTGTCGTAATTAGTGCTTTGGGATTGGGGCTTTTGATTGGGCTCAAATGGGTTTTTGAATTCGGTGTTTGTCCATGCGTGTTTATGATCAGATACGATGGATTCGGTGAAGGACGCGCTTGGAAAATGGGGAAAGAAGGCAGCAGAAGCGACCAAGAAGGCAGAAGATCTTGCTGGAAATATGTGGCAGCACTGTAAGCTTATTGCAGTTCTTAATCTTCTTGGGTGCTCTAATTGAAACTGTAATTTAATATATGGTGACTATAAAAATCAACTCATGCAATGTTCAACAGTGATACCTTGGTTGAATGTCTATAACATTGATTTATTTATCATATTGGGAGCACACTGGAATCTATTTTTGTAGTTATACATTCTTTCGTAGTTTTCTGGAAGTATAGGTAAGAATTGGATTTGAACTTAGTGTGTATATCTGGTAGACTACAACAAGTTGGCCTTCAATTTGATACTCGAAATTTCTTAACAACTTTGCTTCCAATGTGAACTCAATACCTTTCTCACTTACAATGATGGAAAATTACAAATTTACAATGATGACAAGTTGCAAGATTTTAGAATTCAATATCTTTCATGATCGCTTCGGTACATGCTTATCTTGAATTCCTGGTTCCTATCTAGTGAAAACTGGCCCTAGCTTTGGTGATGCTGCTGTTGGAAGAATTGCTCAGGGAGCAAAAGTTCTAGCTGAGGGTGGTTACGAGAAGATCTTCAGGCAGACTTTTGAGACTGTTCCAGAGGAGAAGCTTCTTAAGACATATGCATGCTATCTATCAACATCTGCTGGCCCCGTCATGGGAACTTTGTATCTGTCAACAGCGAAACTTGCATTTTGTAGTGACAACCCACTTTCCTACAAAGTTGGTGAGGAGA
Organism: Datisca glomerata; assembly: GCA_003255025.1. Classification (NCBI taxonomy): domain Eukaryota; kingdom Viridiplantae; phylum Streptophyta; class Magnoliopsida; order Cucurbitales; family Datiscaceae; genus Datisca; species Datisca glomerata. The sequence continues at coordinate 5,060,283 of QANY01002976.1, forward strand.
CTCAATGGAGCCTTTACAAGGTACTTCTTGTTTTTATTCTGAATCAGGTTTAACTTTTCTGTGTTTCTATTATGTGCTAGCTCTTGTTGGTCTTGCTTTCTCCGATGTAGCTAGTGCTAACGTTTGGCATTTGTTTCCAGTTTAACGAATTATGGGAATGTGATATACCATGATTTAATCAATTTTGAGTGGTTATCATGCTTTAATTTTTTTTTCAAGCAAAGAAAACCTATGAATTGGCTTTTTTTCTTTTTTGTTGATATTATTTTGGCGAAATAAATCAGAAAACGACCTGTACTTTAGTATTGAAATGCTCACATTTATATATTCAATGATAAATCAGAGTTTCACATGTTTTCTCCCATATTAACAGGTGATTATTCCACTCCATCAGCTGAAGGCAGTCAATCCCTCAACAAGCAAAATTAACCCTAGTGAAAAATACATACAGGTTATTTCTGTTGATAATCATGAGTTTTGGTTCATGGGGTTTGTCTACTATGATAGTGCTGTGAAAAGTTTTCAAGAATCCTTGCAATCACGCACCTTGTGAAGTTGTGATACAGTCAAATTTTGAAGAAGTCTTGCAACCCCGTCGCTCGTGTTGATGCACACTGGTTGAACTTCCACCAAATCATGAGGTAGCATTGTAATAGCTTCATTAGGCTTCTGTCTGTAGATAAAAGGGAAGGGATTATGCTCAAATTTGTACAATTTAAACCATGCTCTATGCTGTCCAGATTCTGGGATTTCCGTGATATTTCTTTATTTGTGACAGTGATTGGTGATTTTGAGTTTCTGTTTTATATGGGGTGAGAATTATAGCTATTTTATAAGCGTTAAAGTTTGTGTAGATGGCGTTTGTGATTCGGTGATATTGTTGTTGACAGTACAGTATTATTGATGCGGGCAGTTTCCTAATTATGTGCACTATTCTTATTCTTTGTCTCTCCTGGGTTTACCTTTCTATTTGAGCTCCATGACTTCCGGATTTTTTGTGCTGCTTTCTCTATATGTTCAGAACTTGTCGTGGATGAAGTAAGAGCTAAAGAGCTTAAAAATTGTAAATTGAGAAATTGATTGATTGGGTGCACTTCTCGTTACTCATGTAGCGAGTCATGGAGGTACCTCTTGCAGAATGTTTAGGCGCTCATTCTCAAATTACTAGTGGAGGTATCTCTTGCAGAATGTTTCAGAATGTTAGAGGATAATATTAGTTGTCAATTACTTTATTTTAGGGATCTTAATTGCATAATAATTAGTTTAATTATAGGGATCTTAATTATGTAGTTTCTTAAGATAATTTTTCTAACTTTATATATATGTGTGTATTCTCCACTGAATGAATAGAGAATATAATTCTTTTCATTTCAAATAACATGGTATCAAAGCCATAGACGTCCAAATCGAGATTTTCTCTTTTTCATTCAAAATTAGGGTTTAGTGTTTTTTTATGGTTCCACCTTGGACAACATGCTGTCCATCTCACCGCCAATCCAGAAAGGAAGCCCTGTCGTCGACCACCGCAAGCCCGAAGTACGATGCCTGGAAGCCCTACGCGTGAGCCTCGCGCCGCCATGAATTTCTGCGTCTCTTCCACGCGCTAGCTCGTGAAGGCGTGTGATGCCTGAGATCATCTCCGGCAACCATCGTCTGTTTCGTCGGCGTTTCCCTGCTTCGTATGTACCTGTTGTCTTGTGTTTGTAGAGGTTTGGGTTCTTGCGTTTTAACCTTATTTTTTCGATGCTATTGTCTTGTTGGTTCCTTTTTATTGGTGTACTGCATATTTAGTATTATGGCTAAGAATAAATGTTCTGTCACGACGAATGTGGTATCTATAATGTCTAAAATCACAGGCCATAAGCTAATGGGTTCGAATTATTTAGATTGGAGTAAGATCGTTCGGCTGTATCTACGGAGTATTGACAAAGATACTCATTTGACTGATGATCCTCCTCAAGGTGATTCGAGGAAGACATGGCTCAGAGAGGACGCTCGCTTGTTCTTGCAGATTCAAAATTCTATTGATAGTGAGATAATTGGCTTGATTAATCATTGTGAATTTGTTAAAGAACTGATGGATTACTTAGAATTCTTGTACTCTGGAAAAGGGAACCTCCATCGTATTTATGAGGTTTGCAAAACATTTTATCGTGTGGGAAAACAAGATCAATCTCTTACGAATTTTATGGAGTTTAAGAATATTTATAAGGAGCTTTTATTGCTCCCTTTTAGTTCTGATGTGAAGGTTCAACAACACCAGCGAGGGCAAATGACCATTATGAGTTTCTTGGCTGACCTTCCCTCTGATTTTGAGACTGCTAAGTTTCAAATTCTTTCTGGTTCTGAGATCTCCTATTTACAAGACTTATTTAGTTGAGTACTTCGTACAGAAGGTACCCCTCTGGTTACACGGGTTTGAAACTCGAACAAAAGAATATGGCTGCATTGTGTTTGATACCGTCATAAGCCGGGACATACAAAGTTTGAGTGTAGAAAGCTTCAGTTCAAAGATCAGAAACCTCACTCGGTACATATTGCATTCATTAATGACGCCCCTGAGAAATCGGTTCTTATTTCTACCGGTGAATTTGATAAGTTCTCACAGTATCAAGAATCACTAAAGCATTCATCTCCTGGTGTCACTGCTATTGTCGATCCAGGTAAACTAAATACATGGCTTCTTTCCTTATCCGCCAAATGAGTCATTGATTCTGGTGCCACAGATCATATCATAGGTAATTCTAGTCTCTTCTCTATTTTTCAGTCACACACTTCAACCTCTACTGTTACTTTGGTTGATGGGTCACCATCTTATGTTCATGGCTCAGGCACGATTACCCTTACCCCTCAACTTTCTCTGTCATCAGTTTTACATCTACCAAATTTATCTTTTAATTTGATCTCTGTAAGCCAGCTCACTCGCAATCTTAACTGTTGCATCTCATTTTTTCTAATCTTTGCTTATTTCAAGATCTTATAACGAAGAAGATATTTGTAATGGACATGAGTCTGGAGGCCTCTACATTCTTGACACACCAATACCAAAATCTGTCGCTTGCACTAGTGTCATTTCTCCTTTCGAGGTGCATTATAGATTGGGTCATCCATCTTTGCCTTTGCTTAAAAAACTATGTCCACAGTTTAGTAATATGTATTCATTAGATTGTGAGCCGTGTCAATTTACAAAACATCATCGGCTTAGTTCAAGTCCAAGAGTCAATAAACTTGCTAGTATTCCTTTGGAGTTGGTTCATTCTGATATTTGGGGTCCTTGTCCTATTTTGTCTAAACCTAGATTTAAGTATTTTGTTACCTTTGTGGATGATTATTCTTGTGTAACTTAGTTATATTTAATGAAAAGTTGTTCTGAGTTGTTTTTTACTTTTTATGCGTCTTGTGCTGAGATTAAAACTCAATTTAATGCTTCAGTCCATATTTTACGAAGTGATAATGCCAACGAATACATGACCGCCTTATTTCAATCTTATATGGTTAAGAATGGCATGCTTCATGAAACGTCTTGAGTTGATACTCCATCCCAAAATGGAGTGGCAGAACGTAAGAACTGACATCTTCTTGAAACTACATGAGCCCTCTTATTTTGCATGAATGTTCCTAAAATTTTTTGGGCTGATACAGTTTCTACCGCATGCTTTCTCATTAATCGTATGCCATCATCCGTTCTTCATGGTGAGATCCCTTACGAAATCATTTTTACCAATAAATCATTGTATCCTGTCGACCCTGAGATATTTAGTAGCACTTGTTTTGTTCGGGATGTTCATCCGCATGTCACTAAGTTAGATCCCAAGTCTTTGAATTGTATCTTCCTTGGTTATTCTCGTTTTCAGAAAGGTTATAGGTGTTATTGTCCTAGTCTTAACAAATATCTTGTCTCAATTGATGTTACCTTCACGGAATACATTCCTTACTTTCCGTATTCTACTCTTCCCGCTTATCAGGGGGAGGATGATGATTTGTTGGTTTATACCATCGTATCCTCTGAACCTGTCCCAAAGTTAGTTCCCGTCAAGCTTTCTATTACCCAAGTCTACTCCAGGCGTAAACCTCCTGATTCATGTCCTGCACCAGCTTCTTTTTCATCAGATCCAGTCTCGAGTGATGATCTTCCTATTGTGTTACGCAAAGTTAACCGCCAATGTACTTATCCTATTTCTTTTGTTGCTTATTATAACTGCTTGTCATCTTCCTCTCGTTCTTGTATTGCATCCCTTGATTCTATCTATATCTCTAAAACTGCTCACGAAGCCATCTCTCATTCTGGTTGGCATCATGCAATGATAGATGACATGAATGCATTAGATGATAGTGGTACTTAGAACTTAGTCGATTTACCTTCAGGAAAACGGGCTATTGGATGCAAGTGGGTGTTCATGGTTAATGTCAATCTGGATGGGTCAGTTGCTCGATTGAAAGCCCTTCTTTTCGCTAAGGGATATGCTCAAAACTATGGAGTGGACTATTCTGACACTTTTTCTCCGGTTGCTAAATTGACATCTATTCGGTTGTTTATTTCTTTGGCACTACTTCATTGGCCTTTGCATCAACTAGACATCAAGAATAATTTTCTTCATGGTGACCTTCGAGAGGAGGTGTATATGGAGCAACCTCCTAGTTTTGTTGCTCAGAGGGGGTCTAGGTGAGTTTTTCTTTTTCGAAAATCTCTGTATGGTTTGAAATAGGATCCTCGTGCTAGGTTTGGAAAATTTAGTCAGGCTGTTAAAAAGTTTGGCATTATGAAGAGCAAATCTGACCATTATGTGTTCTACAGATAATCAGAAGCTGGTATCATTCTTTTAGTGTGTATGTGGATGATATTGTAATTAGTGGAAGTGATACTACATGAATCTCATCTCTTAAGTCTTTTCTTCATACTCAGTTTAACATAAAAGACTTAGGAATGCTAAAGTATTTCTTGGGTGTTGAAGTCACAAGGAGTAAAAAAGGTATTTCTCAGAGAAAATATGTTCTTGACTTATTAACTGAGACAGGAAAATTGGGGGCAAAGCCTTGTAGTACTCCAAGGTCTCATCATTTGCACCTTACGAGAGATAGAGAACTAATGGAAGATCCTGAGAGATACAGAAGATTGGTTGAAAAGCTGAATTATATTATAGTGACTCGTCCGGATATTGCGTATTATGTTAGTCAGTTTATGTCATCCCCAACAGTTCATCATTAGGCAGCATTAGAATAATTTTTGTGATATGAAGATCAGAGAGTAATTGGGGGATATCTTCACGAAAGCTCTTAGTGGGGTTCGAGTTGATTATCTTTGTAACAAACTAGGTATGATTAATATATATGCTTCAGCTTGAGAGAGAGTGTTACAGGATAACACTAGTTGTCAATTACTTTATTTTAAGAATCCTAATTATATAGTAATTAACTTAATTATAGAAATCTTAATTCTGTAATTTCTTAATATAGATTTTCTAACTTTATATATGTGTATATTATTCATTAAATGAATAAAGAATATTATTCTTTCCATCTCAAATAACAGTATCCACCACCCGTCCTATTTTCTTCTATCATGTTGTCATAGGCCACCTGACTACTTTTCTTATCTAATATTGACGTAGGTCACACGATCTACTTTTCTTCTCTTATGTTGTTGAAGGCCACCTGGCCTACTTATCTTCTTATGCTTTTGTATGCTTACATAAAGATTGCGAAGTTAATATAGGCCTGTTATATATGATCCATGAAGAAGTGATTTAAATTTTATATTTCAAACATCCAGCCATATGATGACCATGACCCTAGGCTGCTTCTCAAACCTAAGTAGGTCATTAAGTCCCTAAGCCTACATTTAGGATTTCAGAGCCCTATTTAGACTTGGCTCTAGGTTTCCATTTTCTTGAACAAACAAGTAAGAGCTCCAGATTTCTCTTAACTTAACATTGCCAAAGGATTTTACTTTACATTGCACAGGCTCCCTTTTTATGAATGAAGGGAGAGGATTTAAGGATTTTGTATTTCAAACATGCAGCCATACGTTGGCCATGACACTAGATTTTAGATTTTCAACGTAAGGGCGTATATGTTGCATTGAATTTAAAATAATTGCACCAAATAAAAAAGAGTTAAAAATCAATTTAAAAAATAATAATTCTTTTAAATTTTAGATAAATAAACATGATTTCTTGTTAGGTCATCGATTTTGAATATAATTTTAACATTAAAATTGCAGATTTTGAATATGATTTTCATTGACTTTTTATTAATTAATTCATCATTTAATTAATGATTTTTATTCATTCATTAATAATAGCTAATACTAGTTTAGGCAATATTTTATCTAATTAACGATATCATCAAATAAATCTCTACTATTCAGCAAAATTTTAGAGAACATTTGCTTGCCTCGTTTAGTTCTCCGCGGCATTCATGGTAGCATAGCTTTATGTCAATATTTATGAAAAATTCTTCGAAGCTCCATTGTTCATTTCTTCATTAGAGATTCAAGAATGGAAGGTTTATTTTTTTTCTCATCATTAGTGAGTTATCATCGTTACATTCATATTTCTTCTTCCTTTATTTAATATATGCTGATCCAGAGATTTTTTTTAACTTAAAGGAGCTTCAGAGTAAATCAGTGGTATATAAATGATATAACAATATAATTTTTTTATTCTTGTTTTAATTTGATTCAGGAACAATCAATTTAAGTCCCTAATATAGTCATTAACATATAGTTGAATAGGTCAATCACTCATTACTTGCAACACAAGCAACGTGATTGACAGTTTAATGTTCAATCATCTATTAACCAATAAGTTTTAATTTTTCATCTTCTCACTGGAATGATTTTAGAAGTGTATTTGTTCAATGATTTCAGGGTTGTTCTTGAAAAGCTTTTTAGTTTTTTTGTCTGTAGATGGTTGATTGATGGATTTTTGATTTGAGATTATTTGATTAGTGATAATGACGGTTTCCTTTTCATTTTTTAAATAGGTGATAGATAGTTTCCCAGGCCTTTTTGAGCGGGATTATGGTGGTTTTCGGATTTTCGGTGGTTTGGTTGAGAGGTTGGTGGGTTTTAATTTTTTAAATTTTAAATATATTATGAGCATTGATTAGTTCCTCAAATTAAGCATCTACAATATTGGTATATCATCTATATAGCATATATTTATCTGAAAATCCTTCAAACACACCATAATTAGATCATGAGCATTTTAGTCTAAAATTATTTACAGTTACGGAAACCTGCTATTAACCTAAAACTATTAAAAAATAATTAATTTTTAAAACAACACCCCTAAAGTTGTCGATTCTTTCCCTAAACTTTATGATCCTTCTCTAACTTAGGCATTGTGTAAAATTATGGCTCAAACACATTAGTTTAAATACACCTCTATAATATTTTTAAAAATAATTACACCAAATAAACATGTTTTAAAATTCACTTAAAAATAAAAAGTTTTTTCAACTCTAGAGAAATAGACAAGTTTTTATGTCACGTCATCAATCATCTTTTGATTAAAATTTGAAAAGATAATATTGTTCCTGATTTTACAGATTTTCGAATAAGATTTCATTCTTTTTATTAATTCTATCATCATTTAATTAATTAAGAATATTAAGTCTTTCCTAAATTATAGCTAGTGCAATTGGTAGAGTATCTTAGTTAATCAAATTTATTAGCTAATCATTTGTTTTATTATAGCTAATTCAATATCTATTTTTAATGCTAAATCTCTATTAGCCGAAAGTATACCCATCTGCACCTTTTTTAGGAAATGCGAGTTTTATGGAATTACTCTATTAGTTAATCAATGAAATATCATTGATTTTAGTAAATTTGGTTAGATTTTTTGTTATTTTACTTTTAATATATTATAGATTGATAGATTGAACCATATATTCACATATATTCACATCGTACCATCACAAATGCTTAATAAATCAAGTATCAATTTATTATAAGAATTTATTTTCACGATAATGCATGCTCAAAAAAACTAAAATTATAATTTTTTTGGAAAAATCCGCCAATGCCAATTTAACTTTTTGTCAATGGACACTTTCATTTGAACACTTTAGAAATGGAGAATTTAATCATTTGACTTTCATAGCATAAAACATATAGTCTGTATTTAAACATTCAATACTAATGAATAAAGGAATGTGCGTGATCAATTGGGGAAATTGAGACTTAAATCATACAATATCAGACCGCATTCAGCAATTAGGACAAAATTTTGGGCAAAATTGAGGCTTTCATCACACAAAATCACACATCTCCGTGTCCTAATTCATGCAATTTACATATTCAGAAGACGTGCACAAATTATCAATTCAAATTACTAACAAAAGTTAGAGTCCGCAATAAAAATAAAAATTAAAGTTCACGGTGTTCATTGTAAGTTTTGAAATGTCAGGTGCAAAGTGGAAATGATGAAATATCAGGTGCAAAGTAGAAATGATGTTAAAGTCAGGACTGCATCTATTAGTCCACTAAAAACTATGTTGTGCCAATATGGATTATTGAAAATAAAATCAAATTGTTAAGAGAATCATCTCCTATTATAATAGGTTAAGAATTCATACTCATGTTGTCGGTGCTCTACATGTATGAGTTGGTTTTTCTGCACAAAAAAAGAAAAAAGAACTCAAGTACAATTCATGTGGGTCTTTGTCGAAGACCCACCATTTTAAGTAAAGTCTGCAAATTATGATATCAGTACTAATGTCAAACATTTACTCATTGGTGATGGATCGTGTATTTATATTTAATGAACTAATTCTGAGAATGGTGTTTATGTGACACATGTCAGATAATATTTTACACCATTTGACACGTGTGGTTGCATTAAATGTGATTCAGCCGACTTGAATAAAATAGACTGTGCTGACATGATAGATGATGAATGAGAACAATACTTATGATAGTGTATCTACCATCCATCACATATAGATGATTTCTTATAGTTTAATCATGACAGTGACGTGGCATCTTTCATCACAAAAAATCACACATCTCCTTGTCCTAGTTCATGCAATTTACATATTTGGAAGACGTGCACAAATGATCAATTTAAATTACTAACAAAAGTTAGAGCCCACAATAAAAACAAAAATTAAAGTTCACGGTGTTCATTGTAGGTTTTGAAATGTCAAGTGCAAAGTGGAAATGATGTCAAAGAGGGACTACATCTATTAGTCCATTAAAAACTATGTTGTGCCAATATGGATTATTGAAAATAAAATCAAATTGTTAAGAGAATCATCTCCTATTATAATAGGTTAAGAATCCATATTCATGTTGTCGGTGCTCTACATGTACGAGTTGGTTTTTTGCACTAAAAAAGAAAAAAAAAACTCAAGTACAAGTCACGTGGGTCTTTGTCGAAGACCCACCACTTTAAGTAAAGTCTGTAAATTTTGATATCAGTACTAATGTCAAACGTTAACTCATTGGTGATGGATCGTGCATTTATATTTAATGAACTAATTTTGGGAAGGGTGTTTATGTGACACATGTCAGATAATATTTTACACCATTTGACACATGTGTGGTTGCAGTAAATGTGATTCAGCCGACTTGAATAAAATAGACTGTGCTGACATGGTAGATGATGAGTGAGAACAATACTTATGATAGTGTATTTACCATCCATCAAATATAGCTGATTTCTTATAGTTTAATAATGACAATGACATGGCATCTTTCATCACAAAAATCACACATCTCCTTGTCCTAATTCATGCAATTTACATATTCGGAAGACGTGCACAAATTATCAATTCAAATTACTAACAAAAGTTAGAGTCCGCAATAAAAAAAAATTAAAGTTCACGGTGTTCATTGTAAGTTTTGAAATGTCATGTGCAAAGTGGAAATGACGAAATGTGAGGTGCAAAGTGGAAATGATGTCAAAGTCGGGACTGCATCTATTAGTCCATTAAAAACTATGTTGTGCCAATATGGATTATTGAAAATAAAATCAAATTGTTAAGAGAATCATCTCCTATTATAACAGGTTAAGAATCCATATTCATGTTGTCGGTGCTCTACATGTACGAGTTGGTTTTTCTGCACTAAAAAAGAAAAAATAACTCAAGTACAAGTCACGTGGGTCTTTGTCGAAGACCCACCACTTTAAGTAAAGTCTGTAAATTTTGATATCAGTACTAATGTCAAACGTTAACTCATTGGTGATGGATCGTGCATTTATATTTAATGAACTAATTCTGGGAAGGGTGTTTATGTGACACATGTCAGATAATATTTTACACCATTTGACATATGTGTGGTTGCATTAAATGTGATTCAGCCGACTTGAATAAAATAGACTGTGCTGACATGATAGATGATGAGTGAGAACAATACTTATGATAGTGTATTTACCATCCATCACATATAGATGATTTCTTATAGTTTAACAATGACAGTGACGTGGCATCTTTGATATCCGACCTGAGGGAGACGAGGCGCTGAGCCAAGCAAGGTTGAGACAATGACCTGATTTGACCTCCCTTATAGATAAATTTGAGACTTCAAGTTTTACAGATGTTGAGCTCGGTTAGTCATAGGCAGGTCGATGTCGGACTCCTGATTTGTGGCAATGCATTTGAGAGCTTCTGGAAATTACATATAACAAAAGCTATATTTGGTAAATATTGAATAATCCTCAATGACTTACTTAATGAAGTAAATACTGATCTTTTCATTACCTAGATGATTTGATTTTGAGATGGTAAGGGAAACATTATTTAGAAAGCAAAGAAATGCGATGGGATGATTATTAATAAAGAGTTGATATGACCTATGCGTTCCAAGCCAATTCACTATCCAAAATTTATATTCTCATTTAAGCATGCATGTAAATAGTAGCCTTAATGTTCATTACGTTATCATGGGCTTGAGAGGTACACTCACACACCATGAAAGAAAATAAAGGTAGTGGCTTGGTAGTATTTCACCAACTTTCATGGACACCGAAGGAGTGACGGTTTCTCCCATTTCTGCCTTGGGAAGGGATGTTTCTAACGCCATTATGCGACCTTTTTGGACAACTTGTATAAATGGTTCTAACATCATAACCCTATTATGGTGCCAGTTGTCTAAATGAAGTATCTGTGATACATTTTCAATCCGTCCTGGCATCGTGATAAGTATAGATCCTCTCATGTTTTGTAAACATGAAAAGATTATGTTATATTCAAGCCATCCGTTTTGAGAACGGACGACAGAGATTTGAGAACGGAAGAGAAAAAGAAGAAAAAAAGAAGGTATCAAAAAAATAAAAAAATAAAAAGAGAGATTTAGACCATTCGTTTTGAAAACACACGGTCCAAATTATCCAAACATAATCTCAAGATAGACACTAATTAGGCGCAGGTAAAATTGGCTGATAATTACATGTGATTGGACGCTTTGTAATAAATTTTCTGAATTAGTTGAATGATCTCATTTCGTACTCCTGTAAATATGAGTGGTCATCCATTATTAGGAAACGTGAAAAATACTGTTGACTTCAATACACAGACAATTCCTGAATCTTTCCTGAATTGCCTCTTATCTTGTCAAAGTATCTTGTCACAAACTTAGCTGATTTCGGTGCTGGTCCTTCACTTCTAGTTGTTCCACTCATTCCCATTCATATCCCCTTCTCAGATTACATTTACTTACAAAGGACATTTTCTAATCAAAATGTATATAATCAATTGAGATGTCATTAGAAGCAAACGTGTCAATTTTGTAAAGATTTGAAAAAAATAATACAAAAATAAAAACCAATGAACAATTCAATTAACGACATAAGCCTGATTTAAAACTTTGCCAGAGAATTACTCGGAACTCAATCCGAATTCATTAACTTTGTCTTAAGAATATTTTTTCAGATCTTTCATCCAAAGCAATCACCACCTTTGACAAATGAATTTCTCTGTGATTAAGCACTTGTGCTAATCTTGGACTCTGTAAGACTCCCATGGACCTTGATTTACTTAACCTCACTGCCCCCATTTTCACTGCCACCCCACCTTTTCTCCTTCCCAATGAAACAAATTTAGAATTTGAGTCGAACCCCAGTTTGATGCTATTCACAGAGCCAACTGATCTTGATCTAACCACACGATCCGATGTTAATCCGGTTGCACCATTTTCATTCTCTGAAGCTGGAACACCTGATACTTTCCTATTCCTTCTGTTTCCGAATTTCGTCACGCCCTTCACGCCTTCTTCAGTTGCTTCGAAGATTTCCCGCTTAATCAACGGTTGCGATATCTCTAAGCGTTCTACGCGCCGCCGCAAACTGTTCCAGATTGGTGGCACAGCTACCCTCTTTTTTACGTTGTTGAGGCACTCCACCACCTCAGACATTGCCGGCCGCTTTTCTGCCGTTGATCTGACACACCTGGCGGCCAAAATCGCCATATGTCGGGCTGCTGCCATATCCACTGGCGATCCGACTCGCCGATCACATATTCCAGCGAAATCACCATGTTTAATCATGGGAACGGCCCAATCCACGACGGAAGGCGGGCTGTAATTGACGTCGATAGGGTTCCTCCCGCTGATTATCTCCAGCAACAAGATCCCGAAGCTGAAAACATCGCTTTTGGTGCTCAGATCCGCCGGAGCAAGATATCCAGGGTCCAGATACCCTAAAGTCCCCGCTGGTGGCGTACATTTAAACCGTACATCCTCCACGTGTCCTCTCAGAGCCAGTCCAAAATCACCAAGCCTCGCGTTAAACTTCTCGTCGATTAACACGTTCGACGATTTTATATCTCTGTGAATCACCGGCGGGTCCGACGAGTGGAGTGACTGTACGGCCTTAGCAACTTGTAGCGCGAACCGGACCCGACGGGTCCAACCGGGCGGTCTGAAGTTCGAGTGGAGCAGATCGTAGAGAGAGCCATTAGGCATATATTCTACGACGATGAGCTTCGTGTCGGCGCAAAAACCTATCAAATTCACAAGCCTCCGGTTATGGACCCTCGAAAGGATCTCAATCTCGTTCTCTGCAGGACTATTAGTACAGTGAGTACAGTTAACGCAACCAGCACCGTTAATTGTGACGTTCACTGACGAATTTGAAATCTTAGTCTTTTTAACGGCTGCGATAAGCTTGCCATCGTCGAGAACAGCCTTGTAGACACTACCATGACTTCCTTTGCCCAAGAAGTTGTCGGCGGAGAAGCCATTAGTGGCCGAAACAAGGTCGGCGTAGAAGAACTCCCTGATCTTGACGGAGACGGACTTTCTAGGATTAATATTATCACCTCGAATTTTGGGTTTCTTTTTAAAATCCCAGTAATGAGGATCGCAAGTGGCTATGGCAGATTTTCCATTGCAAGAGAAGTAGCCCATGGTAAAATTACAGAGGGGGAAGAGAAGAAAATACTAGACAGGGGAGTACTGAAGGAGAAACAGAGGAAGGGGAAAAGGAAGAGTAGAAAAGAGGGAAAGAGATTCAAAGGGAAGTGGTAAAGGTGGTGGAGGTGGTGGTAGGCTTGGGAAACGAGAACGGTGCCAGCCATTGCTGAAGTATGCTTAAATTGCTTTTCCTTTATTTACTTTAATGGGATGTGAGAAATGGAGGTAGGGAGGACGTGAAAACAATCAAAGCCTGAAATTTTGTAAACCTTGAAAATGCGGATAGATTCTTTATTCTAGAACTACTCTAATTTCTTTTTACGATATAAAATACAATTTTTGTTATGAATTACGTACCTTTAGAATATAAAAAAGACAAAAAAGACAAGTGAATTTAAAGTTTGTAAGTCTTGATTCTATTGAAAATACTTGATTACAATAATGTAAATTATACAAAGCACTTGATTAAGATAATTACACGTTAATTTATCGAATGATGTTTCAATCATTTACATATTCATTTAACAAATCATTTTATTCGATTTATGAATGGTTGATATATTATTTACATATTCATTCGGAAAATGACAAAATTTCCAATCAAACTATAAAAATGATCGGATTTTTTTTCCAAAAATAATCAAATAATATAAATAATTTGTTTACACATGTGTATTATTTGTAAATAATTTATTGACTGATCATTTTTATAAAAAAAAATGTTTCCAGGCATCAGCTGGAAATTTGACACGGACAAGTTTGATTTATTTATTTATTTTTGTTGCTTTTACTTTACATGCAAACGCGTGCAACTTTGAATGGGAATTTTGCTCTCTTTATTGACCTTTTCGGTGGGACTTGGAAGGGCTCCTTACTGTCTCCTTTCTTGAAGAAGGGACGGGGTCTACTTCTACACTTACTTTAAGCGATGGAATTTAATATTCGTGTTGCTTGTATTTATTAATACTAGACTGATAAAACGTAACGCACAGATTAAATAAAATTAGGAAAAATAAAAAAGATAATAACGGAATATGTAACATCGATATGCACATTTTTATAAATTTAGTAATGATGTAATACTATTATAAAAGTGAGCTTTGAGAGAAATGTTTGAGTGCTCGAGTGTGAGTATAAAAAAATTAAATTCATTTCAATAAGCTAGGTAAAAATTTCTCAATCCATAAGCATCTTTTAACATATACTAGATATGTTGTGTATTTTTTGTAAACTTACTTTTTAACAGATATAAAGAAAAAATGAATTAGTAATTTATACAATATGAACGTGTGAAGATTTGAGATGTTTTTTAATAAAAAAATAAAAAAATAAAATATTTTGAAGTGTTTTTATGTCAGTTTACTAATTCTATGACTTATTCGCCTTTCCTTCTCACCAATCCAAAGAAGTAGAAGAAATTAAACAAACTTAAGAGAAATAAGAGGTAGTAGCTCACAAGAGATGCACATTTGCTAATAACATATACGTACTAAACATGTCACTAAAATAAAAATTCAATCCACTAACCCCCACCTTTAAGAAATAGAATGAAGAGATTGAGAATGAAAGAAGTAACTTTACCTGTATTAGAAGAAACCAAGAGAGAACCACAAGCCAAACCGTCCAACATATACACTAAGTACATGACAAACCCAACCTTTATCCATCAAACAAAAATAAACCATCAAACAACCAATAAACAACAAATATGTGTGTTTAAAGGTATTTTTGGATTTGTAAAATTAATTCATGGATAAAGACGTTGGTATTCAAAGTTTAACTCAAGAGACACATGGGTCATATCATAGTCCGGATTCTCAAGAAAAACCGAAGCTACGGCCCAACTAGAAATGTGATCCCTACACTAAATGCATGAAATTCAATTGGACTGAATTACCTTTAGCATTGAAGCCTAGTACACGCAAACACACCATTTTCCATGCCATACAGATGCTCCATACAAACAAATAAGAAGCCCATGAACTCAAATCCAAACCATGACCATTTTATCAGACAAATATCTTTCTTAGTCGTCCATATCAAGAAGAGCTTTGTACTTGCAGAAGCAAAGAGTAAGCTCATTGGAAATAAGATAACTGGAGATGACACATTTAAGGTTCCGGCGACCGACGACTCATCAAAAGAAGAAAGAGCTCTCCGGAGTATAGATAAATCATGCCCAAAATAAGAAGAGAACTCAGGGACCACACGAAGCAACCAATCCATGCACACCACGAGTCTTAATCCTCCTTATCATATGGACATTGAATCAGTAACAAAGAATCAGCCGTACCGCGCGAAGCAAATTTTGGTGCAAAAAATCGTCTAAATTGGAGCCAAAAGCTCCTAACATGCGCCTAGGAATCAAAGCCTAGTTTATCTCTCTTCCAAGCCCTTTCCTCTCTATGATTTTAATCTTTTAGTGGTAACAAGGTTTTTGTAGGTGAACCTAATATAATTTTTTTTTCCACTGATCAAGTATTAAAGAGAAAACTATTGATAATGGTAGACTTATATGGGTATTACTGAGAGAGAGAGCAATGGGTTCGCCGCACGTGGAGATAGGGTAATTTAGAGAAATGTGTTGTTTGCAAAAGAGGTTAGAAAAATTTACTCATTTTCTGAAACTAAAATTTTAGATCCCTGACCCATAATATATAACAAATCTTGACTACCTCCCTCTAATTTTTCCACTGCCTAAGGTTATCTAATCAAATCAAACTTAAGGTTATCTAATCAAATCAAACTTAAAATTAACAGTTTCTTATATTTTCAATAAAACTCACTTCTACTTCTCTATTTTTTTCTTTATTCTTCCATCTTTTAGTTTCTCACCCATTCTTTGAAGAGCTAAATTAGTTATAACGTACTACTTGACTCCTTCAAGTTATCATATCAGCTATTTTTTTAAAAGCCCATATCAGATACTTAAAGGTTAAAATAGTATATTTTAACTATTTCTAGTAACTATTGACATTTTCTAATAGCAAAACTTAAGTCAAATGTGATATAATTTTATAGGTACAAGTAGTTATAACATACTACTTGAACTCACAAATAAATTTTGATATTTTCAACCAAGTTCAATATAATCATTTGAAGGGTTCAAGTTATATATTGTAGCTACTTGAATCCTTCGAGTAACTGTTGACATTTTTTAGGCACAAAGATCAAGTTTCCTATTATAACTTGAAGAGTTCAAGTAGTTATAAAATTAATAAACTGAACTTCAAATTTTTGTTTTAAGGGAATGAATGGATATTGGGATAGATGAGGAAAATGAGATATATTTATCGATCGTAATATCAGCACTACACTTAAAAACATTTTGAAAATATTTGCTTAGCTTTCTATTAAATATTAGAGTTTTTGTTGTGTAGAAAATTTGTGTTAGGATTTAGTGAACCAATTCAATTCGGTAATAGGTATTGTGCATGATATATTATGATATATTATATGATAAAAAATTTTGATTTGTGTACTAATTTGAATAGTATTTACGTCAAAAAAATTGTGAATGAATATATATCTTGATTGATCATCCCGTCCAAGTAAGAAATCATTTTAACAACTTATAATCATTTAAAAGGATAACTTAAATAGTTTAGTAGTCATAACATACTATTAGAACACATAAATAACTAATGATATTTTCAACCACGTTCAATATGATCACTTGAAGGATTGAAGTAATACATAGTAACTACTTGAACTCTTCAAATAACTGTTGGTATTTTTGAGTCGCAAAGTTCAAGTTATATATGACAAGTTGAAGAGTTTAAATAGTTATAATATTAGTAAATTAAACTAGAAAAATTAAATTTTAAAAGAAAAAATGGATATTCAGATGTCAGAAAAGTCAAATAGATATAGATGAAGGTGTTGAAAAGACGAAAGGGATATATAAATTTTATTTATAGTGAACCCAAAGTATAGATTTTTGCTTTTTAGAGAAAGGCTATTTTTGTAAAATTTTTTATTAAAATGTGTATTTTTATAAATGACCCAGAGAAATTGAGAAATTTCTATGAAGAGCCTAAGTTATCCTATTTATAACAACTAAAAATGACGTAGTAAAGGATTGGAGGGACTTGTCTAAACATATACATATAAAATCATGTCATTTTAATGAAATATTGGTTCAGTTTAGATCAGTTCCAAATTTCACTATAATATCAAACAACCAAACTGCAGGTACTTATAGAACCGACCGAACCAAACTTTTTGAACACCCTTAAAACAATGTTGTTCATTCCAATAAATATGAATTCCTCCTTGTGTTCACTGTTGGTTTCGCAAACCAATAATCAACATGCATCGTCGAACACGTGTGTAATGATTGGATCAATAGCAACAAAAATATTAAAATAATATTTGTGTTTGTTTCATCTATTTGTACATTAATTTCAGACGTAATATATTACATTGACATTCACATAATAACAAGACCGATTCTTTGAATTCTTCATAAACGATCATGTTCTTCAAACTTTTTAAGAGCGGTCTAGTTCTTTGAATTCTTAAATCTTTCACGTCTAGTCTCCTCACTAGAAGGATGGATGTGTTAACAAAATGGGGATGAATCGTACACTCACTATTTTCATATTCCACTATGATCCAAACACACGAGGAAAGTAGAATAAGAACTATAGAACTCTTCTCTAATTTTCTCTGTGGCTGGAATTACGAAGGATCGAAAGTCTCTACTTTTCTCCAAGGTCTCTAATTTCTAAAAATTAGAGAGTTAGCGAGTCTATCATTGTTTTCCCTCCTCGTTTGATATAAATCAATATTTATTTCCAAGGACAAGATTAAAATTGGATTTTTAAATTTGAAAAAAATTCAAAACTAATCAGATAACTTTAATCTGATAAGTGACCATCTCCTTCTAAGGGACATGGCCGGTCACATCATGCCGCACAAGACTTTTGTGTGGCATATGATCATTTTTAATTCAACATTTGAATGTGTTAGATTTTTCTTGTGAAGAATTTTCACAATTAGAATTATCATATAATTTTTATCTAATAAGTGACAAGATAATCTCTATTTTGAATTATCAGATGATCCTTATATGTTAAGTGTTCACCTCCCACTAGGTGAGGGGGCCAGCCAAATTCACACCACATGTGTTCCTTGTGTAGCACGATCTCCTTTAAGAAAAATCATCAGATGTCACAATGAATAATTTCTTGTAAGTGGCGACAAGAGTATGGTCCCACCTCACTTTCTAATCTAATTTTAATATAATAATAACCACATTGCTTTCATCTAAACTAATTGATTAGGGTTTTATTATATAATATGCGATGCAATGACAATCACATTATCACATATTAAGTATAAAATTATCTAACATTTACAACGTATGTGAAAAACATCCAGTAATATAAAAGTTAGATTGTTTTTAGAGATGGGGCAACAAGATATGAGTGTCAATCGGGAAACAAGTAATGAATAATGATGGATCATGACAATCATCGACTACCTAATATTCCAAATGCTATAGAGCCATATACCACATCCATAAAAACTTCAAAACGTCCGGCTTTACCCTCTCGAACGAAAATAGTTTCAACATTATTTTTGTTTTGTTATTCTGACCGACATAATTACAGACCAATGCTAATTGATCCGTTTATGTATTAATTATTAATATCTTAATATTTTATCACTCATTAAAATGATTTGTCAAGTTAATCTATTAGTCTTTGACACATCACTTAGTCAACTTAGACTTCATCAAAATTTAATGTGTAAAACTACTCATAACTACTCATTTTTGTTAAAGAACTAAATATATAAATAAATTAATAATTACAATAATACAAGTGACATGTATAGACAGGTATAATAAAACAAAATAGAAGCTGGAAAACCAGACAAACAAATGAAGCAAGCACTGGCCACTCTCCACTCACCTATCTATTTTCAAGTACACTCAGAGGGAGTTCCCAATTTCTTTGCTATCTGAGATTTGTCTCAGTACTCTATCCCATTTGTACACCATATCTTTTTTTCCTAAGAGTCTTAACTTTACAATTATAAACAACGTGGCAATCTCTAATTTTTCCATTCAAAATGTACATTGTTCATCTCAATCCAATAGTAAATAAACAAAAGAAAGGATCAACTGCCTCAAAATTCTAGCTTTCAAATTCTTACCCATAGCATGAGTCAATAGCCACAGTGAGGTGCTCCCAGGTTTCGCTCCTGCAAGTAGCATCACAAAGCCTCAGGAGTTACTGCCATAGAGGTCCAGGAGTCACAAGTCACAAAGTGATGCTCAATTGATTCCGAGTGTCAAACACAAAACACATAGTGTTCGAAAATTCGGATCGGGCATCTATGATGGATCAACCCAAACCAGTTACGAAAAGAAATGAAAAACTATCAATGAAAGTTAATAAAAGAAACTTTCATTAACTTCCATTTAGAGAATAAAACAACTAGAGATTTTCTAGCGAAAATCAACAAAATTCGGACATATACAATATCGATAGAAAAAATCACTCCTCCAATATTTAAATCAAGTTTTCACGTACAAAATCAAGGGCTCTTGGGTTGTGGAACAAGTTGAGAATTTGTTTTCGTGATTTCATACAAGATCTGACACGTAATTCATCATTTCGATATAACCCGCTGCGTAATCAAGTAAGTATTCTTGACTCGGTATATATCAATTTTGGTGACTCATTGGTAAGTGCTACAAGGTCTCATACAAAAAAAAATATAAGGATACTCTCAGGTGTTGAGGGAATTGCACGTATCGAGATTCAAAAAAGAATTGATCTCATTCATGTGATAATACATATGGGATTCCTAAAGTTATTAATAGAAGATGGGTCTCGAATAATCGAAGAATTACAAATGAATGCACAAAAAGAATTAAATTTTGTGAACCGAGAACTCAACATTGCTATTACAAGAATTGAAGACCCTTATGGACACCCTAATATTCTTGCAGAATTTATAGCCGGACAGTTAAAGAATAGAGTTTCATTTCACAAAGCAATGAAAAAAGCTATTGAATTAACTAAACATGATATTGGGGAATCTCATTGCTATTACTCAAACAAGTATGAAACGGATGCTTGCGTATTCGTCCATAGGTCAAACTGGATATGTAATGATTGAAATAATTATTGGAGACTCAAATGGTGGACATGCAAGTATGATAACTTATATGTTGTAGCTCACCATATGTATGTGATGCGCCCTTATGCATATCTAGCTACTGATTATGGTACACAACTGTCATTGTTCACATCACATGTGGATTGGTGGATTTCTCATCCCTCAGTCTATTAGTGAACTATATCTCCAGGAATTGTGAAAGATGTTCAACTAGAAATATTCTTGTTATTGTGTCGCCTCATATTCCCCCAAAAGTGGATCCCGCTCTAATAGCTTTGAATAAATTAAATACATGCATTAAAATATGAAGTATTTTTATTCCACAACAATGAAAGCATTGTTTCAGTTTGCCAGGTTGTCTCTTGCCTCCATGGATTCAACAGCATTTTGAATGGTTGGCCTATTTGGGATCTCTAGGTTTACACATATTTTCAACTCCCCGAAGCATTTCGTCGCTTACTACGCCTTTCTCGTCTCTGGGTGCCTAGGTATCCATCGTAAGCCTTTCCTCGTTTGACCTCGCCCTTAACTTCTTAACTTTAAGGCTATGCCATCCTAAGGTGCTGCTAAATGGAAGGATCTTATCAACGTCCATGAATGATAAATCATAGATCGAACTGCCGAATCAGAAAAATGGAGTGCTATCATATAGCTTTGTATCGGCTAAGTTCACGAGTTGGAGATAAGCGGACTCGAACCGCTGACATCCGTCACAGGGTAAACCACCATTGGGTTTCTACCCATGCCTAGATCTGGGATAAATGAAAATTTTATTGGTAAGACATTTTCAATTGTAGCCAATATCTTATTACGAATAATTCTGACAACTTTAGGGGAAAATAAGCATTCACCTATTACAAAGATGGTGTGATTTGTTTTTTTTTTTCCTATTATTTACTTTTTAATTTACCGCTCTCAATCTTAGGAGAAAGATAAGACACATTGACGGAAGGGAATAAAAAAAAGTGAGGGAAAATAATAATATAAAATAAGTAAATAAACATGACGTAGAAGAGCCCAGATTCCAAATGAATGAAAACATGATTGAATTGGTCACAATCATTCTTTGGGACGGAATGGAAGAAGGGAGGAGATTCTCGAACAAGGAAAATGATCGAATGACTTCGAAAGAATTGAACTGATTTAGAATTAAGAAATAGGATTTTGTTTTTTTATATTTAAATAAAAAAATATGTCTAAAATATGTCATTTGTCATCTTCCTTGGAAGAGTCACACACAGACGATCAATTGAATCTATTTCTTTATATCCCCATGAATCATATGTTTGTAACAACGGGGACTGAATTTTCTCAATTCCAATCGACTAGGTGTATTGTGTCGATTCTTTTGAGTAATATATATAGAAACCCCATTGATTCTTTATTAATACTGTTTCAAACAGGCATCTTTACCCTTGGCCAATTACAATAGAAGCCTTTTATTTTTGTAGGAAAGACTATGCTATCTAAACTTTATTTTTACATAAATTTTAAAAATGAATAAAAGGAATTACTAAAATGAAAAATGGGTATCAGAACTTAATTATGATGTTTTTGTGCCTGGATAATTGTTAAAAATAAGTTTTTGGATTGTGAGTGGATTGTAAAGTAGTTTGTTATCTACTAATATTTTTGCATGTCGTTTGTTCTTAGATCTAATATTGCATATATTTTTTAGAAGTTTGTTAATCGGGTTGTTTGATTAACAATTCGGTTGTTTTTCTTTTGAATCTATATATATATATATTAACTCGATGATTTTGACATGGTATGTTGCATTCAATTTATGCAGTGGGTTTATCCCAAACAGATTTCCATTAATTTTTTAAGAAAATTCTTACACTATTTTTCCAATAAGTCAGTTGTCTTTGCATAATTATTTTTCTACAGTGAGTTTTTTAAAGTCGGAAGTTAGTTTTTCCAATATACAGTTTAAAAACAATTGAGTGCTACAGTAAAAACAGTAACTCACTGTCTGAAGAAGAAGTTTTAACTACAAAAATTGAATTTAACCCATTTGTGTAAAACACTTGACAAAAAGGAAACAAAATGTTTGAGAGAGACAAAAATCGTTAAACATGGCCGGTGGTGAATTGTGTTCTTGATGTCTTTTGCACGCAACTACCTTTATTGGGTTAGGAATGGTTTTCACACAATTCAAGTGTATTAACACCTTTTGAGTTTGGTGTTTTTTTTTGCAATAATAAATATATTACGTTTTTTTTGGATTGTTCCACTATATTGGTGGCTATTCTGCATAGGCATTGTGTATTTCATTTGCTGCCCAAGTAATGAATTGCTATTAAATCATAAAAGTTTGGATTCATGATAAATAATAATAATAATAATAATAATAATAATAATAAGTGATGTAATTTGTTATGTTAGTACAAGAGATGGATTGGGACCTAGATTTTAATGGATCGTATATTTTGTACTACGAACTTTGTGAGTATAAAATGAATATGCATCACAATATGGTTGAACATGTAATATATTTGAGCAAAATGTACAACGAAATACAAAAAAAAAGAATTGAAGTTGAGATAGATATATGTAAAATGCTTCTCAATTCCTTTCCAGACTCGTGGAATGCAGGTAAAGAAGTGATCATGGAAAATTATTCATTGAATCAATACGAGGGTATTATAGAATATCTCATATCAAGAGAGGAACGGAATATACATTTTGGGATTCGCTGATCAACTGCACCATCTCAATTCGTAAATCTTCAGAGCGCAAGGCTGGGCATTGGCGTAGACAAGAAGGGGCATACATTGAATGGAGTCCTATGTTCAAGTGTTGAACACATTGTGATGTCTCATTTCTTTTGTACGAATGATGATGATTTTTAACATTATTTTCTAACTAAGGAACTTGATATGTTTAATATAGTTCTTTAATTTGTGTGTTTACTCTTCATGTTATAATATTAACTGAGTGGGAGTTATGATAAATAAGATTAGTGTATTCTCATATGTGCTATGTTTGAGGCATATAACTAAGTAATGGTGATCTAATATTTTGTATGGGAGATGATTATAAGCACAGTAACTTTCGATCATATACTCAATATCACATCATCATTGACTTAGTTAAGTTTGCTATAATTTTAAGATGTGAATGTGTGTTTTCTTTTGAAGTGCTACTATTTATATGCGCTATTGTGTTTAAATGTTACAGTTGATAATACTTCCGTATCTAAAAATATAATAGTTAAACCGAAGAAGGGTGAGAAACTGAATGGTGAAAATTTTGATATTTGGAATCGAAATGTTCAGTCTATTCTCGAGGAACAAGAAGTTCTGGAAACCCTTAAATGTAGTATGAGTGAACCTAAAAATGGTACTTCTGCTCAATATATAAGACATTAAGAGGCTTATCATTTATGGAAACAAAATAATAGCATTGCGTTCTTGATTTGCATGTAAGATGTTCTTATGTATGAGTTTGAGAAGTTTGAAGTTGCTAAAGATATGTGGGATACTCTAAAAGGGAAATTTGGTTTGACTTCAGCAACTAGACTAAGACACCTCACGATCAAATTTGACATTTATGTGAAGCGTCAGCATCACACAATGAAACAACATATGATAGAGATGTCAAACATGATCAGAGAGTTAAAGAGTGATGGGCATGCACTAAGTGATGAACAACAAGTTCAAGTTGTCAATAGTTCCCTCCCTCAAAATTGAGAACACATGAAGGTCAACATGACACACAATGAAACTATAAAAAATTTTATTGATATTTCACGTCATATGGAATTAGAAGCTGGGCACTTGGAAGCTGCTAAAACTTCTACTCAATCTTATGTTGTTGAAACAAGTTCCTAAAAGAGAGGTTTGAAGAGAAAGAGAAAGAGAAATTTTTTAATAAAGGAAAGAAAAGAAAAAGTGCAAACCCACAGTACAATGGCAAGAAACCTGAGACCACTCGTCATATAAGAGATAAAAGTACCAATAAAAAGAAGAATAAGAGTGAGATGAAATGCTACAAGTGTGGCTTTGCGTCTTCTAGTGAACCCAAGAAAGACAAGGAACTTTCTAACATTACTTCTCACCACTGTTATGTTTCTAGCAGTGTGTTACTTTCTGAATCTTATCATGTGTGAACTGTAGATTCAGGAGCAACCGACCATGTAGCTAGAGAGAGTGGAGCATTTATCGAGCATTGTCGAGTCCCAGTGGGAGCAAGATGAAACTATGAAGGAAATAATTCTAGAGTAAAAGTTAAAGGAATTGGCACTTGCAAGCTTGAGTTGCGTGGTGGTCAAACTTTATTCCTGCATGATGTCTTTTATACTCCTGAGATATGGTGAAACTTAGTTTCTATAACTGTTCTCCTAGGTTTTGGTTCCAACATTAATTTTCATTCAGGGGGTGCAAACTTCTAATTAGATAATAAGTACTATGGATCTGGTTATTTTTTGACTGATTTTATTGTTCTAAATAGTAAACATAATACTGCAAGTGGTGACTATTACTTTTCTTTAATAGCATCATCTAGTAATAATGTGATTGATACTAATATATGGTATGCTAGATTAGGTCATATAGGACAAGGCAAAATGAATAGACTTGCTAATGAATGTCTATTAGGCTCACTTGTAAATATAGAGTTACTTATATGTGAGAATTGTCTAACCAGAAAGGGCTCAAACTTATATAAAGTTGGAAGAAGAAAAGAAGAGTTTGTTGAAAGCAAATGAATGAAAAAAGGAAGAATCGCAAAAGCGAGAAAAGAACTCCATATCAGAAAGGAAGAGAACTGACGGGACAGACAAAACTGACAAATGGGGTGGAAAATGGGAAAGGACAGAATACCGAAGATAAGACTCAAGTAGAATACATCCAAGGGACAAGGTCTACACATCGTTGACCCTCCAAATGAATCAGATCTTAGAACAGATTAAGGACAAGCCATGGTTAAAAATGCCAGCACCACTTACAAAAGAACCCAGTTACAAAGACAAGGATAAGTAGTGTTTATTCCACAGGAGCAACGAAAACAACTACAGAGATTGGTTCCAACTCGAAGAATATATTGAAGAACTTATAAAAGATGGATATCTACGCCGGTTCGTGAAAAGAGAAGAGTAGAAATATGAGATAGAAAAGAAGACCGTGGCGATGAAAAGCGTGACACTGATAAACAACCTATTCGCGTTGTCAGCATTATCATTGCACTAGCGGAGCATGAAGGAATAACAAGGAAGGAAATGAAGGAATATTGTAAGAAGCCAATGTTGGAGAAGCGCATGGAGAACTGCTCATCTGACAACGGGAATCACCCGCTAATAGTTGATAATCTAGATCTCGAACACGACAGACACCACAACGATGCACTTGTCATTTCGATACATGTTGGTAATTGCCTCTTGAGAAGAGTTTTGGTAGATGATGGAAGCGCAGTTAACATATTGTACCGGACCATGTTAGAAAATATGTCAATGGGAGATCAGAAGCTCCAGGGTACCTCACAACCGTTGATAGGTTTTAATAGAGCTATCAGCTACTCGGAGGGGATCCTTACTCTCCTTGTAAAAGATGAACCTTTCAATCATATGACTGAGTTTGTGATTCTGGATACTTCGTCCGCGTACAACGCCATTCTGGGAAGAACATGGCTTCATAAAATGAAAGTTGAACTACCAACATTCTACCAAGTGTTAAAGTACCCCTCACCGGAAAGTATCAAGACCATCAAAGGAGACCAGGCTTCAGCCCGCATATGTTATGTGACTGCATTGGAGTCTGTAAAGAAAAAGTGTACAGAAGAAGCAGAACTCAGAGAGCCAAAGGAAGTAACTCAATAGCAATCAAAGGATGACGGGTCAGACGGCCTGATGTACGAGGTAGGGGAACATACAAAGTTGGTGTGCTTAGAAGAAGGAGCATAAAATATGACAAACATCAGCACCTGCCTCGAACAAGAAGAGAAAGATATGTTGATCGACTTTTTGTGAAGAAACAAAGATGTTTTTGCCACTACTGCTCAAGAAATGTCAGGAATGTCAGAAGAGATTATATGCCACAAGTTGAACACAGATCCAACAATAAAACCAGTAAAATATAAGAAAAGGAGTTTCGCACCCGAACGGAACAAAGCAATAAAGGAAGAAGTAGATAAGCTATTAAATGCAAGATTCATTAGAGAAGTTGACTATCTAGAGTGGCTGGCCAATGTGGTGATGATACGAAAAAAGAATGAAAATTGAAGAATTTGTGTGGATTTCACTAACTTAAACAAAGCTTATCTAAAGGATGATTATCCGCTGCCCAGAATCGACCAAATGGTAGACGTCACATCTGGACATGAGCTCCTCAGCTTTACAGACGCCTACTCTAGATATAACAAGGTGAAACTGTTCCAATTTGACCAAGTAAAAACTTCTTTCATTACTTAATACGGCATCTATTATTATAAAATAATGCCCTTTGGGCTGAAAAATGCATGAGCTACATATTAGAGATTGGTGAACAAAGTTGTCCAGAGTCTAATTGGAAGAAATATGGAGGTGTACGTGGACAACATGTTGGTAAAAAGCAAAGGACGAGAAAACCATATCAAGATCTAGAGGAAGATTTCTCTGTCCTGAGAAAGAACTCAATGAAGCTAAATCTGGAGAATTGTACTTTCGGCGCTACTGCAGGGAAATTCCTTGGCCACTTAATAACCTGATGAGGGATAGAAGTTAACCTAGACCAGGTGAAGACTATAATGGAGATGAAGACCCCGAGGAATAAAAAATAAGGTCAAGGACTAACTGGGAGACTCGCGATACTCAACATGTTAATTTTCAAGTCAACAGATAAATGCAAGCCGTTCTTTGATAAACTGAGAAAAAACTATACAGACAAATGGGATGAAGAGTGCGAAGAGGCCTTCAACAGAATCAAGGAGTACTTAACAACACCACGACTACTCTCAAAACCAATGCTTGGTGAATAACTCATCTTGTATGTTACAGTTTCAGAAATAGGTGCAAGTACCGTGCTCATTAGAGAAGAAGAAAAGAAGCAAAAGCCCATATACTTCATCAATAAAAGCTTGGTGGCAGCAGAGACAAGATATAAAAAGATGGAAAATTAATACTGGTAATCATAACTGCTGCAAGGAAGCTTAGACCTTTCAAGGATATAACATTAATGTATTAACTAACACACCTGTTAAAAGTCTACCGCACTCCCCAAAGGCAAATGGAAGAATGTAAAAAGGGCAATCGAACTAAACCGGTATGAGATCATCTATGAGCCCAGAACTTCAATCAAGGGGCAAGTGTTAACAGATTTCATCACATATTTCACCAGAGAAATAATTAGTCCAAAACAACCTAAAAATGGAGAACAGGTCTTGGAAACTATATGTTGATGGTGCTTCTAACAATAAGAGAGCAGGAGCTGGAGTTAGAGGTGTAAGCGGTTCGGTTCGGCTCGGTTTATGGGTATAAAATGAACCGAACCGCAAAATCAATATTCATGTATTAAAGCCAAACCGAACCTTGTCAGAGTGAAAAATGAACTGGGTCGAACCACTCAATGACGGTTCCGTTCGGTCGGTTTTGCGGTTCGTTCAACAATGCAAAATATCTTTCAAACACAGTCAATATTCATCCCAAACAATCCAAAATCCAGAAGGAAACCCTAAAACTTTTGCAATACGTGGAGAATAATTACATGAGTAATGAGTAATAACTTCATAATCAATGTTAAATAAAATTCAGAATCAAAACTTATATTAAATCAGTAGAAAAATCATCATAAACCCTAAAAAATCTGAACACAAGAGAACAAAAACAAACAAAATGCGCATATACTAATGAAAAACCAAGCACCCATCAGATTCAAAGTGATTTTTCTTCGCTCTATCCATAAAGTTTGATTTTTCATACCCATCTTCGACCAAGCTTCCATTCTCCCACTAGCAGTAGTCGTAAGCTTTGATTTTTCAAAATCAAGCATCGAACCGTTCGTCTTCATCTTCTTTCGAAGTAACTCTTCTTTGTGAAAGAGAATGAACCAAAAAAGAAAGATGGAGAATAGAAAGAGCGATGGGGAACAAAGAAAAGAAGATGGAGTGGAGAGAGAGAGAGAGAGAGCGTCAGTGAAAAGATGGAGAAACAAGAGAGACATAGATGGAACAAAGAGATAAAGGAAAGATGGAGCGAAGAGAGAGAGAGAGAGAGGGAAGATATGAAGGTCGAAAAGGGAGAGAGAGGGAACGGGTGAAGAATTGAGATGCAAGGGGAGATAAGCTATTGTGCAAAAGAGAGTTGGAGGCTAGGGTTTGAGAAAGTGTTCCTACTTAAAGGTGATGTGTCAAAAATACAAAAATAATGAGAAAATAGAGGGGCTAAGATTCGAACACGCATGCCAAGCCATTTGATGTCCTTCCTCAAGAAGCTTCTCCCACTGTGCTAGCTACTAACTTGTTGTAATATGGTGCGGTTCGGTTCGTAGCGGTTTTCACAATCTTAAGTCGCAAACCAAACCAAAGACTGTAGTATTTCCCTTCTTAAAATCGATGTAGATATGAATAATATGACAAACCGACCAAACCGGTAAGATTCGATTTGGTTTGGTCTGTTTTTCAGTTTTACTATCACCCCTAGCTGGAGTAGTGGTGCAAACCCCATTCAGAGAAACATTAGAGCATTCTATCTCATTTGGATTTAATGCATCGAATCATGAGGTTGAGTATGAAGCGCTAATAGCTAGAGTGTCTTTGCGACGAGAATATGAGGTAACTGACGTGAAAATATTTTATGATTCCATGTTAATTGTCAAATAGGTAACAGGAGAATACGTAGCTAAAGATGAGAGAATGATAAGTTATTTACATCGGCAAGAGAATTGCTGAACTCGTTCAAAAGCTATGAGATTCAACAAATCTCGAGAACTGAAAATGGAAATGCAAAAGCGCTAGCAAATTTGGGATCATCTTTGTGATTCCTGCATAAAAGAAATGTACCTGTGGAATTCTTGGAAAAACCAAGTATTCAGCCCTCACCGAATAACGTTGCTGAAGTGGAAATCGGAACGGAAGCCAGCTGGTAGCATGATTTAATCCTCTATCTCGAAAAGGGAGTACTCCCTGAGAAAAACTCCTACGAAAAAAGTCCAGCAACAAATTGCAAGGTACGTATAAATAAATGGATTATTATATAGAAAATATTTTTCAGGACTGTACTTGAAATGCTTGATGGAGAAAAAAGCGCAGTATATCTTAGTAGAAATTCATGAAGGAGTATGTGGGAACCACACTGGGAGAAGATCATTATCTCACAAATCCTTGAATGAGGGATATTACTGGCCTAGAATGCATCAAGACGCCAAGCAATATGTGAAAAAATGTGACAAATGCCAACGTTTTACCCGAGTGACAAGAATGTCTCCAGGAGAACTGAACACAGTAGCAAGCCCATGGCCTTTCATGTAGTGGGCACTCGATATCATCGGTCCACTCCCTATAGCGCCAGCTTAGAAGCGCTTCTTGTTAGTGTCCATAGACTACTTCACAAAATAGATAGAGGTGGAGGCTTTCACGAGAATCGAGGAAGAAGAAGTCAAGGGTTTTGTCGTAAAACATAATATGTCGATATGGAATAGCCAAAATATTGGTCCCAGATAACATACTACAGTTCACAGTAAAAACTGTTAAAGGTTTATGCGAAGGACTAAACATCACCAATCGTTTCTCTACTCCATACTATCCATAAGGAAACGGGAAAGCTGCGAGATCGAATCGTATTATACTCGAGATCATTAGGAATCGACTAGAGTCCGTAAAGGGAAAATGGGTAGAGGAACTACCAGCTAAACTTTGAGCATATAGAACTACTCTTAGAGAAGCACCGGAGAAACACCTTTTTCCTTAGCATTCGGGGCAGGAGCAGTGATTCCCGTCAAAATTAGAAGCCCAACTATAATATCAGAGTTGAATGAGCAACACAATGATGAACTCCTCAAAAGAAGCCTGGATCAATTGGAGGAGTGAGAAGAAGCTTCCCTAATCAGCGTAGCGCGTTATAATCAGAAAATGAGATCCTATTTTCAGAAAATAATGAAGAAGCGAGAGTTTCAGAAGGGAGATCTAGACCTAAGAAGAGTCTTTCAATCAGAATGAAAGTTTGGGTCAACTTGAGAAGGACCATACATAATCAGCGACATAGGACGAACTCGATATTACTACTTGACAATAGAGGAAGGAACAGACCTGGAAAAACCATGGGATGTATTTCATTTAAAGAAGTACCTTTTGTAATTATGATTTTATATTGAATATTTTTCCCGTGGTGTTTTTCCACAAGGGTTTTCCACGTAGAAATCTCTGGTGTCAACCTTCTAACTCTTCTTTCAGGAAAGCACATCTAGGAACTAAGGGCCCAAGTCTTTGGGAGGGGCAATTCATACGTCCTACTCTTAGAAAGAACTAAGGACGCAAGTCCTTGGGAGGGGCAATTCGTAAGTCCTCCTCTTAGAATGAACTAATGGCGCAATTCCTTGGGAGGGGCAATACATAAATCCTACTCTTAGAAGGAACTAAGGACGCAAGTCCTTGGGAGGGGCAATTAATAAGTCCTACTCTTAGAAGGAGCTAAGGACACAAGTCCTTGGGATGGGCAATTCATAAGTCTTACTCTCATAAGGAACTAAGGGTGCAAGCTCTTGGGAGGGGCAATTCATAAGTCCTACTCTCAAAAGGAACTAAGGGCGTAAGTCATTGGGATGGGAAATTCATAAGTCCTACTTTCAGAAGGAACTAAAAGCGCAAGTCCTTGGGAGGGGAAACTCATAAGTCCTATTCTCAGAAGGAACTAAGGGCACAAGTACGTAGGAGAGGTAATCTATAAGTCCTACTCTTAGAAGGAACTAACGAAGTAAGTCAATTATAAGATCCAACAAATTCTGAGAACTGAAAACGGGCACGCTGATGCCCTGAAAAATCTGGGATCTTCATTATGCCTCCCCTATAAAAGGAATGTCTCCATAGAAATTCTAAAGGAGCCAAGCATCTCGCTCCCATAGAATAATGTGGTTGATGTAGAAATTGAATGGGAACCTAATTGGCAAGATGACATAATTCACTTACTTAAAGACAGAACCTAATTGCCAGGTATACGAAGATTACTGGGTTTTATATAAGAAAATATTTGCAGGACAGTACTCGAAGTGTCTCCGAGAAAAGGAGGTCCAGTATGTGTTATCGGAAATTCATGAGGGCATATGCGGATACTACTGGTCCCGAATGGATCAGGACGCCAGAGAGTATGCAAAAAGGTGTGACAAGTGACAGCGTTTGGGACCCATGGCGAAATGGCCCCCGGAGAACTCAAAACTGTGGTAGTCTTTGGCCACTCATGCAGTGGGCCTTGGACATTGTTGGGCCACTCCCCATGGCACCTGCCCGAAAGCATTTTTTATTGGTAGCAACGGATTATTTTACTAAGTGGATTGAGGCTGAAGCCTTTGTAAGAATCCGTGACGAAGAAGTAAAAGGGTTCCTATGAAAAAACTTGGTGTACAGGTACGGGATCCCTTAGATCTTGGTATCTGACAATGGAACTCAGTTCACCAGGAACTTAGTAAGAATATTTTGTGAAGATCTGAAGATCACGACTCGCTTATCCACGCCTTACTACCCACAGGGGAACGGGCAAGCAGAAAGATCAAACCGGGTCATACTTGACAGTCTGAAGAAACCGTAGGAATTCAGCAAAGGAAAATGGGTGGAAGAGCTACCTACATCCTTATGGGTATACAGAACGACCCTGAGAGAGTCACCAGGATAAACCCCATTCGCATTAGCATACGGAGCAGAAGCAATCAATCCTGTGGAAATTGGAAGCCCAACCATCAAATCCGAGCTAAATGAACAACAAAATGGAGAACTCCTAAGAAACGGTTTGATGACCTAGAAGGAAGAAGGGAAGCGGCTCTGATCAGAATGGTCCATTACAATTAGAAAATGAGATCTTATCTCCAAAAGAAAGTAAGGAAACAGGAATTCCAAACAGGAGATCTGGTCCTAAGAAACATCTTACAAATGGAAGGGAAGCTCGAGCCAACATAGGAAGGATCGAAATTATAGAAACCATGGAACGCAATTCATCTGAAAAATAAATATTTTGTGTAAAGAATGTAAAAAATTCATTATAATGAGACATTTTTCCCGTGATTTTTTCCCGCAAGAGTTTTTCATGTAAAAACAGTGGAGCCAATCTTTTCTCCTCAGCTTAATCATTACTAAACATAATTACATAAAAAGTCCTTGAGAGGGGCAGTTCATGACTCCTAATCTCAGAATGAATTAAGGGCATAAAAAGTTCTTGGGAGGGGCAGTTCATAAGTCATACTTCTAGAAGAAACTAAGGGCATAAAAGGTCATTGAGAGGGGCAGCTTATAAGTCCTACTCTTACAAGAAACTAAGGGCATAAAAAATCATTGAGAGAGACAGTTCATAAGTCCTACTCTTAGAAAGAGTCAAGGGCATAAAAAATCCTTGAGAGGGACAGTTTATAAGTCCTACTCCAAGAAAAAACTAGGGGTGTAAAAAGCCCTTGAAAGAAGCATCCCATAAGCCCCACTCTCAAGACAAAAAATAATTGAAGAAGAAAAAGCCATGGAAGCAGGCGACTCCAACGGGCTCGCTTGCAATAAACGGGAAAGGAATTCCAGTCTCGACAGATGAAAAGTAGAAATGGCCAAAATGGGTAAACATTTTTTGAAAAAACTTCCAAGTGCTTAAAGGACTAAGTAGTTGATGATTTTACTTAACTGTCTGAAAAGTTAACCATGAAAATTGGTAAAAGGGAAAAGTGTCTTTTATTGCTTATGGATATTCACTAAGCAGTCAAGAAGGATAGAGAAAATTGATTGATGAATTTGTACTAAATGTTAAGATGAAAGGAAATGACAAAGCATATTGAAGAAATGAGTCATTTCATTAAAAAGTGAAAAATTACAAAATGATTTCAAAAAAAAGTACAAGAAGATGAAAAGTGTGAGAAAAGGAAAAAATGCTAAGTCTCCACGTCCTCGGGAGTAACATCAACAGCTGCTTCAGTGGTGGAAGTGGGAAGCTCAGCCTCAGGATCAGCGGGCTCATCAGAAAGTGAGACTGGCAACATACGGGGAGGTTTATCAGTTTTGGCGTCACGGTAACCCGCCGTGTAAGTCATCTGCTCGTAGTCGTCAACCATGGCCTGTGCTCGGCTGCAAGTCCAATCTCTTGTTCCCGTGACTTAGCCAAAGCCTCTTTAGCCTTAGCTAGCTTTGCTTCAACAAGGAACAAGTTATCCCCCTTATCTCGACGATCCTCTATGCCTCCCGCAAAGACTCATCAAGCTTTGACTGTTTAGGCCTGGCCGCATCAAGCTCGGAAGTCAAACAGGCAACAACCCATTGAAGATCAACCTCCACCCCCTTAAGATCATCCCATTCTAAAGCAACGACACTGTAATCTTGGGCGGTCTCCATCACCTTCCTCTTACAACCGACCATCTCTTCCTTAACAGCATGAATATCCTCCTGAAGCTTGTTATGGTAAGTCACGGCCTGTTCAAAAAGTGTTAGTCAAATTGGAAAGGATGTTACACAGAAAAGCTAAGGATGTAAAAATGAAAAACGGGCATTAGAGAATGACTCAGGCTGATAAGCTTATCATGAATGGACATCCGATGGAGTACATAAGCGTCCACGTTAGGCATGACCCCTTTCAGGACCACGTGTGAAGAATGGGGGTCCTTTAGGAAGACGACATTGGCGGGAACTTGCAGTGCCTCGGGGTGTTGCCGCCACCTCTGGACGCCCATCTCCTCAGACAAATACGGGGAACCAGAGGAAGGAGAGGCTGACTTCTTAGCAGGTAAGGGAGAAGGCACGACAGTCCTCTCCGGAACATGAGAAACCTTAGCAACAGGGGCAAGGATATAAACATCTGGTGCAGGGAGATCAGGAACGAGGGGAGTAACATCCCCTGAAATAGTACCTGATGAGCTGGCGTTCCCCATCTTTTGGTGCTTGCTCTCGCCATGTATTCCCCATAAGTTACTCCTGAGACGCTTCGACATCTCAAGCTCGTTATACGCAAAATGGAAAACATCGTCATGTTCTTCTACCTTATTCTGTACAGCTTCCCGTTGAGCCTCACATTCTCTTTCTTTTTGAGCAAACCCCTCTCCTTCCCGCTCTGATTCTGAAGATTCAGGAGCTCGAACAGACTACTTGATGAAAAGTGGGAACAGGGATTACAACGGGGATGGCCCGAGGACTTCTGTTGTAGAGGATGGGGGCAATAGACTCAACAATCGGAATGGGTGTGACCGTAACTTCGATCTCTCTCCTTGGGTCAAGAATATCTCTCTAGCCTGTTATGGGCAATTGTAGGCGGCGTGAAGTTGCGGGGTTACTTCTTTCGAAGTGTAGGACCTCGTTGGGGAGGTCAGTGACCAACTCTCCCTGCTTTTCATTGACACAGGGAGCTAAGTAATAGGACAGTCCGTGCATCTTCACTATATAAATGGCACGGATTTCATCTACACCTATATTTAAGTTGTGTCTCCTATTGAGGGCTTCAATCTTTAAAAGAACCATGTAAGAACTAGGGGTATATTGGAAATGGGCAAGGTTGAAGGTACTAAAAAATTCTTAAAAAATATTAGAAAAAGAAAATTTTAACCCTAAGGCTATATACATCAGGGCTAGAGAGATCTGGTAAGGGGATTGCAAAAGAAGGATTGAGGGATTCCTTCCCCAAAACCACATACTATGTCTGATGGGAAGGCGTCCTGATGAAGGGCAAGGAAACGGTTGAACTTTTTCTATTTCTGACTAGGGGAACAGTGACCATAAATGGATGTTCCTCCATTACTACCAGGGAAAGAAATATGAAGCTGAAAAGCAAGAAGAAAAGAAACAACGAAGACGAAGAAGGGAAGAAGAGAGACTTATAGAAGGTAGGGATGAAGCGTGAAAAGAAAATGAGGGAAACCACTATGTGATATAAGTTATGGACGCCAAAATCGAGTTCAAAACATTTAATAAATTTGAAAATGAAAAGACAACATTTCTGAAAAGGAGAAGGGCAAATGACGGGCGCATTAGAAGTGTAACAAATGATTACGTTCGGTCTACCTAAACAGGCAAGCCAATGGCAACACGATAGCTGGAGAGAAGAAAGCTAACAGACCAAAAATATGTACTGTGCAAGAATGGTAAATGAAACGACGCGCATGAAAATAAAAAGAATCATACGCGCGCGCGTGTCCGACAAGATAAGACGATATAAAGACAAAATGATATTTCCAAAGAGCATGTCAGCAACCCTAGAAACGAGGCAATAATGGTATGCCTATTTATTATTTAAAAATAAATGATTTTTCTTGCACGACAATTAATATTTTGCAGGGTAAAAGAAAATCCTAGATTGGTAAAAATAAACTAAAGATAACCACTCTCCTAAAATTGGACGCGTGCTGGGAACATTCATTGCACTTCGACGAGCATCACCGAAGAGAAATGGGGGCAAATGAACAAGTAAAAAATATACACTGCCACGTGGACAAGGGGGACCTACCTAAAGGCTCGTGGAAAGCGGTAGAAAAGTGGAAACGAGTTACAAGGTCGAAGTCACAAGGCACCCATAAACGGATGGATATGATCAACACCTCGAGAACGGGGATCAGCACCTTAAGAACGGAAAAAAGTATTAGAGCGGGAAAGAATATCAGAATGGAAAAATGTGACTAGTTAACAGGAACTGACGAATGGGGGATCCATGCCTTCAAGAACGGGAAAAGACTAAGGGGACCCACTCCTACGGAAAAGGATGTCGAGACTTAGAGAATTGTCCTGAACGGGTAATGTTTACTTGTCTCATCTCGTTGTCGTTACACTCTGTTAGTGTCGCCGTGCTGTCACCCTTCCATTTTTATCATTGTCGCACTTTATCGACATCTCGATATCACTTGCTCTATCACACCTCTCTTCCGTCTCCTTCAAGACAACAACTCGGCAGAGTC
This sequence comes from Datisca glomerata, assembly GCA_003255025.1. Classification (NCBI taxonomy): domain Eukaryota; kingdom Viridiplantae; phylum Streptophyta; class Magnoliopsida; order Cucurbitales; family Datiscaceae; genus Datisca; species Datisca glomerata. The sequence continues at coordinate 5,096,805 of QANY01002976.1, forward strand.
CATCCAAAACTCCATTTCTCGAGTGCGTTGCAAGTCTTTTATCTCTTGAGCTCGTTTGCGGACTCCTCCTCAGCTGAGTCTCTCTCAGTGAGTAATCTCTCTATGAAGGTAATCTTAGGTTTAATATTTACTGATTTTTTTGGGATATTATTTTAACTTAGGGTTTTATTAGTTTAGGCTTTTTAAACTAGTATATATTGATTTTGGTATTTACTAATTTGTGTTGTTTATGATTTAAAGTTATTAATTTTTTAGGAAAAGTACTTGAACACCTAAGTTTTCTAAAAGACACGGACACCCTCTATAGTTTAAGAAAAGATACGGATCTCTCTTGACATTTTATTTTGAAGACTTAAAAACCCCAAAACATTATTTTTCCTAGTAGTGGCGTTAAAATTTCTCAAAATACCAAGAATATTTTTTTTATATTCCTTATTGGGTAGAACCCTAATTTTTGTGTTTTGAGAGTTTTCTCGGGTTAGAAGAGAAATAATCCAATTTCATGTTTTGAGGATTTTCTTGGGTCCAGATTTTCTTTGGCACAGGTCAATATTACTTAAATTGGTCTGGATATAAAGTTATTTTGGTAATTTCATTCTAAAACTAAACTATTTGCAACATAAGACTTATTTATATTTTCTTAAATTATAGGGGGTCTTCATGTCTTTTAGGTAAACCTCAGAGGGTTTATAAGTATTTTTCCCTAATTTTTTTTAAATGGTATGATTTAGAATTTTACTTATTGAACTGTTTTATTTTGGTTATTATTTTAGGGTTTTATATTGCATCAGGGAAAAAATCAGTCCAACATTTCATCGCAGAACCAAATTATACAGAAACTTTTGATTTAGTTGGATTTATTATTAGCCAAACTAAAACTTTTGGTTTGGTTTATTTTTTATCAATAGCCAAATTGACCCGACCAGTGAACACTCATAATTCTTTTGCTTTCAATTAATTAAGAAGCCGTCAGGAAAGTGGAATGATTGTTGGAGCTATATCATAGGTTTTTCCTGATTAAAATATCAGTTCTCCATCCACTAGGAGAAATCTTATATGAATAATTTTAAGACTTAAGCAGAAAACTAATTGTTGGGGAATTACATACATATTTAAAAATTCATTATTCCTAGAATATTGAAATTTTTATCAACCACCTTAGGTGCTACTGTAGTCCACAGTTCCCCTAATCTTTTGAACATGTGAACAACTCAATATGACACAACCCACATAGAGTTAACGACCCAAAGACCTAAAGTAGTCGAACGTAATCTTAGTTGTAGTCTAGAAAAAGAGTGTACTTCATACATGAATGAGTATCTTTTGAGAAATAGATCATCTTATTTTCTGAAAGAATAGGAGATGATCATATTTGATTATGTAAATAAAAATAAATTATGATTGCTCAAACATGAAAATAAAAAGGTGATTTTTGTGTTATTTGTTTCTCCGACCATTGTTTTTTAACCAAAAGGGGCCCAAATATAAAAGAACTAATTCTATCATGTTGAACAAAAAGAATTCTATTCTTTTTAGTACAACGAGTCTGCCAGGAAATAGATGATCTCAAATTCATTTTGTATAGAACAAAGTTTGATGAATACCTCTACCTTTGTATAGAACAAAGACTAAACAAATCTCAATTTTTTTTTATAAATTGAGACGTAAAAGTGTTATCACTTATCATAAGCAATACTATACTGTTAATTTTTTTTCCCTGAATCACCCTCTACATGACTGTGTGCCATAAATGGTTCCCTCAGCCACCAACACGCCTACCTTTGTATATGTTCTTTATTCAAGAAATCTCTCCAAGAATCTCGCATTCACGGTTCTTGATTCTCTCGTTTTGCATCATCAGTAGATTGGAGCTCTCTCTATGATGCTCAATCTAAAAGGTTTGTATGCATGGGATTTAGAGTGTGATCAATCCTTGGATATTGACCATATTCAAACATAAATCCCTCCCGTCTCATTGGTTGATGATATGTAAAGTTCTCCTGCTGTTGATTCTAGCTTTTTCTTCCATCTTTTTGAGAAGGTACGCTCTTTAGTTGTTAAGGCTAAAACTATATTTTCCCTCTCTTTTAGTCTTTTACGTCCTATCTTTTTACGTTAATCCCTCATGCACATTTATTAGTTCGAGCTTCTCGGCTAATATCCTTCTCCTATTTTATTTCACCAATTTCCATTCTTTTCTCCAGAGTTTGTTCATATGACAGTTTTCTCTCAGGCTCTCCCCTTTAGTCTTGGCTCATCTTTTTGCCTAGATACTCTATTTTTCTTGGCTTTCTTCACTGGTGAGACTTCTCAATCATTGAGGAGGATTTCGTGATTGATATTGAAGATTTATTGCCCCAAAGAGAAATGAAGATTGAGAAATGGCTAGTTGGCAAACTGGTCTCGGAGAAATCGATATGCACTTCTCCATGGATTTTGTATTACATAAAGGTTGGAACCTGGACGCTAATTTGTATATCAAGATTTTGGAAAAGAATCTATTCCTTTTTCAGTTTAAGAACACTAAATATGGTGATAAGGTGCGGGCTAGAGGTTCTTGGAGTTTTAGCAGTGCTCTTCTCATTGTGCAAAGGTATGAGGCAAGTACTAAACCCTCTGAAATTATTTTTTATGCTTTCCATGTCTGGCTTCAATTGCAAGACCTCCCTCCGAACTAGCAGCTCAAGTTGGAATTAAGCTAGCAGCTGAAGTTGGGGAGATCTTAGAAGTGGATTTTTAAGGCCAAAGGAAACTTCTTTTAATGGACAAAGTACTGGATTCCAAATGTTTGTAAAGATATAGTTCTCAATTCTATGGAGCATTGTGATAATCCTGTGAATTTCGAAAGTAAGAACTCTGACCATACTGTTGCTTACAATCCTTCTCTCAAGTCCAGTATGGAAGCAAATTGCATTGAACTGATCAAATCATCTCAGCCTAGAAGTAGAGGAAGATCAAAGTCTAAAATAATAGTTATTTAAGAGCCAAAAGAAGTGCATAAGAAAGTAAAAAAGACAGTAGCAAGGATAAAAAACTTAAGATGGTTATGGACAATCGTAATGTTCTCTCCCCTTATGCTGATGAAAATGTGTTGGTGAGCAGCCTTCAAATGCCACCCAAGATCCAATGAAGTTCATATGTTGGAATTTTCAGGGGTTAGGCCCTCCCTTGACAATTCAAGATCTAAAAGAGGCTAATAAAGAACATAATCCTGTATTGATTTGTCTGTTAGAGATAAAAATGTAAAGTATCGAAGTTCAAGCCTTAGTTAGAAGGCTTAAATTTGATTTTAGTCATTCAATTGACCCTACTAGCCTGTCAGAGGGTATTGCTATTTTCTAGAACAATGATATCAACTTTCTTTGTATTTCTTATACACTAAACTACATTGAATACTTCTCTGAGTCTTTTGGTAGATTCTCTTTCTTTTATGGTAACCAATTTGTCTTGGGTTCAATGAAATAATGTATAAGGAGGAGAAAATGGGTGGAAGACCTTTTGATCATTCTAGAGTAAAGAAATTTAGAAACTTTGTTGCTGACTGTGACTTTTTTAAAGCTCCAACTAAGGGTTGATTTTATACTTAGAGGAATTGTAGAGATGGATAGGATTTTATCCAAGAGAAACTTGATAGAGTGTTCATCAATTCAAATGCTTTACGTGTTTTCCCTAATTGTGATGTCCTTGTACCTCCTAATATATGATCAGATCACAACATGTTTGTGATTGGCTTTCATAATTCTAGTCATTCCAAGAACAGGCAATTCAAGTTTGAAAATAAATGGTTGAAGAACCAGGGTTACAAAGATCTGTTAAAGCAGGTTGAGAGAGTGGTGGTCACTGTAAGGGAATGGCAAATCTTATGTATAAAATTAAAGGATGTAAGATGGCCGTGAAGGATTGGAGCCTCAGACAAAGAGGGAATCCTACTCTAGAGATCAAGAGTTTAAAGGATAGAATGCTAGTCCTTAATGATAATGTTAGTACTGATTGGAATGGGAAAAAGATTCTCAAACAGAAGCTAGCTGATATCTGGTCCCAGGAGGAAATTATTGAGCTAAAAAAGCTTAGAACAACATATTTATCTTTAGAAGAAGAGCTTAGAACAACATATTTAGAGTGAAAGATTGCTTTGGAAACTAGTTTGATGATGGGGAGAAAATCAAAGACTATTTTCAATCTTTTTACTCAGATCTGTTCAAAGCTGAATCTATCTCTAATGAAGATTAGATTTTGGACCATATTGAGACCTGTGTGAACTCTGTTACAAATGAAGATCTTCTTAAGGACGTTAGCTTGGAGGAACTAAAATAGGCTGTTTTTTTTCTTTAGGAGCTAACAATGCTCCAGGACATGATGGTCTAACATGTACTTTTTTCTAGGATAATTGGAGTATGTTGGGTACTGACAGCCTGAAAGATGTTAGAGAATTTTTTCAAAACTGCTACCTGCCCAATGCTATTAATGAAACCAATATTGTTCTTATCCTCAAGGTTAAAAACCCTAAATACCCCTCCCATTACATACCTATTGCTTTATGCAATTTCACCTATAAAATCATTGCCAAAATCATGGTTTTGAGGTTAAAACCTTTTATGAGTTCATTTATCACCGTGCAACAGAGTGGTTTTGTTAGTGACTAACATATTCAGAGCAACATCTTCATTGCCCAAGAACTTTTCTTCCATATTAAGAAGAAAAAGAAAAGGGAAAAAGGGCATTTGAGCTTTCAAGTTTGATATGGTTAAGGCATATGACGAGATTGATTGGATTTTTCTCATAAACTCTTCTCAAACTGGGTTTTAATGAGTCCACCTGTTTGATTTTAAAGTGTGTCATTTCTACTAAATATTACTTCAACCTCAATGGATGTCCTAGTTCTCTAGTTAACCCTACTATAGGTTTGAGACAAGGTGATCCCTTGTCTCCTTACCTTTTCATCCTTATTGCTGATTTCCTAGCAAGATGTATCACCAAAGTAGTGGAAAATGGAAGTATTAAGGTTGTGAAGATCAAGAGTAATAGTCCCCATATTTCTCATCTACTATTTAAAGATGATAATGTCTTTTATATCAAGCAAGATTTGGTTCATTCCAAGCTCTTAGTAATTGTATAAAAAAGTACTGCAATGCTACTAGTCAAAAGGTAAACTCCTCCAAACGTTGCATTTGTTTCAGTAGTAATGTTCCTTCTTGCAAGCAAGGTGAGTTAGTTAATATTCTAGATATCCCAATACTTCTGATTTGGGTGTCTATCTTGGGCTTCCTTCTGATTGGGGGCACTCCAAAGCTTTCATATTTTCATTGCCGTCTGAAAAACTGGACTAAAGAACCTCTTTTTGGAAATCAAATCTTCTTTCTCATGGTGGCTAAAAGATTCTTCTTAAATCAGTTGCCTAAACAATACCTAGCTTTGCTATGAGTATCTTTAAACTTCCTAAGAAAATCTGCAAAAACATTTAGGATGCTCTTCTGAAATTCTGGTGGAATAAAAATGGCAATTAACAAGGGTTTATATGGTACTCAATGAAGAGGTTTTTTTCTAGAAATGATCAAGGTGGTCTTGGCTCCAAAAAGATGGAATCATATAACATTGACATGCTAGATAAATAAGGTTGGTATCTATCTCAGAATCTAGATTGCTTATGTGTTAGACTCCTAAAGAGCATTTACTTTCCGTCCTCTAACTTTCTTTCTGCCCATTCTCCTAAGGCAACTTCTTATGGCTTGGCAAAGAGGAAATTAGGAACAAAGCTATTTGGAGAGTGGCAAATGTTTGGACTTAAATGTTTGGTATGACAGATGTCTCTCAAGTGGTACTAAACTCTTTGATTTTAGATATGATAACTACTCTTTGGTGGCTGACCTTATATCTCATGGATCTTGGACTTGTGACAACATTTGCCAACTCTTTCCTCCCTAGATTTCTAATTATATCCAAGTAATTTATATCCCTAAATGTAATATTAAAGATGAGTTGATTTGGCCCTTTACAAAAGATGGTGATTTTTAAGTTTAATCTACTTATAGTTTGATTGTAGATGACAAATTGGAGTTAGTAAACAATCCTTCTTCTTCTTCTAACTCTAGTAAGGATTTTTGGAAGTTTATTGGGAACTTAAATGTTTCTTAAGAAATCAGATACTTTCTGTGGAGAGCTTCTCAAAACTTTCTAGCCACAAAGAGTAATCTACACAAAAGGTAGCTAGTTGATAATGATCTCTCCCCTGTTTGTAACATTGAGCAAGAGTCTATTTAACATATGTTTATAGGTTGTGACTAGGTCAAGAGTCTATTGAACAAATGTTTTTTGGTTTCTTTAAAGATTGGTTCTATGAAAGGCTTTTTGAGATAAATAACTTTTCTACTGATTATTCAACCTTGTCTATAATCTTTTGCTTCATTTGCTGGCACATTTGAAAAAGAAGAAATAACTTGGTTTTTAACAAGGAGATAGTAGATCATATGGTTACTATCAATAAAGCTATCAATGCTGCCCACAACTTTATCCAAGCTAATCATGCTTCTTCTGGAACTTGCAATTCAGTCCATTATGAGAACCAAACTGCTTCAACCTCTCATAAACTCTAGATACCTCTTCCTAGAGGGATCATTAAAGTCAATTGTGATGGGAGTTTTACAAAACACCGTCATTCAGCTTATGTGGGAGTGGTGGCTAAGGATTGGCGTGGTGAAGCTATCTGCATTAGCAGAAGACTTGTGCATGCTTTCAGTCCTATCCATGCTGAAATCATTACACTGAATGAAGGTTATTATATGGCTGAAAGGGAGAACTGGAAATATATTTGTTTAGAGTCTGATTGCAAGATTTTGGTTGATTATTTTAGGATAGGAAAGTGTAGTGATAAGAGATTTTCTGCCCTTCTCTTTGATCTATCAAATAGATTTTCTTGTTTCAATTATTTCTCTATTAGGTGGTGTGTTAGATCTTACAACTTGATTGCTGATGCTGTAGCTAGAAGCTATTCTAATCAAAACCAGAGTTGGTTTAATATCAACACCTTCCCTAATTTCATTGTTGAACTTATCTCTTTAGATAAGGATGTACTTTAGAGGTTTTATTATCCTCCTTAATGGAGGTTTTTCCTCCTTTGGAATATAATTATGTTTTGATAAAAAAAATTCATTTTATAGTTTATGCTCCTATGTTCACATCATAACTATTCATGAAAACAACTTATATTTTTGACAATTTCTTGTCAAATTATTAGAATTCCTAACATATGTGCACTGGTGATGGAGGCTTTTTGTCAATCAAGACCTGCGCCCTTTGTTACACTCACTGCTCACGTGTCCCAATAAAAACTGGACACAGAAGAAAACCCTCCAGCTTAACAAACTAACTCGGGTTCCAACACAGCTTCCATACGTCTACCTTGTAGGAACAATCACTTTCTTACTTGGCAGAGCACTTTCCAGCTTTCCCAAGATCATTGGAGCATACAAAAACCAATCAGAATAGAGCACTGGATTTGACATCATCACCCTCACGCAAAGTTTCATGTCTGTATGGCAAATAACCTAACAGATTTGATTCTCCCTTAGCTCGTTTTACAACGTGTATAACCACTTTTTTATTCCATTCTTTTCTCTCTCCTTTTTGTGTATTTTAAACAATCTAACATTGGTTTTGTTAGTAATTAATCATTGACAATTATTATCATTCAATATAGAATTATCATTTTGTCCAATTCTCAACTTGGGACCAAAGCTAGTCTTAATCTGCATCTTCTATTATGAACCCTATTAATAGCACCGGGAACAGAGCAAACTAGAGCTCTGAGAATCAGACTGAAATTCACACCACTCGAGCGGAAGCAACTAAAAATGTTGCCCTTCCTCCTCCCCCAATCATTTGTCCTCCCTCTATCAATCCTTTTTCTTTTCTCAATCAGTCATTACCTTCCCTGCCGAGTATGCTACCTGCTAATATGGTGACAATCACAATAAACTAAGACCTTCACAACTATACATTCTGGAAATCCAAAATACTATCAATTGTTCGAGCCTTTGACCTTGAGTCTTTTCTTCTTGGCTCTAAACCAATTCCTGAGGAGTTCATACCAAACCCATTTGTAACTCCCATTACTATTCCTCACATTTTTACCAAAAATTTAATCTCCATTCATTCTCAATCCTGATTTTATCAACAAGAAATGCACAGATCAACATCTACTCAGTTGGCTTCTTGCCTCTATCACATAAGCCATGTTCGGGCATGTAGTTAATTGTACCAGTTCTAGTGATGTTTGGAAGACTTTAGAACAAATTTTTACCTCCCAATCAAAGGCACGAACCTTGCAACTTCATCTCCAGCTACAAACAGTAAAGAAGGGAGCTCTTTCAACCAATGACTACATCCCTAAAATCAGTTCCATAGTAGACAGTTTATCATCTTCAGTTCAACTCCTTACTAATGATGGTCTTCTATTATACATTCGGTGGGCCCAAGGACTTGAATACGACCCTATTGTTATAAATCCCACTTCCATAGGTGTTTTAGTATCTCTCCAAGAAGCCAAGTTCATGCCCCAAAGCCACAAAATGAGAATTGAGCAACTATTGAGCACCCCAAACTTGAACCTGCAAGTCCAACTGCTCATATGGCCGACTTTCAGCAAATGAGACCATCATTTTCTCCTACCCCACTCAATCAGGTCAAAGAGGAGGCAACAACAAATTCAGGGGAAGAGGAAGATGGAGAGGAAGGATAGCAATAGGCCTATGTGCCAAATTTGTAGAAGGCCAGGTCACTATGCATCCACTTGCTACAGTAGGTTTCATCACAACTTCCAGCCACCAGAATTAAACCAATCTGACACTCAAATAACTCAATCATACTCTGGTTCACATACTTCTGGCCATGGCAATGTTCACAGGCCTCCAAATTCTTTCACAGCTTCAACCAGTAACTTAAAGGACAAAGCTTGGTTTCTGGACAGGGGTGCTAATTACCATATAACATATGACTGGGCTTATCTCTCAATTAGAGGCGATTATAAGGTCAAGGCTAAGGGTATGATGGACAATGGTAAATTCATGCATATAACTCACATCGGTAAGAGCACACTATCCACTAATGACAAATACATCTATCTCACATTAAATCAGATCCTTTGTGTCCGTAATGCTGTAAAACATTTACTGAGTATATCTAAATTAACAACTGGAAATCCTGTTGTTGTTGAGTTTGATGATCATTATTGCCTTATGAAGGACAAGATTATGAGGAATGTGCATCTACAGGGTGCTCTACATGATGGATTGTACTACTTTCCACTCAATCTAGAAACACAGCACTCCTTCCCAGTAAACGGCGGCATCATCTTCAGTTTCCTAGCTTCTACACTTGTGATGCTTGCTTGTTAAGCAAAGCACACCAGTCTTCTTTTTCAAAGTCTAGTAGTAATGTTGTCAAAACTTTCTCTTTAATGCACACTAATGTTTGGGGCTCTGCTCCTTGTTTATCAAATACTGGATTTCAATATTACCTAAGTATCCTAGATAATCATACCAGATTTACATGGATTTTCCCTTTAAAAACAAAATCTGAAGTAAAAGAAACAATACTGCACTTTCTTGCTTATGTTATTAACACACATTTCAACCAAAGGCTTCAATGCATACAAAGTGATTGGGGAGGGAAATTAAAACCATTTTCCAACACATTTAAACAACTTGGCATCACTTTCAGACACCCCTACCCCCATACACATGCTCAAAATGGAAGGATTGAAAGAAAGCATTGAGACATAACTGAAAAAGGCCTAACCTTACTAGCTCACTCTTAAATACCTCTAACATTTTGGTGGGAAGCCTTCTCTACTGCCACTTACCTCATAAACATCTTGCCCACACTTATTTTGTCCAACTTTAGCTCATATGTAAGACTTTTTGGCAAAACTCCTAAGTATGATCACCTTAAAGTGTTTGGGTGTAGCTGTTTTCCATTTTTTAAACCATGCAACTCAACTAAGCTTAACTTCCACACCAAGAAATGTATTTTTATTGGGTATAGTCCATCCCATAAAGGATACTTGTTACTTGAACCTAAATCCAATAGAACTTACATATCTCAAAGTGTTACCTTTAATGAGTCTAAATTTCCCTATAAAACACTCACTGAATCTAACACTGGCAAGCTCAAGATCGTACACATCATGCTGATAACCCTGCACCACCATCTCCCTTGGCTTTTTACTCTTCGTCAGCACCGGAGAGCTCATCTCAACAATCAGGTTACCACTCTCCTTCTGTTGTCAATCAACCATCTATCTCACATAGTTGTAACATTTCATATGATATTATTCCCTATCAACCTTCTCCATCCCCACTCCCTCCTCCAACCCCATTGCCTAATATAATCATTGCAAGTAGTCTGTGCACCCTATGATCACCACGTCAGAAAGAGGTTCCTTAAAACCCAAGGTCTTCACATCAACACTTGCTCACTCCTTAAAACCAAAGACATTACATGAAGCTCTTACCAATCCTCATTGGTTAGCTGCTATGAAAAGTGAGTATCAAGCTCTCATTGACAATCACACATGGACTCTGGTCCCTCCTGATCCCAACCAAAAAATGGTAAGAAATAGATGGATATTTAGGGTTAAACAAAATTCAAATGGTACAATTCACAGATACAAAGGCACGCTTAATGGCAAAAGGATTTCAGCAGGAACATGACATCAATTTATTTGAGACATTTAGCCCAGTACTAAAGCATTGCACTCTAAGGTCCATACTTACCTTGGTTGTGTGTAAGGCTTGAGATGTGCAACAACTTGATATAAATAATGCATTCTTGCATGGTGAGTTGAAATAGACAGTTTATATGGAGCAACCTCATGGTTTTGTCAACCCTTCCAAACACGAATATGTATGTAAACTTAATAAAGCTCTGTATGGTCTCAAACAGTCCCTTGGTATGACAAGTTGAAATGGGCTCTAAACAGATAGGGCTTTCATCATTCCTTGGCTGATTCATCTCTGTTTCTCAAGTTCACAGCAGGAGCAACACTTATGGTTCTTATTTATGTGGACGATATCCTCATCATAGGAAGCAGCAAAGAGCAAATAACTCAGCTTATCTCTAAACTGTCAACTCAATTTTCCTTAAAAGCTTTACTTCCTTGGTTTTGAAGCATATAGGGACAATTCAAGGATCTACTTGTCACAATCCAAATGCCTCACTGACATTCTTCATAAAGCAAGTATGAGTGAAGAAAAAGCTTGTCCAACACCCATGTGTCCAACACCACTTCCCAGATCATTCCTTTTACAAAAGCCTTTTGGCTCGTTACAATATCTAACCATGACACGCCCTGACATAGCTTTCACTTTCAACAATCTCAGTCAGTATCTATCCAATCCCACTATTTATCACTAGAAGGTTTGCAAATGACTGCTCAGGTATTTACAGGGCACTCAACAACATGGACTTCACTTCACTCCAAGCTCAACTCTCACCCTTGAAGCTTATTCAGATGTAGATTAGGCATCTTCTCTCGATGACAGGAAGTCTACAAGTGGTATATGTGTCTATCTTGGAGGCAATCTCATCACCTGGAGCTCAAGAAAATAACCTGTTGTGGCCAGGTTCAGTGGCGAGGCTGAATACAGAGCTCTGACCCCTTACTTGCGATGAACTAAATGGCTCACCTCTCTACTTCATGAAATGCGCATCACTCTTCCCTCAATACCAATTACTTGATGTGATAACCAAAGTGCTCTATCTTTGGCAACCAACCTTGTTTTCACTCTCGCACCAAACATGTCGAATTGGACATCAACTTCATTCAGGAGAAAATTCTGTCCAAGATTTCGGAGGTACGATATGTCCCTTCGAGCCCTCTAATTGTTGATATACTTACCAAAGCTTTGCCACCAACAACATTCCAGCTTCTAAGTTCCAAGCTCAAAGTGGTATCACCACTTTTCGCTTGATGAGGGCTGTTAAACCCACTTCTCATGTGTCCCAATCAAAACTGGATACATACGAAAACTCTCCACCTCAACAAACTAACTCGGGTGCCAACACAGCCTCCAAACGTCTACCTTGTAGTGGGTAGTCACTTGCTTACTTTGGCATATAACTTTTCAGCTTTCCCAAGATCATTGAAGCATACAAGAACCAATCATAATATAGCACTGGATTTGGCATCATCACCCTCACGCAAAGCTTCACGTGTGCATGATAAATAACCTAATAGAGATTCTCCCTCAGCTCATTTTATAGCGTGTATAACTGTTTTTTTTATTCCATTATTTTCTGATTCCTTTTTCTGTATTTTAAACACTATAACATTGATTTTGTTAGTAATCAATCATTGGCAATTATTATTATTTAATATAGAATTATCATTTTGTCCAATTCTCAACTCCCTAGACAGTTCTATTCTTAAAGATGGTTTGATTTAATCGGAAATAAAAATAATTTGATCAATTAATTTAATTATTTTTCATTTGGGTTCTTTGCGGACCGTCTATATTTCATTAGACGATCCAAAGAGCCGACCATCTATCAAGGATCTGAATCCAAACAACATTATTTCTTGGTCATTGACTTCATTAACGTTGGTTTTTAGTCGTCAACACTATCATCTAAAAGAAAGGAAAACGAAACTAAAATGACTAGAATAACTTAATATGAACGTTAAATCTATACGATAACAAATCAATTCCTTCACTTCATTTCACACGCCATACAGTCAAATATTGATGAGAAGAAATTTGGTAGAACAAAATAATCAGATAAAAAGAAATAAAGAGTAATAGAAATGGCTTTCCAATGACGAAAGGATAAATACTAGGAATGGGGGTGTGACTTAGCAATGTTTTCTTTTAATAAGTCAACTTATTCTACGAATTTTTTATTTATGACAATTGATATGATATGACAAATTCCTTCTTATCCTTTTTATGAATTTATTGCCTTTCCTCAAATTCTAAGGGTCAATCGTTCCAACTTAATCTAGATTATGGAAATATTGAGATTATTTATATTGCAAGTATTGTGAAATACTTTAAAATTGGGATGAAACATATTCTAATTTTTTTTATATTTGATATCGCATTTTGTTCATATTTTTACCTTCACTTAAAGGTATATTAAAAGAAAAAACTTATATTTCTCAAGGAAACTTCTTGTTAATATCTATCATTGTGTAATAAAACTTTAAATTTTAAATTTGTTTGCACGCATATGTACGTTGAAATCTCACAATTTCTGATATATTAATGGTCTGATATTTTAGGAACTATTTGATCAAATAGTAATTTTATTAATCTAACAATGCTATTACGAAAACTTTTCCAATAAAATATGTGACAAGTACGAAGACTTTAGAAAATAGTGGTAGAGCATGGAATATCAACTTTTTAGAAGGAAAAAAATTCGTTCCACTAAACATCCAACATAGATCGATAAGGACTACAAGATCAACTAACATACAAAGTGCTTTAAATTGTAGTACATAATTATATTTCTATCAAGATTTTTATAACATTAGATTTTTTTTTTCGATTTTATAGACATATCTAGATTTTACTAATTATATATACTCTAAATGCCTTTCATTATCTATATCAAATCGTTAATTACCGAATACAACATAAAGTAGATTATAAAATATTTCTATCTCATAAACCAACAAAATCACTTAAAATAGATCTCCAAAAGTACGTTTACCGTTCACCAAAATACTCCTCCTCAAATCTGACTAAAACTACTCTTTTTAATCTAAAGTTTTAAATAAAAAAGTCACACTAAATATAAATTTAGGAAATTCTGCTTCGGTTTAAGAGACATAAATTTAGGAAATTGTGTTTCGATTTTTAGTGATGATGGTTTTTTCCAAGTTTTGTTTTATGTGGTTTTTCATATCAATATAATTAAGGTAACTTTTCTATCCCTATTTATTGTTAATTTATTTCTGTTTTTTTTTTCATTTTTAGGTAGCTTTTCATATCTCTATTTGTAAGGGAACAATTCGTTTAAGGTAAGTTTTCAATTGTTTTTTTTTATGGTTTTTTATTTTTTCTTTTGTTTTAATGTGAGAGAGAGTTTGATTTACCCTTCCAAGGGGATTTTATTCCGGATTATTTGTCCTTTTTTGAATCATTTTAACGAGCTACTATATTTATGGCATGAAAAACTTCCATACAGATTTTTCAATTTTATTCTTCATGAATGTGTAACCATTTTCATGTGTTAATAGATGTATTGATATTGTGAATATGTCATGTTAGTGAATAATGACATCTTACTCATGTTAGTTGATATTTGCTTAGAAATAAAATTTACAGCACTCAATAAAATATTATAATCAATGTAAATACACATTGACATTGACAATATGTATTATAAACACATAAGTACAGATACTCATGTTAATATATAGTATAGAGAGCTGAAATTTATGTATTTAAACATGTAAATAGTCATTGACACTTCAAATCAATTTAATGTAAATTACAATTCATGTCATCAACAATGTTAATACACATTAACCATGCCTGATTAATTCATGGATAGTGTCCTTCTTGTGAGTTGTTTGCTACTTCTGAAGTTCATTCTTCTGGTTGCCCATTGATATAAATAATATATAATTTTTTTATATTAATTAAGATGGCACTAAAAAAACATGGGATGTATATATAAAAAAGATCAGTAAGTATTTACATCAAATTCATAATATTATTAAAATATTTATATATATACATACTTAATGAGTATAGGAGGAGTTGGGCATAATCCATTCTCAATTTGAATGAAACTTAGAGACTTACTTGTGGTGGTGATAGTCTCGGAAGCGTCGGGTAAGAAATGAAGTAGTGTTGATTTCTCCCTTGTAAGAGTTTCTATGCTGCCGAAAAGATTTGCAGCCGTCGAACGAGTTCCTGCAGGTTTGATAATGGTGTCTGAGAGGTTGGGGAGAAGAGACTTGCCGGCGTGAAGGGTTTTTTCGAGAGAAATATTTTGGTTGTTTTTTTTAGTTTTGTTAATTTTTAATTATTGTTGATTTTGTTTACGAGAGAGGGTGATTTCCATTAAATTAATTCCCGGTTGTTATGGGATATTTTTTTTGTCACCAAGAGCTTAGAGTTTTTTTTTTCTTGTTTTGGTAATTAAATTGCTAGGAGGAGGAGTTGACCCCACTACCTGGTCAGAAATATTGTACCCACTAGTCACCGCGCGATGAGCCCTACACCGCATGTATGTTAGGGCCGAAGCTTGAGGGTAATTGAATAATAAGGGCTGTGACCTATATATTGTAGGATTAATATGTCACCCCTTTAAAAAGAAAATAGCTTAAAAGAAATATTTGAATTTTTGAAAAATAAATTCCCTGAAATATAGCAATTGATAAAAATAAACAATCAAACAATAAAAAATAATTACGCAATTAAATAAATGTGGGAAAGCTTAAATGCGTAGAATAAATAAATAAAGATAATAATGATGCGGAGTATTAAAGTGCATAAAATAAAGAGAGTATGGAAAAGAGATGACACACGATGTTTTCACGTGGTTTAAGAAAACTTATCTCTACGTCCACGCTCCAAGGATCCCCTTGAAGTTTTTTCTCAAACGATCTTCTTAACGGTGAAGACCAAACATTTACAAACCCTATTGGTTTAATGGTACCAATCAGACATTGACAATACAACTCGACCGAGATCTTCGAATCTCTTACAAAATTTATCTCTCTCAAAGAGTAGATCTCTCAATTTTTCGCTCACAATTTTCACTAACTTTTCTCTAGAAAATATCTTCAAATTTTGCTCAAAATACAAGCCTTTCAAAGAATAAGATACTACAAGCTTCTTCGGAGAGGAGGGGAGAGGTGTGTGGAAATGAGAAAATTCATGGTCTATTTTTAGGGGAGAATGGATCTTCGAACCTGTCCAAACTAGATTGGAAACCGGATGGTCGGTGCTTGATTTAGGGAAAATTTTCCAAATAAGAAACCGGTGGATCCAGTTTGGGAATTTCACAAGGAATTTCCTTATGTAGAAACTAGTCCATCCGGTTCCAAATCGGTCTATCCGGTTTCTACAGGTGTGACCGAAATTCCCTCCAAAGCCGAGTCGGTTTAGACACTGGATTGAGGGTGAACCGGTCCATGACATTTTACACACTGTTCTACCCGGTTTGGTTTCTTAGGTTCTGTTTCATGAGCGATTCAGTCCAGTTCTTTGTTCTCTAAATCATTCTGAGTTCAACCGACTATTATTCAAGTAATTTTGAGTTCGTTTGATATACTTTGTGCCCTTCATAATGTATATCGTGTAACTCGCTCTATACTATTTTGATTGTCCTTTATCATTAACACTTAAGATTAAGTATTTTCAATATGATTTTCACTTTATCTAGGACCTACACACTTAATAAAAATATTAGTCCAGTCATCAAAATTGTCACCTTGACTAGGGTCAACACGATGTTTTTACGTGGTTAGTGAAAATCTATCTTTATGTCCACGCTCCAAGGATCCCGCCTTAAAGATTTTTTTCAAACGATATTCTTAACGGTGAGGATCAAACTTTTACAAACGTTATCAGCTTATGGTGCCAATTAGACATTGACAATGCAACTCGATCGAGATTTTTGAATCTATTACAAAAAATTTCTCTCTAAAAGACTAGATCTCTCAATCTTTTGCTCACAATTTTCACTAGATTTCTCTAGAAAATATCTCAAAACTTCACTCAAAATACAAGGCTCTTAAAGAATAAGATACTGCAAGCTTCGTTAGTGAGGAGTGGAGAGGTGTGTGGAAATGAGAAAATTTGTGGTCTATTTATGGAGAGGATGGATCTTGGAACCGGTCCAAACTAGATTAGAAACCGGATGGAACGATACTTGATTTGAGGAGAATTTTCCAAATAAGCAATTGGTCCAACCGGTTGTCCACTGATGGATCCGGTTTGGGAAATTCTACAAGGAATTTCCTTTTGTTAAAACTGGTCCATCTGATTCTAAACCGGCCTGCCAGTTTCAATAGGTGTGACTGAAATCCCCTCCAAAGCGGAGCCGGTTTTGACATCGGATTGAGGGTGAACCTATCCCTTACATTTTGCACACTATTCAGCCCGATTCGATCTCTTAGGTTTTGGTTCATGAGCAGTTCGGTCCGGTTCTTTTTTCTTTGAATCATTCTGAGTTCAACCGATTTTGATTCAAGTAATTTTGAGTTCATTTAATATACTTTGTGCCTTCGTAATGTACCGTGTGTAATTCGCTCAGTACAGTTTTGATTGCCTTTTTCATTAACACTTAAGATTAAGTATTTTCAACATGATTTTCACTTTATCTAGGAGCTACACACTTAATAATATTATTAGTTCAAATATTATTTGTCATCATCAAAATTATTACCTTAACTAGTGTCAACAAATATACCACCTCTCCAAGAGTCACTAGAGATATGTAAATAGTATTTAATGTCATAAAAGAAAAAAGTAAATCTTGATTTCAATTTGAAGGTTTAAGTAAATAAGTTTAATAAAAATTATCTGAATTAAAAAAAATGTAAAAATGACATAAACCTAAATAATTAGAATGCTTGATAAAAATATAATAAGAGATGTACAAATTATTATTTATTATAATTTTTAGAGAAAATTCAAAAAATTTATAGTGATCGAATCTCAGATCACAAAATAATAAAGTCTCGACCATCAATTGAGTTAATAACCCTGATCACAGTTAGTTTCATGATATTACGTAGTGAAATTGTGCATATGCAAAAAAAAAAAATCAAAGTCAGAAATATGGGCTTTAACTAAATCATTCAAGTCTATTATCCCCATGACCCATTAAACAATAATTTTTTATCTTGGAACAAAAAAGTAAAAGTAAAAAAAAAACGTTTGCATTATTCTATTATTAATCAGCTTGAAACCTCATCTAATAGCTTATACCTTCTCACCTTATTCCTAAACACCTGCTTTCTTCCTCCAATTCTATTTGATACTATATGATCTAACCTTGTCCTCCTCAGCTTATCCTCCCCACCACTTTTCGCGACGATTTTCATATGAGGGGACACCAACGTTGATCGTTCCGATAACCGTAGTTTCTTGATGGGTCGTCCTAGTTGTGGAGGCAAAGGGGTTGGTTTGGGGGACTTCAAGATTTCAAGTTCTTTGGTCGAAAGAACAACTTGGCCTTTCTTTTTATTTGAAGAAGAATAATTAGATGAGTTTTGTGATTTTTCTTTGGGGTTCTCCTTTTGGCTAAGACACCAATTGCATATTCGATAAGTGTCAGCTTTTGGGTAGAGATTGCTACAATATCTGAGACAAAAAAAGATTGAATTTTCAAAGGTAACTGAAGTTAAAAAAAGAACTTTAATTAATTATCGAAAAGTAAATAATAAGGGGGCACCTGTGTTGGGATCTGAATTGGCAGATTTTGCAGTGGAAGAGGTCGTAAGAGAAACCGTAATCCCCACACATGCAACACTCTCTGGTTAGCTCTTGTGGTGTCACTGCTCTACTCTCTTTGCTATTTGTCATCTTTGAGAGAGAGAGATAAGACGACACAGATAAAAAGAGGCCTCGACCACAAACATGTTAGACGGTGTGTTTATTGCAATTGACATTAAATATATATATACACACACACATTCAGCATCTACGAACGGGACAATTTTAATCTCATAATTTCATATTTATTTTTTAGTGGAATTTTTATATTATATGACAAAGACAGCATGACTTGAACCTAAAATCTTTTTTATCAAAGGTATTTCTTTTATTTCTTTGGTTCATCTTGAATCAAAATCAAGGTAGAGAATAAAACAATAAATTGTAGTTCGTAAAATAATAGAAATTTATGAGGGTTTTCTCTTACTTTTTTTCACTCGGAACTTAGATAATTAAGGTGGTTTTGTACTACTTGTTATATTAAAGCTAATATTTTGGCTTCTACATCAACACACGAGTTTATGTTTTACGCTTTATGATAACACAAATGTAAATAACGGTCAGTCAGCAGTAATCAATGGCTTTTAATAAGCTTTTTTTTTGGTAGTAGTGTAGGTTTGTTGTAAATATTCCAACGGCGTTTATGAATTTTTTTATCCTTTTAAATAAAATGGTCCAAAGTTTTTTTATAGTAGTGATACCCTAAAAATGCCAGAATATTATTTCAAAAAGTCATACACAATAGAAAGAATATGATTTTCGATCCTGCTGAATGACTGTATAAATAATTAGTGAGAATATTAAGATATAGTGCTACATAATTATTCCTAAGTTGGATATTTATTTATTTGAGAATTGCCAAATTTTCCTATTAAGTGAAATATTTTGTTGTTTTGAATGAGAAGTTGTTTTGCTCATGATGGCGTTTATAATTATAATTATATTCTCTAGTTGGTTAAAGACATTAACACCTTCTTTATTTTGGGAAATGACACTCTACTCAATTAGAAAAATATTTTTGTTTCTCTACGGAAGTATAAAAATACAATTTAAACGTTATTTTAGTGGCATTGGTGTAAGAAATGACATTTTTGAGTTTATTTGTTAATGAAATCTTAAAATAAGGAAGGTCTATGTTTATTTTCAACATAGACAAGTATCCATGTTAATTAAGTAAATTAGAGGATACTTAAAGAATTTTAATATGGTATTAAGTTTTACTTAAAACGACGTTGATGTAGAAAATAACGTTTTTGAGTTTATTTGTGAATGAGATCTTAAAATAAGAGAGATTTTGAGTTATTTCTCAACATAAAGAGGTGTCTTTATCATTGAACCAACTATAGAGAGAGCTATAAGGAAGCAAAACGAAACGAATTAAGGTAAGTTTGGAAGCATTTCATCTAAAAACACTTCAATGAATAAAAACTGATACTCCAAATTACATGTACTCAATCAACGTTATTGTTTGAACACAATTATTTGATATGTGGAAACACTTCTACAATAAACACATACTCAAAGTGTTTTTTAAAATACTTCTATATACACATGAATATGTTTTAAAATATATATAAATATTTCTTAAATATATGTACATGACATAATTATAAACTAAGATAATACTATTTTTAATGTATAAAACCATTACTAGTTATAAGCACTATCAGATACACTCTTAATTCTATTCAACAATGTAAATTCTCTTATACTAAAATGCAATTATGGGTTCAAGTCCATAACTTGGTATAATTAATATTTTTAAAAGGAAAGAGTACAAAAATCTAAAACCATATATCCTTTTCTATCCTTGCTGGTGACGAGTCTCGTCTGGGTTAGAGATCAGGAATATTGAGTCCATAAAGAGACAAAAGATGTTGAATTTGAGGCACATTACCAACTGCTCCATTTTCTATTAAGATACGAACTTATTCACATTTTAATAATAATTCTATTCTCCTACTCTTTTTTGTTAATAGGACCCTACGAAAATGTCATAATAGAGAATCTATGGAAGATGTTGATCAAGAATTGACGACAGCAAATTTTTATCAAATCTCTTCACTTTAATTTTTAAATTAAGAACAGTAATTTGATCAACTTTTTAATACTAAAATTTATCTAACCAAATAGTCTCTATCATTCTTTGGCTAATTAATAAATAAACTGTAAGATTATTCTCTTAACGTCTATATTATTCATTAACTGATTAACATATAAATTATAAGATCATTCTAATGAGTGTCAGAACCTTAATTATTAAATAGTTTACACATCATTTGACAATATAATTAAACTTACTCAGTGCAGACCAACATGTAGACTAGGGGTCATGCCCCCAAAGTTTCGGAAAAAACCATATATTGTTATGTACGTGTTATGTATGTTGTGTCAAATGCATGGGAGAATTTCTTAAGATTTCAAGAGAATATATAATTTTTGTTGTAAATAATTATAATAATGGATGATCACTAATATATGACCCAACGAATTCTCAACTCCTTAAATTTTCAACTCCTTAAATTTTCAACTCCTCAAACTCTTCATCCCTTCATATCCCATATTGTTTGTAAGCCTATAAATAGAGGTTGCAAATCATGAAAAAATACAAGTGAATAGAGAAAATCAATAATCTCTCTGTCTCTAATTGTTCTAAGTATTGTTTTTACTTTTGAACACATTATCTGCAAGAGTCTTGAATATTTGTCTGATCGAATTCTTGGATACAAGGTTCACGTTCAAAGTTTTAGTCTCATGTCGATCGACCTTAGTGCCAAATTGATCAATCTTTAAAAAAACAAAAGTAATATATTGGTAAGTAAAAAGTAATATATTGGTAAGTAAAGACTTGTATGTTCTAACTACTAGAATAATTAATATTATTCTTCCTTGTGTTTGATTGATCATGTCATGTTATATTTAATATGTGAAAACAATTATGTGTTATTTGATGAAAGTTTTTTTTTCACTAAATACTTTATATAATTGATTATGATTAATTTATGTTTAAAGAATTTTTAATCAATTTTTATCTCGTATTTGATAACAGTTGTAAAAAGGGTGATGAGTTGGCTTAGTTTTATTGGCTATTGTCTAAGTGAGTTAGTTACGCTAACTAGCTTAGTTACACATTTATGCACCGCATGACTTTACCTTTGAGTCAATAAAAAAAGTATTATTTTCGTTTGCTTTTCTCTCTTCTTCTTGCTCCTCTCCTACTCTCTACTTCTTCAATCTTTCTCTCTACAATCAATCTTGATTGCATTCTTTGTGCCTCAATCTTCTCCTCCACATGGTATTAGAGCATGTCGTGACCAACGTCCGAAAGGGCTAATGAGTCATCTGCATCTTCCTCTGAAACTGAAACCCAAACCTGAAATCAAAACTCACTACAAGAAATATGAGATTTTACAGGGTTAAAATACAAGAGTTACAGTTTTCTCTTGCTAAAAACTCAAAACAACAATACTTTTATGAACCATATAAAAAAAGTCGCTCCCCTAGGGACTTAGAAAATAAAATGCGGGAGTGAAACATTTCACTGAAAACTCTCGATTACCCTTTCATTCTTCTTTGGCCTTCTTTGGATTTCGTCTTCTTTGAATTTCATCTTCTTTGGATTTCGTCTTCTTTGGTCTTTCTCGATTTCTTCATTTAATCTTCTCTAGGTCTTCTATGGGTCTCTATTTCATATTCTCTGGTCGTCTCTCAATTTCTTCATTTCATCTTCTATAGGTCTAGATTTCTTCTTCGGGTCTATCTCAATTTCGTCTCTAGTCTCCCTCTCTCGATTTCTTCTCTGGTCCCTTTGCCATTTCCTGCGACTGTTCAACCTCAACACATAACCTAGATAGGGCTTGACCTTGGCGATTACCCTCTTCTCAGTCTTCGTTCTCTCTTTCATAGATTCTCCCTCTCAAAACCCAAACCAACAATCTAGCTAGGGCTTGAAGTTTTAAGTGATTGAAGTGACCTTATGATCATGCCTTATCTAATTGCATTTAGTTGTGTGTGTTCTTGATGATTAACACTTAACATATACTCCGTTGGTACCAGATGAATCTGAAAATCACATATATGTTTTGTGTCTTTGTATTTTTATTTTTATGAAACTTATTTTAGGTTTCTTAGCCCAATTGTTATATGCATTTTTAGTTTGGTCCAAGTTTGAGAAATAAATTGTTTCGTCCAAGTAACGAAGATAATGAAGTGCATCTTATCTTATACTGTATGGATAATTATGAAGCAAAAATGTTTGTTAAGCACAAGAGACTAAGGATCACATTCTCTAGAAAGTAGATCAGCTACATAAGCCCATTCTTTTTGGAGTTGGATATGCATACAATCTCTAAGTATCTTTTGTGGCTTTTGGTTTCCTTTTATGTTTCAAAAAATAATCTTCATATATCCTTTCTTTTCACCTGCTATTGATTTCCTAATTCCTAAAGCTTGCAGCAAGGTTCAAATATATGTTACATTCAATTTTGTAGCTCAATTGTCACTTCTACATAAGTTTATTATTTATGAATTCGTACTAATAGTTAAGTATCCTATATAAAACTTAAACTGCAGCTTGTTTACATCCTGTTTTTGTATGAAATCCCTTGTTTCAATTGACGTTCTACTCTTATCTATGTGTTTTACTTTGACTAACTAAGAAGATCAAGATAACATGTATTGATCAGATTGAAATTACAATCAAACATTTCATTTTGAGATAAATGAAAATATTTTATTTATTCTATTACAGTTTATGTTTTTAAGACTATTTCTCATCCTCGTTATCATTGTCATTGAAATATTTTGTTGCTTTTTAATTTTGATTGGTAATTTTGTTAGTACTTATGCTATTTATATGCTTATTTTGTTATTGGTATGAACTAGATTAGCTCGCCTCACCTCAAGCTTCTCAAGTAAGGTATGTCTCTCTCTTATATGATTTTGTAAATTTTCACCCTGTCTCCCTCGACTATCTTCATCTCTCATCTCTTCACAAATTGAAGCTTCCAATGGTCACGAACGACTCTCTCTATTCTGATTTTCGGTGTGAAGAACATAGCTTTGATTTTGAGTGATTGTCTCTGCTTTGCAACTTTTTCTCTGGTGTGGGTTTGTTACTGCTCTCCCTCGCCCATCCCCCTCGCCCATCCCCCTTGCCGAGCTCTGCTCACTATCAGGCCACTGGTGAGTCTCGCTCTAGTTCTATCTCTTTCTCTTTCCTACTCTATCTCGATTTCACAACCTCAAAGTGTAGGGTAGGGCTTAATTAGTCACTGACTTATAGAGGTGTCAAGCTCCGGGTAAGTTTGTGAAACACCCCTAATTTGTATGTTATTTTCCAGGATGAATTAGTGGTGTTAGTGATGGAAATGTGTGTTAATTTCTTGCATTTTTAGTACATTGACTCTATCTTTATGAAGTACCCCAATTTGAAAGCTAATGCATAATCTACATATACTAATAGTGGAGAGATTTTGTGAAACACCCCCAATTTCTCTTTCGATATACATATTGACCATTGGGTCTCCCTTGTGTCAATATAGGAGGCTGCTCAGCTCATTGAATCAAATGGTGAGTTGATATTTTTCTAGTATTTTTCTGTTTACAGTAAAAAGATTAGTTGGTATCTGTCAAAGATCTCCAAAAATCACATAGTTGTTCTTTTATTAGCATAAAATGATATTGATGTTGTTCATACTCATACACTATATAGATCCATTAAGAAATTGGGGACTATATTGAGTTTATATAGTTAAACAAACTATATGGAATGCTTCAGTAAGAGGTGCCAAATCAGAAGTTTGAATAGTTTAGTTTTGTGCAGGAAAAGGTCATGAGAGTACCATATGGGGTGAACAAAGAATATTTTATGTACTCGCTGTTTCTCTTGTTCTGTAATCGCATTCTATAAAATTCTCCCGTTTCTTTCTTTAAACATTTCTCATACACCCGTAATAATTAAGTGAATTTTGAGTATTAACCTTATATTTCTCATATCGTTGATGACTTTGATTAGCAAATTGTAATTTATTGAACTTAAGTTTGCTAAATTTATTGAAATTTTGTTACTGCTTATCTGCTTAATTACAAGAGGAATGGTGGAATAATATGGTTGTGATAGTGAAACAGTCGATCATACTTAATCGTCCGGACGCTGAAAGTATGAAACCAAGATAGCTATCTAATTCTATATATGAAGAGGTTGGGTAAGTCTTTGATTTTACAAAGAAATTCTTATAATTTGTGACCTTGTATCAACACAGTATAGATTATTGTTGTATGTTCAGCAACTGAATGTGATCTATGATGATAAATAGTTGTGTTATGTTTTAGCTTCTCCGTTATTGTTAGAAAACAAATATATATGAAATGATGGCATGAGAAGTGAAATTGGAGAAATAATGTAGTCTACATATAATAAGTTGGTGAATCAATACAGGAAAGAAGAGAGTGAAGCATCCTTCCAATGCATGGTGCCAATTCAAAAGGAAGCTGATAATAATGGTCATGTAATGACCTCACACATTGAAATAGATAATACACACTTAGAGAATGTTATTCTCTAAGTGTGTATTATCTTGGAGTGGGTATATGATTTTGTTATTCTCATTTGATATTACTTTATTTTCTTTTTATACCAAAATTTTGAGAAAGTTTTGAAGTTTTTTAGCAGAGCGAAGATGGGAGACTGTGTATTGGATTTGTGCAATAGAAGTGGGGATTTGGCGTTCTTGTTATCAGAGAAAGTTGGTCCAAATGGGAAGGTCCAATTTTTGTTTCTATAATTTATATTTTGGTTTTGTTATGGATAACGTATACCAACTGTGCAGAAAACTAACATTGTTATGGACATTGATACTAGTCTATCATGGTGATAAGAATTTCAGCAGGATTAGAACTTGAACATAAAAAGATATGACGTTGGATTTTATTTGCTGCATTAGTGAGTATCTGTATACTTCAACCTCATTTTTTTACTAGTGAGTATCTTTATATATGTTCGTAATTTTCTATTGAGGAATCTATTTGCTGCATTAGTATTTTACAGTTTCATAATTTTATATTCATATGACATTGGATTCAATTCATTATAATTATGGTGTCTATTAGTTGTGAGAAATTTAAAAAAGTACATTGACTATATATTTTCTTTAAAA
Source organism: Datisca glomerata (assembly GCA_003255025.1). Classification (NCBI taxonomy): domain Eukaryota; kingdom Viridiplantae; phylum Streptophyta; class Magnoliopsida; order Cucurbitales; family Datiscaceae; genus Datisca; species Datisca glomerata. The sequence goes on from QANY01002976.1 coordinate 5,122,417, forward strand.
TACAGGACCTACAATCCCTTGAGACTTTTCAACTTGGCATCAAAGTTTAAAGAGTTAAGCAATGAAAATTTAAAGTTATTTTGTAGCGTCTGTCAAATTTTTAGATGTTTTTTGTTTTTTGAATAACACGCTGTATTAGTAAACTAAGTACTAATACTTTTAGATGATAATTATGGATGATACTTATGGATAATATTTTATGAACCTGAATGATGCTTGAATACCTTCTAGTCTAATAATGTATTAATTTTGAATGTTTAAATAGATACGTAAACATGTGCATATAAATTGATTGTAAAAAGATAGCATTCATAAAATGCTTGAAAAATCTCTTTTTAAGAGGCATAATTTATAACAAAAATTTATATGAATGAGATTCAAAAAATCTATAGTATCTAATTTATTTAATATGATATAAAAATACCTGTGAATATTAATTCACGAGAATTAAAAATGTCTGTTGAATAAAAGTAAGAAGAGTCGTAAAATCTCATTAAACAACGTTTTACAGGAGTAAAAAAATCCTGCAAAAAGCACGATACCACATGAGTCTTCACAGGAGGCGTTGCGGCTCACGAAAAATATAAACTTTTAATATGAGGGGTTGTCACAGGTTTCGCATGAATCCTGTGGATTACTTGTCATGGGGATATCTGCCTCTTGTAAAATGTCATATTTCTTGTAGTGACCCACCTCCGACTCTCTCTAACCCTTTTGCCACATGGTGTTGATTCTCAAGTTCACACCCCTATTTTTCTACTATCCAAAATATGCAATCTCATCTCTATTTGCTTGAATTCTTCCAATTTTGTTTTATGAGAGTATCAAATTTCTTCAATCTTAAAGACATATCTTGTTTTCAGATATTTTAATGGTTCTGTTCCTTGCCCACAAAATTTTTTGACTACTGAAAATGGCGAAGTCTCCTTTGAAATTAACCCAAGATTCATACAATGGGTTGCCCAAGACCAAGCACTCATTACTCTACTCAATACAACTCTTTCTCCCATGACCCTTTCTTACGTGGTTGGTTGTCAAACCTCTCAAGAGGTATGCGTTTCTCTGGAAAAGCATTTTCTTCCATTCCCCAAATGAACATACTACAATTGAAGTCTGATCTTTAGTCTGTTTCCAAGAAAGAAAATGAGAATATTGATTCTTATATTCAACATATTAAATAGATGAAAGATAAATATGCTGCAGTATCTGTTACTCTTGAAGATCATGATATATTGATATACCCCATCCATGTCTAATCTACAGAATACAACACTATACGCACATCAATTCGTGCTAGAGCCAAGCCCATGAATCTTGAGGAACTACATGTACTTTTAAAGGCTAAAGAACATTTTCTGGAATCTCAGCAAAATAGTCATGAACATATGCCTCAAGCTACAAATTTAATGGCTTCTCAAAAATCAAAATTTCCATGCGGGAATAATCGTGGTAGATCTTTTAGAGGTTTTCGAGGCAATGGAAGGTCGAATATGGAAGATCCAATTCTAGAAGACGATGTCTTACTTTTAGTCCACCTCAAGGACAAACATCATCTCTTCTTGGCCATGTACCTTCATCAAATCAACAAGGTTCTTTCAAAGGTAAATTTTCTCTTGTACAAGAAACTTCTCATGGATCTTTTGCTCTCAAGATTCATTGCCAAATCTTCCAGAAACCTGGGCACTCTGCCATTGATTGTTATCATCGTATGAATTATTCTTTCCAAGGAAAGAATTCTTGCTGCTATGGCTTCCATGTCTTCTCATCTTGCCAATACAGAACAACAAGTGTGGCTCATTGATACAAGTTGTAACTCTCACTTGACTCCTGAATTGAGAAATTTTTTCCCCTCTGAATATACTGGTGATGATAGTGTGGCCGTGATAAGTGGCCAATCTTTGCCTATTTTGCATACTGGATGGGGTGTTTACCTACACAATCTCATTCCTGTTCATTATCTAAACTCTTTCATGTGCCTAGTTTATCATCTAATTTATTTTTTGTCTATAAATGTTGTAAAGACAACAATTGCACATTCTTTTTTTATTCCTCTTATTTTCTTATTCAAGACAAGGCCTCAGGTCAAGTTCTTTACAAAGGACACAGTAAAAATGGCTTATACCATATTCCCACACATATTCCTGCCACCAAAAGGCATATATATTCTTCTCCTACTACTCCTATTACATTTCTTGGTGCCAAGGTTACTAATAAAACTTGGCATGATAGATTATGGCATGTATCTAATTATGTAGTACATAAAATTCTTAATCAAGCTCATATTCAATGTACTAATTCTTTTACTACTTCTAATACATGTGTTTGTACTGGTTGCTTAATAAGTAAAATGAAAAAGATTACATTTTCCCTTGTCTTAATTTGTCTCTCACTCTTCCTTATAAGTTTTACATACAGATGTGTGGGGACCTAGTCCTGTCCCTTTCTTGCAAGGTTTCAAATACTATGTTTCTTTCAAAGATGACATGTCTCGTTTCACTTGGATTTTTCCTATGGTTTTGAAATCTGAAATGTTAAGTATCTTTAAGCCTTTTAAACAAATTATTGAGAATATGTTGTCTGCTAAAATAAAATGCTTGAGAAGTGATGCGGGAGGACAGTACAATAGCTTATCCATTAGATATTTTTATCATAACATGATATTTCACACCAAAAGTCATGTCCTTACAGACCACAACAAAATGGAATTGTTGAACGTAAGTAAAGGCATCTTGTGGAGACTGCCTTAGCTCTTCTTTCTACTACTTCTCTTCCTTTAAAATTTTGGTTGCATGCTTTTAATACTGTAGTATATCTTATTACTAACATGCCCTCTCCTAATCTTGGTAATAAATCTCCTTATGAACTATTTTGGAAAGTTACCTGACTATAATCATTTAAAGATAATTGGTTGTGCCTGCTACCCAAATATCAAACCCTATAACTCTCATAAGTTACGACCTAAAACTATTGAATGCATCTTTCTTGGTTATGCAATGGATTATGAAGGACATTTATGCTGTGAACCTTCTACTGAAAAGATCTATACTTCAAGAAATGTTATCTTTAATGAGTCTCTCTTTCCTTTAAAAAACATTGCTTCTTCTCCTATTACTAGTAATGACTTTGCTGCCTCTACTTCTACAGGTTTATCTCCTTTTACTATTATATCTTTGCTTAACACTCCTTCTTCTTCTGCATCTTTTTCTAATGATTGCATTCTATCTTGTATTAACTCTTCTAGTGTTAATTCTGCGACTCACAATGATGTTTCCACTACTCACACTTCACCCACTATCACACACTCCTACTGCTAACATTGATAACCGTTCTTCACCAATTCTTTTTCTTCTAGTAATAATCAAGATGCTGAATCTTTTATTAATAATCTACCTCCTTCCTTAATGTCTGATATATCTAATGCTTTGTCTAATTATCTCAATCTTGCCCCTCCTAGAATACAATCTACCATTCATTCTCAACCCAATTTACATCCCACAAACTCGTTCCAAGTCTGGCATTTCACAAAAAAGGTTCTTCTTGCCACTCACATTTCTAATTACTAAACCTTCTACTTTTGTTGCTGCTTCCCAAATATCATCATGGAATGCAATTATGAATGATGAGTACAAGGCCCTAATGGCTCAAAAATTTGGTCTCTTGTTACTCCTCCACCTAATAGAAACATAGTGGGCCGCAAATTGGTCTATAGACTAAAGTACAATCCTAATGGCACTATTGCTAGGTATAAGGATAGGTTAGTGGCTAAGGGATACCATCAAGAAACTGGACTTGATTACAATGAAACATTTAGTCATGTCTTAAAGAAACCAACCGTTAGACTTATTTTTCTCTTGCTTCTCAATATGGTTGGTCTCTAAGACAGCTTGATGTTAAGAATGGTTTCTTGCACTGTGTTTTAATTGAAGAAGTATATATGATTCGATCCCCTGGCTCCATTAATCCTGCATTTCTGAAACATCTTTGCATCCTACACAAATCATTATATGGCCTCAAGTAGGCACCCCGATCATGGTTTGACAAGTTTGCATCCTATCTCTTATCTCTTGGATTCCAAGCTTCTCTAGCTGATCTTCTCTCTTTATCAAGTCCTCTGGTATGTCTCTCACCTACTTACTTCTCTATGTTAATAACATTATCGTAATTCACTACTACAAAAATGGGCTACAATGACACCTATAAAAAAATTTTGTGATAGCTTTGTTAAACCTATAAAGGAAAAAATGTGTTTGGGTGGGAAATATTATTGTTTGAGTTAATATCATAGTGATTACCTAAACTGTCATAAAATGTTTACCTATTATGACAACCACTTGTTTTAACTGTCATAAAAAAGTTTTGCCCTTTTTCAGAGGACATACTCGCATAGTTATATATACCCAAAGTTAATGTTAATTATAAAAATACCATCTATATATTTCTCATGACCCTAATTCTCAAATCTCTCAACTCAATGCTTTCTTTCTCACTCTCAGCTTTATCTCTCACTCCTAGCCTTCACTCTCTCCCTCTCGAGCTTGCCTCTGCACTGTTCTTTATTTCTCTCTCTTTAGCACATCTCTGCACTCCTCTATGTTTCTCTCTCTCTCTCTCTCACACACACACACAGACACACACAGACACTCACTCACACACACACACACACACACACACACACACACACACACACACACACACACACACACACACACACACACACACACACACACACACACACACACACACACACACACACACACACACACACACACACACACACACACACACACACACACACACACACACACACACACACACACACACACACACACACACACACACACACACACAC